>OX453079.1:12491810-12967467 GCA_949699795.1 Spicauda simplicius
CGGGGCCTCGAAACGACCGCAACCGGAATTCTCTGAGCGCATTGCCCCATCGGGCTCCTCCCAGATGGGCGGCTGGGCCTACCGCTCCGTCTAGTCTTTACGACGGTATGCGATCACACATACCGCCGTCCTTCCGGGATCGCCTGACCGAACGCTTCGAGTTCCCACTCTAGCCGCCTGTAACCCCGGAAGCCCCTGTTAGTCGCTTCTTACAACAGGCAGGGGATGCCGTATCTCTATTCTGATCCCGGAACTACAGGGACGGTTAGTGTCTATCTTTTTTTTTTTTTTTTATTTGACTGAAGTAGCAAACGAGCATGCAGCCCACCTGATGGTAAGTGGTCACTGCCGCTCATGGACATCTGTAATCAACTTCATACAGAACATGGGTTCTATCTGAAGTCAAACACAGATGCGTTGCTACTCCCGAGGACTATGATGGTCGCCTCATGTAAAAGTGTACCGGCAACCACACCCTTCTATCGAAACGCAAGAAATGCTTCACGCTAGAAATAGGTGTGGCGGTGGTACTTCCCCGGTCGAACTATACTGGTTCTACCACCTATCTTTCTGTTCTATCTTTCATCAGATTAAAAAAACGTACGTACGTATGTGGTCTACATGTACTTTTTTCAATTTCATGAAAAATAATGACTTTTTATATTACTTTCATGCTCTATCTGCCTTCTATAATCTGTGTTATAATTGGAGAAGCATTGGAACACTCAATTGTAGCAATTAGCATCCAGAACAATAGCGTAGGTTTGTCAACTAAAGCCGCTGCATTGAGATAATACACGTATCCGGGATGTTCTCTTTGTGTCTCCATTATGTTTATCGCATCAACCCATTATTGGCGCACTGCTGGGCACGGGTCTTCTCCCAGAATGAGAGAGTTTAGGCCATAGTCCACCGCGCTGGCCAAGTGTGAATTGGTGGACTTCACACACCTCCGAGAACTTTGTTTTTTTTAAGAACTCTCGGGTGTGTAGGTTTCCTCACGATGTTTTCCTTCACCGAAAAGCAGTGATAATTAATTTCTAATACGCACATAAATCATTGGTGCGTGCCTGGGTTTGAACCTCGGACCTCCCGATCGAGAGGACAAGTTTCAACCATTAGGCTATCACTGCTCTTCATCGGATAATGGCCCCAAGGGCAGAACAACCCATGAGGGGGGGTTATTTTCGAAGTCAAATTATGTTTATAGTATTGATATATTACTATATACATTGCCCGACTGCGTCAGGAAGAGGGTAATGTTTTTCGAGAGTATGTATGTATGCCCATTTATATGGCACGCGTCGCAGCCCAAACGGCTTGACGGATTGTAACATATAATATTGAATCGATTAATATATTTTTTTAATATGGCGCCTGCAATCAAAGAAAAAAGGGGAAGAGATCATTTGTATTAATGTAATAACAACCAGGTAGTAAAACCCGTGTAGTTAGACTGGTAAGTTACCACCGCTAGACCTATTTCTGACGGCTTGCCGGCACACTTTTATTTGAGGCGACCATCCTAGTCCTAGGGAATAGTAAAGCATCTGTGATTGACTTCAAATAGAACCCCTGTTCAGTATGAAGTTACAGATGTCTATGGGCGGCAGTGGCCACTTACCATCAGGTGGACTGCTTGCTCGTTTGCTACTTCATAATTATAAAAAAAGACAAAATGGGTATCAAATGAAAGCAAGTAAATAGGCCACTACAAATAAAGAAATATTTAGGTATATATCTTATATACTCGTAAGTGTTATAATTGAAGTAGCATTGGAACGCTAAATTGTAGCAATTAGCATCACAACAATAGCGTAGGGGTTTCAACTAAAGCCGAGCCGCATTGAGATAATACACGTATCCGGGATGTTCTCTTTGTGTCTCCATTATTATTATTATTTTTTTTTATTTGACTGAAGTAGCAAACGAGCATGCAGTCCACCTGGTGGTAAGTGGTCACTGCCGCCCATAGACATCTGTGATCAACTTCATACAGAACTTGGGTTCTATCTGAAGTCAAACACAGATGCGTTGCTACTCCCGAGGACTATGATGGTCGCCTCATGTAAAAGTGTGCCGGCAACCACACCCTTCTATCGAAACGCAAGAAATGCTTCACGCTAGAAATAGGTGTGGCGGTGGTACTTCCCCGGTTGAACTACACTGGTTCTACCACCTTCAAATACTATACTATAGAGGGAAACTAAAGAGCTCAAAAAACATCCTAAGAACTTTAACAGAGAAGATGGTTTTAAACTAGCACAAGCGTGGAATCTGGTGGTTAGTTTATGTAAATCGCAAATAGTACAAAGTGTGGTGCGTATGGATACAGTTAGTTTTGTGTGTCGTTATACGGAACCTAAAAAAGAAAAACGAAGTAGACGTAGGGTAGGTAGCATAATTTACCACTAGTGCTTATCAACGGTTTCTCTCCGCTACCGCAGTTTGGCCGTGACCACGATCCATGCAACTGGGTCGAAATATCGGCAAAAAGAATTCTATAACAATTCATAAACCGCATATCGTGAGTACCCGTTAAGTATTATAATGTATTAATACGTACTGTTTCTCCGTAACAACGATCTATGTAACTGGACTGAAATATCGGCAAAAAGAAGTTTAAAAATCGCTTAACGTTACGTATTAAAGTCTACTATTAGCTGCGGACGTACTTGAGTCATAATGTTATAAATTTGTACGGAAAAATATAACAAATACAAGAGAGGGTAGGTCATTTACACGCTTTCTACACTCAAAACCCCACACTAGGATTTTCTCCTGTGTCGTAGGTACCATGGACACACACAAGACGAATATACAAATACGCAGACCCAGAACATGAATCTGAACTCATTATTCAGATACCTGTCTGACCGGGAATCGAACCCGGGACCCATTGCACGTCAGACCGGTATGGTAACCGCTCCGCCACGCGGGTCGTCGTACTCTCTCTCTATATATGATACGATACTCTAAGGTTGTCTGGAAGAAATAGCTATTTTAGTCATAAGACCGTCTGTTGTACCTAATATTTTATGTTTTTTAATTTAATTTATTATATTTTTGTGTTTGGTGTACAATAAAGATATTTTGTGTTGTATCTACATTATACATATCCATCCGTCAATTAATTACCCTTTGAAGATTATATGACAGTCGTAGGTCTTCCCGTGGGAGTTGGCCAATTAGTAAGGTAGAATTTATATGACATGACTGTGGTACTACCGCCACACCAATTTCTAGTGTGAAGCAATTTCTGCTTTTTGGTAGAATGGTGTGGTTGCCAGTTATTTTTATACGAAGCAACCATCTTAGTCCTCGGGAATAGCAATTAACTTTTGTTGCGGTGGCATTTCTGTACTTTAGATTCTAGTGTAAAGTAGAAACTGAGTTCTTCTTAAGCCCACATGTATCTGCGATCAATCTTAATCCACGCATTGGCATCCCACGGTCTGTTATGGTGTGTTATAATGGTCAGTCTGCACCAATGTACCGTAGGGATAGCGGGGTATCGCCCCTGTAGTTTCGGGGTCAGAATAGAGCTACGGTATCTCCTGCCTGTCGTAAGAGGCGACTAAAAGGGGCTTCCGGGGTTGCTAGCGTGGAAGCTTGAACCGTTCGATCAGACCACCCCGGGCAGGACGGCGGTATGCGTGGCCGCGTACTGTGGTAAAGACCAGACGGAGCGGTGGGCCAAGCTGCTCACCTGGGAGGAGGCCGATGAGGCAACGCGTGTAATCGACTCCGGTTGCATTCCTTTGGAGATCCCGGAGTCCTCTTTATAGCGCCGAGGACGGCCACCGGGGGGATTTTAGTGCGGTAAAAATCCCACATAACCCTGCGTCGCTCCCACGGCTTTGGGTACCTTTTGAAGGTTTCCCCTTCGAAAACAAAAAAAAAAGGAATAACGGGGAATTCGTATACACGAATCTATAGTGGTCTTTTCCCCTCTCACTTTACCTTTTGGAATGACAAAATGGCTTCCTCCTAAGTGGCATCCATGAAAATCCATCAACATTAATCTGTAAAACCATAAACCATGGGCAGTCATTAGCCAGAACACCTGTCCTGTCAGAGTCCGTTACAAATGACCATTAGGGGTAATTACTCGGTGACAGGCCACTGGTATAATCTAAACCACAATATCACAAGCCACGACAAGAATAAATAACCCTCTACGATCGATAGGCCAAAGCTAATTAATATAAGATAAATAGCGTATATTTTTCTTATCATCCATCTCTGCCTTTCGCTTTATAAAGAACCTCCTGTCTCTTTCTGCCCGACGGTAACAAATAAACGTCTTTTGTAACGCGTGTGACGAAAATACCAGGTTTATACTTAGGTGCAAGAAAAGGGATATGCATGCACGCTTTCTACACTCATAGCCCCACACTAAACTCTCTCGTGTGTAGTGGGTACCATGGACACACACAAGACCACTACACAAACACCCAGACCCAGAACATGAATCTAAACTCATCTTTCAGATACCTGTCTGGCCGGGAATTGAACCTGGAACCCATTGCGCGTCAAACCGGTATGGTAACCGCTGCGCCACGCGGGTTGTCTAATATATATGGTTTATGTTATTTCAAAAACCATCTCCTAGAAAAAGGTTCTACCACTAGGTAGTTTAACTTCCGTCCCTGTAGTTCCGAGATCAGAATAGGGCTACGGCATCCCCTCCCCCTCGAAGGGATGTCCACCTTGTCGTGGTGAGGGGGCTCAGTAACCGTGGCTTGGGGCGCCGCGGTGAAGCCAAGAGGGATCCCTGGGAGGGGACGCTCCGAGCGGGCTTGGCTGAGGGCCCGCTCCGGACGCATCCGAGGGGGCTGTGGAGGTCGGTGTTTTCTGGCCTCTGCAGCCAGGAGGGGTCGCGGGAGGAGAGGTGTCTTGGTGTGTCGTTGCCGTACACCCTATCTCCCGCGACCGAACGGGGGCGCACCGTCAGGTGCGTTGGTGGTAGGGCCGCAGAGGAAGAGGAGATGCGGTGTGTCGTTGCCGTCCTCCCTATCCTCTGCGGCCGTTTGGTGGTTTGCGGCGGAGCCAAAGAACGGATCCGCCGCTGGGTGTGGTTGGTCGATGCCTGTAGGGATGCCTTGCGGGCGTCGGCTTGCCATGCCCACGGCCCCTGGGTGGCGGTCTCGGGGTTGGACCGTCGCCCTGCGGATGGAGCCTTGGAGGTAAGGCGCGCTTTTGTGTTTTCTGGTGCGCCTTGCTTTTGGAGCGGAGCTTTATGCTCCACGCGAGGGGGGGCTGCGGGAGCGGCCAGGCACCGGCGGGTTCGCGGATGACTGCGAAAGCTTACCCGTGTTCCCGCCATACGGTGCGAGGAGAAAACACAGTGGGGGTTTAGCCGGTAAGAGTCCGGCATAACCCAGCTGCCGCCCCGGGTGGCTGGGTATCCATGAGGATTACCCACTTTAAAAAAAAAAGGGCTACGGCATCCCCTGCCTGTTGTAAGAGGCGACTAAAAGGGGCTTCCGGGGTTGCAGGCGGCTAGAGTGGGAGCTCGAACCGTTCGGTCACGCGATCCCGAGAAGGACAGCGGTATATGTGGTCGCATACCGTCGTAAAGACTAGACGGAGCGGTGGGCCCAGCCGCCCATCTGGGAGGAGCCCGATGGGGCAACGCGCTCAGAGGATTCCGGTTGCGGTCGGATCGAGTTCCCGGAGTCCTCTTTATAGCGCCGAGGACGGCCACCGGGGGGGTTTTAGTGGGGTAAAAATCCAACATAACCCTACGTCGCTCCCACGGCGTCGGGTACCTTTTGAAGGTTTCCCCCTCGAGAACAAAAAAAAAGGTAATTTAACTTCAATGGCATCACAAGGAGCTTTCAAGTATTATGTAACACAATTTGGGGGAAAGGGGAGGTCTTGACAAACGTTACGATGCGATACAGGAGAGGAAAAAGGAGGAAAAAGGGGGAATCTATTTAAGGGTATCTTATTTAAGTAAAATACGCCCACAGAGACTTTCTGCCAAAGTTCAGGGAGGGAGTGGTGCTGTAAAACGTTACCTTGCCTTACATGGGGGGAGGGGTGGTCTAAAATCTTCGAAAATTGCGTTCCATAATACTTGATTGTTTCCAAAGCCACACCTCTTTGTGCCTAATAACAAAAGCGTGAGGCGCTGCTGCGTTCTGGTTTGAAGTTATTTATAGATGTCATACTTCAAATTTGTAAAAAAACAAGTAATTCACAGATGCGTTGCTACTCTCGAGGACTAAGATAGTCACCTCATATATATGTGATCCGTAACCACGTGGGACACGTAAAATGTTGGAGTTGAGTAAAGTGCAACAGGCATGAGTTGAGTACGAATTTGTCTTTTATTCTTGAAACAAGAGTTGACGGAGGTATTTATATACATTTTCGCTTGTAAATCTTACAATTGGCACGGCAGGATCCAAATCGTTCTTTGAAAAACTCCAGCGACCTAAAATCATAAACTAGTTCTATCATTGACATGTAAATAGATTGGTAGAATATAAACTTAAAAAAAACGCTCAAAACGCTTTCTACACTAATAGTCCCACAGTAGGATTTTCTCCTGTGTCGTGGGCGCCATGGACACACACAAAGACGAAGACACAAATAACCAGACCCAGAACAAGAATCTAAACTCATCATTCAGATACCTGACTGGCCGGAAATCGAACCCGGGACCCACTGCACGTCAGCGCGGTAGGTACGGTAACCGCTCGGCCACGCGGGTCGTCAGAGGTGATACTTTTCATGCACGCAAGTGTACGTGACTTCTTATTGGGTTTTCCGCTCGAGATGGGGTGTAAACTGTGTAAACTCAGTTTGAACGGAGTAATAAAAATAAAGCCTTGGTAGCGTAAAAATATAAAGACGGAAATGTTAAATTTATAGGTTTATCTTGATTGTGCTAGCTGAATTTTAGCTTTGGCATCGAATATCAAAAATCAAAATCAAAAATATTTATTTCTTTGATATTAGATTATGGTTTTGATATATGAACACAGTTATATATCAACTGAATATATTTATAATTACAAGAGAAAACATATAAGACAAGAACACTAGTTATGACTGAACCTACTCCGAACTGGCTCCCTTGTGACAATAAAACAAAACTATAAAACAAATGAAACCAAAGTTAAATTTACTTTTTTATGGTTTCATTATAATACTCCCCCTTAAATTTAACTTTCCATGACTCTTTAACAATGGCTACATTTTTACAAAAAATACTTACACAGAATCTGTTCTCTCAGATACGTAAAAGATAGATAGATGGTAAAGGTTTTGTCAAAATATCCGCAAGTTGCTCTTCACATCATCAACATCTTTAATCTGAGTAAAATCACGTGCACACAAACGAGCTTTATAGCGTATGATTTCATTATTCTCATTTCTTTTAATAGCAAAAACCCATTTTGTAGTAAGGGTTCGCTGATCAGAACGCTTTACTGCAGTCCAAGTATTATTTTCTTTAAGTGCAGATAATTCTTCTCTAATAGCTTCGGACCATTCTTTTTTCTGGGGACTCTTTATAGCTTCTTCATATGTTTTTGGTAATGAAAGATCTACAAGATTAGCTTCAAGTTGCCTGTTATACCGTGGTCTTAAATTATAACTCCGCGTTAATATATCTTCCAACTCTTGAGATGGTTCATATGCTAAATCATCGCTGTTGCAACTCAACAAGCTATCTTCATTCTCCGATAGTGTCACTTTACCTGAACTATCATTTTTATCTATAAGTTCAGAATTTTTACTATTCTGGCTGACTGGCGTATCATCATCGTTTATACATATTTCAGCAATATTTTTTCTTTTTTCTAGAACTTGATTTTCATCAAATATCACATTTCTCGATATTTTAATCTTCTTGGTTCTTATGTCAAACATTCTATAATTGACATTGTCATAACCAACAAGAATCATCTTTTGACTTTTCTTATCCAATTTAGTTCTTAATTGATCTGGAACGTGAACATAACCAATACTTCCAAATACCTTTATATGACCTATCTGAGGTTTCATCCCATGCCATAATTCGTAAGGTGTCTTATGAGGAGTTTGGTTGGAAGACGTTCTGTTTAATATGTAAACTGCACAGTTTACAGCTTCTGCCCATAAATCTAGCGACACATCTCTTGCATATAACATAGAGCGTGCACTTTCTACTATAGTTCTATTTTCCCTTTCTGCACGTCCATTCTGTTCTGGTGTGTAAGGTGCAGTACGCTCATGAACTATCCCCTCTTTATCTAAATATTCCTTAAATGCTCTATTCACATACTCCGTCCCATTGTCAGTATGTAATATTCTTACATTATGCATGTATTTATTTTTAATAATAGCATTATAGGCTTTGAATACATCCAAGACATCACTTTTGTGTTTGATAAAATATACATGCCTGTAACTAGTAGCTGCATCTTTAAATAATACAAAATATTTCATACCTTGAATAGATGAATGACTCATTGGTCCACAGACATCACTATATACTAGGTCACCTGGCTGTAGTTCTCCTCGCATAGATTTATTAAATGGAAATCTGCTTTGTTTTCCATATGCACATGCTTCACAAACAAAATCATTTTGTTCGATGCCTTTCAGTTTCAAATCTTCCACAATACTATTTTCAGCCATATTCTTAATTTGCCTTAAATTGATATGTCCAAGTCTCTCATGCCACAATTTAATATCACTTGGAGCATTCTGAACAAAATTGCAAGTATTTGGGATCACTGTTTTTATTTCTAACTCATATAAATTATTCTCAGTAATTTTAGCACCCATTACTACTTTATTTTCTTTGTAAATTAAAGCTCTTGTATCCTTTTTTATAATAGTGTAATTTTTCCTTACTATTACTCCTTCTGAAAATAAGTTTCTACGCAGGTTTGGAACATACAAAACAACATGTAGTTCACTGTCCTCCCATTGTCCATTGACGTATCTCTTTATTAATATTTTGCCCACACCAGACACTTCTACAGATTGTTTATTTCCTAGTGTCAATGATTTCTGGTTGCACTCAAATAATTCTACAAAGAAATCTTTTCTGAAAGTCATATGTGCAGAGACACCACTATCTAAAATCCAAATATCTTCTTCTGCACTGCATGTATTACTTTCTACATTAAATGCTAATTTATCTGTGGTTTCTTGCTGAGGATTTCTAAATTCTCTATTATTCCATTTTCTAGGTAAACGACACTCCTTAGAAAAATGACCTCGCTTGCCACAATTATAGCATTCAAATCTATGTTTAGTAGGTTTGTTCTGAGTTACACCACTACTACTAGGCTCGTTTCGTTTTGGCTGTTTCTTCCAACTTTTATTAGCAACAAGAAGAGCAGTCTCTTGTTCCTCTTCACATGCCAAACTCGCTTCTTCATCTAGTAACCGAGCTGTTAAATTAACAATTGTTTGTTGTTTCGGATCCATTGACATCCACACTTGACGTAATGATCTATACTTGGGGGGTAACGTACCAAGTATTTTCGTAATGATGGCCATTTCACTAACACTTTCACCACTTTCCTTTAGCTGTTTAGCTAAGGCTTCTACCTTAGAAATGTGTTGAGCGACACTGTCATTTATTGATATTTTATATTCGTAAAATTTTTCATGAATCAACATTTTACATAGCTCACTCTTTTGTTCGTATATAGATTCAAGTCTTACCATAATTTCTTGAGCCGTTTCGCAATTTTCTATCAAACATATCTGTTTGAAATCCATGGATGACGTTATAATAAATATCGCCATACCATCATTTTTAGACCACTCAGTAGTTTTCTGCCGTTTTCGGAACTGTTATATCGATTCCTTTTGCTTTTAAAGCACACTTTATTTGGAATTTCCATTGCCGAAAATTATTTCCATCAAATTTTTCTAGATTCATAGATCGTGTCTGTTCCATTTTGAAATTATGTTGTCAAATATTTGTAAAATTGAGTATAACTTTTTCTTTGCCTTTTTCTTCTTTGCTTCTATTCTTAGAGACTCACTGGGCCCATAACCTATTAGATTAGGGTTTTGGTATATAAACACAGTTATATATCAACTGAATATATTTATAATTACAAGAGAAAACATATAAGACAAGAACACTAGTTATGACTGAACCTACTCCGAACTGGCTCCCTTGTGACAATAAAACAAAACTATAAAACAAATGAAGCCAAAGTTAAATTTACTTTTTTATGGTTTCATTATAATATTTGACGTACATTGTTGTTTTTTACAAATTAGTGTTTTTTTTTTGTTCTCGAGGGGGAAACCTTCAAAAGGTACCTGACGCTGTGGGAGCGACGCAGGGTTATCTGGGATTTTTACCGCAATAAAACCCCCTGGTGACCGTCCTCGGCGCTTTATAGCGCCGAAGACTCCCAGAACTCAAACGACCGCAACCGGAATACTCTGAGCGCGTTGCCTCATCGGGCTCACCCAGATGGGCGGCTGGGCCCACCGCTCCGCCTAGTCTTTACGACAGTATGCGACCACATATAACGCCGTCCTTCTCGGGATCTCCTGACCGAACGGTTCGAGCTCCCACTCTAGCCGCCTGCAACCCCGGAAGCCCCTTTTAGTCGCATCTTACGACAGGCAGGGGATACCGTAGCCCTATTCTGATCCCGGAACTACAGGGACGAAATTAATGGTTTGGAGACGCCTAGTAAACAAAATGTTTGTGTTAGGAGGCTCCGCTCTTCCGTAATAACATATTATTATTTAAAAGAAAAAACAATTAACAATAGATTACCAATGTGTATCAATGTGTATGTATGTGTGCTTTTGTTTTGTGTGTGTGCGCGTGCGCGTATATTTGTGTGTGTGTGCGTGCGTGTGTGTAGAAAACGTGCACCTGTATGAAAGCGAGTAGCAAACGAGCATGCAATCCACCTGGTGGTAAGTGGTCACTGCCGCCCATGGACATGTGTAAACAAATTCAAATAGAACATGGGTTCTATCTGAAGGCAATCACAGATGCGTTGCATATCGTGAGGACTATGATGGTCGCCTCATATAAAAGTGTGCCGGCAACCAAATTTATAGTATTCAATATGTAATGATGTCAAAACATGGTGGCCTACTTCATATTTCTTTCAGTAAAACTTTTCCCATAAAAATAAATGTTCACATATTAAAATCTTCCCCAACGGAGCGACAGACTGTTAAGGTCTTTACGCACTGGCATCCAGATTTTGTCAAATTTCATTTTATTATTTGATCCGAAAATGTTATTTGTGAAAATTCTATACTTTGTAGTCGTTCTATGTGTCAAAAATGGTATGGAACGATTTTATTTGATGCAACCACCGTAGTCCTCGGTAGTAGCGACACATCTATGATCGTGTTAAGAAGTAACCAATTATTACCATTAGGTAGACTGCTCGCTTCAACCATATTAAATAGTAATTAATAAGTTTATTTCTTATTCGTAACTGTATTGTATTTAAATGCATCAATTACGCGATAATACTAGTATAGAATCAAGTTTTATGTACCTAAATGCATACGTTTTAAATTAATTTATTGCATAGTATTAATGCGCACCATTAAGTCCACCAATTCGCACTTGGCTAGCGCGATGGACCTATAACTCTCTCATTTCTGAGAGAAGACCCGTGCCCAACAGTAAGACTGAATAATGGGCTGACGAGAGAAGTATTAATTATATGTTTAATTGGTCAAAGATTTATGTAATTCCGTGGTCGGGTTGTCAAAAATAATGTCAGTGCGTATAAGCCTTATAAATAAGTAGGTCGCAAGACAAATGAACACCGGGGTATGGTTGACAGTTACAGTATTTTTTATAAACATTATCTATGGTTACGGTACGGTTATGTAGATGGGAAGGATTTGCTGTTATGCCTTGTAGACATTTTACGTTATAACAACAAGATAAACTCATACAAAATTACTAGAGATGCCCCGAATAGTGGTTTCACCGAATAACCGAATACTATTCGGTTTAATTTTTACCGAACCGGATATGCGGCCGAATTATTCGGTTTGCTATTTTTATTAAGAAACAACTGTGAATGTGTGTTCATAAAAAAGTAAAATGTAGATTTGAGGTTTAAAAATAAATGCTTAAATAAAAGTTTTAAAACACGAAGACTTTGGTTGTGGTTTCAAAAATGTTGTTTTGAAGTTTATTTGCTTTATTCCACACACTCTTCATGGATTTCTTTAGCTTATAACATAAATCTTACTTAAACCATCCATCCATCCATCAGTCTTTTAATGTCCACTGCTGAACGTAGGCCTCCCCTAAATTACACCACTCCAACCGGTCCTTTGCCCTCTGAATCCAACGGTTTCCCGCTGTCTTCTTCAGGTCATCGGTCCATCTGGTAGGGGGGCGACCTGTACTCCTTTTGCCTAGACGTGGTCGCCACTCGAGAACCTTCCTTCCCCATCGGTTATCGGTCCTACGAGCGATGTGGCCGGCCCCTTGCCACTTCAGCCTACTAATTGTGAGAGCTATGTCGGTAAGCTTCGTTCGTCTACGGATTTCATCGTTACAAATTATGTCTCGTAGCGAAATTCCGAGCATAACCCTGTCCATAGCCCGCTGAGCGATCCTGAGCCTCCGAATGAGACCTACAGTGAAGGACCACGTTTCGGCGCCGTAGGTCATCACTGGCAACACACATTGCTCGAATAATTTCGACTTCAGGCACTGAGGAATTGTGGACGCGAAGATACTACGTAATTTCCCGAACGCAGCCCAGCCGAGTTGGATTCTACGAGTGACCTCCTTCTCATAGTTGGACTTACCAATCCGGATCGTTTGTCCCAAGTAAATGTACTCGTCGACAACTTCGAGAGGAGTGCCGTCAACAACTACCGGTACGGGTGTGACATGGGCATTAGACATGATTTTCGTCTTGTCCATGCTCATCTTAAGACCCACCCGTTGTGAGGCACTGTTGAGGTCGCCTAGCGTTGTGCTGAGGTCCGTCAGCGAATCTGCCAAGATAACTATATCATCGGCAAATCGAAGGTGTGTGACGTGTTCGCCATTGATGTTAATGCCAAGACCTTTCCACTCCATCAGCTCGAACAAATCTCCCAACGCAGCGGTGAACAGTTTCGGCGATATAACATCGCCTTGTCTGACTCCCCGCTGCAGTTGGATTGGATTTGTGCTTCGGTCGTGTAGCCGATCTGGCATCGCTGAAGGGACTCCAGCACCGCCCAGGTCTCGATAGAATCGAAGGCTTTCTCATAGTCCACATAAGCAACACATAACGGCAGATTATACTCCTTACTTAAACAGTGTTGTCTTTTTGTTCTATTCGGTGACGTGTAGCCAAGAAAATAGAAAAACTGGAACCGAGTATATTCGGCACCAAAACCGGATAATTCGGCCGAATACGAATAATGAAAATGATGTCAAATACACCGACTACCGAATAACAACCGAATATTCGGCGCATCACTAAAATTACAAATGGGTATAACCGATTGTCCCACTGCTAGGCACGGGTCTTATCTCAGAATGCGAGAGTTTTAGGCCATAGTCTACCGCGCTGGCCAAGTGCGAATTGTTGGACTTCACACACCTTCGAGAACTATTTTTTTAAAGAACTCTTGGATGTGTAGGTTTCCTCACGATGTTTTCCTTCACCGAAAAGCAGTGTTAATTAATTTCTAATACGCACATAAATCAGTGGTGCATGTCTGGGTTTAAACCTTTGACCTACCGATTGAGAGGGCAAGTTACAACCATTAGGCTATCACTGCTCTAATTTACAAATATTGCTAGGTAAATGCTAGTCAACAAATATGGCGGAGTCGTTCGTAAGCCTCAGATGCTTCATCGTTTACAAGTTGTTTGGCAGCGATAACAGAATTTTCTTTTTACATTTTACAAGCTGATTGATAACTTACGATTTGACTGGGAGGGGGTACCACCCTCACACCTATTTCTAGCGATTCTTGTGTTGTGGTTGTCGGTTTGCTTTCCTTTCATTCGAACATGTCAGTCCTCGAGATTAGCAACGCATCTATTATTGGCTTCATATATGTGCTATATGTTGTTTTTGTATATATAGCTTACAGATGTCTATGGGCAGCACTGATCACTTATCATATTTTGTAAGGTGGTAGAACCAGTGTAGTTCGATCGGGAAAGTACCACTGCCACACCAATTTCTAGCGTGAACCATTTCTTGCGTTTCGATAGAACGGTGTGGTTGCCGGCACACTTTTACTTTTACTTCCATCATAGTCTACGGGAGTAGCAACGCATCTGTGATTGACTTCCGATGGATCCCATGTTCTGTATGAAGTTGTTTACAGATGTCGCAGGGCGGCAGTTACTTTTTATTATCAGGGGGACTGCATGCTCGTTTGCTACTTCAGTCAGATAAAAAAGGTGGACTACATTCTAGTTTACTAATTCAATTGTATAAAAAAACTATTACAATGTGGTTTCTAACTCTCCAAAAGGCTTGTTATTTCCTTTAAAGGGATACTTTTAAGGTTTTAACCTATTTGGAATCTGGGCTAAGTTAAGTGATACGTAACCCGCCAACTGCAATGTCGAACATAACCCCATACGAAAGTTAGATAAGTGGTTAGAACGGGGATAGGAAAAGAGGAGAGAAAAGAAAGAAAAATGATACTGAAGTATCAAATTCACACATTTGCTGTTATACCTTATTACTGCACAATTTAAAATTCAAGTAAATTATTAAAGCATGAGTAGTAGAGCAGTGACAGCCTAATGGTTGAAACTTGCCCTCTCAATCGGGAGGTCCGGGGTTCAAAGCCACGCACCACTGATTTATGTGCGTATTAGACATTAATTATCACTGCTTTTCGGTGAAGGAAAACATCGTGAGGACACCCGAGACTTCTTTAAAAAAAAGTTCTCGGAGGTTTGTGAAGTCCACCAATTCGTACTTGGCAAACCCTCTCATTCCGGGAGAGACCCGTGCCTAGCAGTGGGATAATAATGGGTTGGCGATGATTTAAGTATAAAAACATAAAACTCAATGCCAAAACTAAATTTGCAATCAAGTATTGTGTTTTTATTTTTTTAGGAGTTTGTGTGGCGGCTACGGCTAGAGTGGGAGCTCGAACCGTTCGGTCAGACAATCCCGGGAAGGACGGCGGTATGTGTGGTCGCATACCGTCGTAAAGACTAGACGGAGCGGTGGGCCCAGCCGCCCATCTGGGAGGAGCCCGATGGGGCAACGAGCTCGGAGGATTCCGGTTGAAGTCGTTTCGAGATCCCGGAGTCCTCCTTTTCAGCGCCGAGGACGGCCACCGGGGGGGTTTTAGTGCGGTAAAAATCCCACATAACCCTGCGTCGCTCCCACGGCGTCGGGTACCTTTTGAAAGTTTCCCCCTCGAAAAAAAAAAAAAAAGGAGTTTGTGTCTATTTACTGACTTTTATTTGATACTCATATTGCAATTATTTGAAATAAATCGTCCCTCTCTCTTATCGCAGACGCTATATCTAACAATTATAATAATTTGTTGTTGGATTTTATTATTATTTAATCTAAGCAGCGATATAATAAAAACTTGTGAACCTAAAAATACTTGAAATCAGCATTTACATATTTAATTTATTGCCAAAGGATAGTGCAACTTGCCAAAAGCCTGCCCTTTAGTCAAATAAAGGTAAGATACCGGACGTATTTGTTGCCTCCATGTCGAAAACAAGATTGTATAAAAAGATGGTCAATAACAACCCTTTGAGTTCATGTCAGTTTTTCTCAGTTCAAGTCGTGTTCCGATCCGGAGGTAGTGTAAGAGAAAATATTGTAATTGTCAATTTGTAAATGCCCCCATCAGATACAGTTCATTTAATTTCATTTCGTTTCATTTCGTTTCATTTTATTTCATTTTCAATTTATTTCATTTGATAACACATACTCAACTACGCAGTCCGGCTATATTTGTCCGTTCTGTAATGTTTGATTAAGTTTGTACATAAGCAACGCTTGTTTGATCTAGGAATATTCGCCTGATGTAATTATAATTTTAGATCAGCTATCCAATATTAGGTTAGCGATTAATCTTGCTCCAGGTGGTCTGCCGATCGATAATAGGGATGGTTTACTGTAGTTACCAACCAACATGATTTAGCTCGTGTATATAAATATTATGAATGATTTATAAATACAAGCCGACTGCTTAAAATGAGAAGAGAAATACGCTACAAGCATGAAACATATAAAAATAGAAGTTATGATTATGTGTTGCACGCGGTGACAAAACGTAGTTATGGTTTCTTTTCCTAAAATGTTTGATTGCTCCTCCCTGTAAACTGTGATTGATAAATTGGAAGAGCCCCAGTAGGTTTTACATCATAAAGAATTTCATTTAATTGTATTCCATTTCATTTTATTAAATTTCATTGTATTTCATTTAATTTTATTTCTTTTCACTGTATTTCATTTCATTTATTTTTTTTACGTTTCATTCATTTTTTCATTTCATTGTATTTCATTTCATTCCATAATCCATATCCAACCACGCAGTCCGACTATATTTGTAGAGTCCGTAATGTTTGATGAAGCTAATACATAAGCAACGCTTGTTTGATCTAGGAATATTCGCCTGATGTAATTATAATTTTAGATCAGCTATCCAATATTAGGTTAGCGATTAATCTTGCTCCAGGTGGTCTGCCGATCGATAATAGGGATGGTTTACTGTAGTTACCAACCAACATGATTTAGCTCGTGTATATAAATATTATGAATGATTTATAAATACAAGCCGACTGCTTAAAATGAGAAGAGAAATACGCTACAAGCATGAAACATATAAAAATAGAAGTTATGATTATGTGTTGCACGCGGTGACAAAACGTAGTTATGGTTTCTTTTCCTAAAATGTTTGATTGCTCCTCCCTGTAAACTGTGATTGATAAATTGGAAGAGCCCCAGTAGGTTTTACATCATAAAGAATTTCATTTAATTGTATTCCATTTCATTTTATTAAATTTCATTGTATTTCATTTAATTTTATTTCTTTTCACTGTATTTCATTTCATTTATTTTTTTTACGTTTCATTCATTTTTTCATTTCATTGTATTTCATTTCATTCCATAATCCATATCCAACCACGCAGTCCGACTATATTTGTAGAGTCCGTAATGTTTGATGAAGCTAATACATAAGCAACGCTTGTTTGATCTAGGAATATTCGCCTGATGTAATTATAATTTTAGATCAGCTATCCAATATTAGGTTAGCGATTAATCTTGCTCCAGGTGGTCTGCCGATCGATAATAGGGATGGTTTACGATAGTTACCCGTTGTATTAACATGATTTAGCTCTTGTATATAAATATTATGAATAACCTATAATACTAAAACAAGACGACTGTTTAAAGGGAAAACAGAAACTTCTAGAAAAATAGAGGTTTAATAAAATATATCAGAAAAGAGGTTATAATACGGATTTATACGGTAGTTTTGCCTAGTGGTAGTAGTCCTGTAGTTTGACCAGGGAAGTACCACCGCCACATTTATTTCTAGCGCAAAACAGTTCTTGCGTTTTGATGGGATGGTGTGCTTGTCGGCACACTGTTAGATGAGGCGACCGTCTTAGACCTTGGGAGCAGCAATGCATCTGTGATTGTCTTTAGATAGAACCTATGTCCTATATGAAGTTTCTTGCAATTATCTACCGGCGGCAGAGACCACTCACCATAAGGTGGACTCTATGCTCTTGCTTATCAATCAGATAATAACACACATATCACACAAACGAGAGTTCTTTAAAAAAGTTCTCGGTGGTGTGTGAAGTCCACCAATTCGCAGTTGGCCAGCGCGGTGGACTATGCCCAAAAACTCTCTCATTCTGAGAGAAGACCCGTGCCCAGCAGTGGGACAATAATGGTTTGTACCCTATGTATGTTTCATTCATTATTTAAAAAAAATAGCATTGCGTAATCCTTCTGCACATCAACTATAACCGTGCGTAACTCAAAAACGAATCACAAGTTTTTGCTTCACGTATTAATATATAGATTGACGTTATCTTAGTTTTAAAGTACAAGAATCAAAGTTAATAAAGCTTATAGACTTACCAGGTCTTTGAGACTGTAAGACGACACTTCGTCGGAGGCTTATGGTTGCTACTTTATTTTACTAAGCCGAATTAATTGAGAAATTTGTTTTATATAAATATTTTAACCGCGGCGTCGCGCCCGATAAGGCCTTTTAATGTTTATGAAAAACTTTTCTTTTTAAATGTATCGTATATTTTTTAAATACTTCTAAGAATATGTGAGCAAAGTTTCATGATAATCGGTTGAGTCATTTAGGAAGCGTAACAAACAAATGTACAAACATTACAGACGTTACAAACATTTATATCATTAAATAGGGATTTCAATACATTTCGTGTCCTTCCATCCACATCAACTTATATATAGAAGAAACAGAACGTCTTATTATTTAATCTCACCCTCTCTCACACACACACACAAACACACATACACACACACACACACACAATACTCTTATAACTCACGATCACACAACATACAAACACACTTATACATACCTAATAGAGCACACTAATTAAAATTATATTTAGATATTTAAGTTAGATATAATTATGTTTTATTTTATTTATTTACTTCATTCATTTCAATTGTCATTATTTACCCTAGTGGATGAGCGGGGTACCCTGTAACACAGGTTTTCCACCCAGTATGGGACCCCTTGCGACTTATTTATACTGTAACTTTGAGATGAATAAAGAATTTTGATTTTTTTTTTATATATGGACTTATAGTAGACTTTCGATTCACAACACAGCAGCGCGTAATACCGTTATTATTATGCAGACATATTGTGCATGCTGCATGTTCGTTACCTACATAAGAAACCAAGTAAATGTACCATTACACACGTAGGAAGTTCTAAATTAAATATTATTACATACAGGCAGGTTAAAGGCCATTCTAGAAAAACATACCATAACTGTGTTTGACACCGCGTGCACCTTATCGTAACTTCTATTTATTGACGACCCGCGTGGCGAAGCGGTTACCATTCGGTCTGCGGTCTGACTAGGCCAGACTATGTCGTGGGTGCCATGGACACACAAAGACGAATACACAAATATCCAGACCCAGAACACGAATCTAAACTCATCATTAAGATACCTGTCTGGCCGGGAATCGAACCCGGGACCCATTGCGCGTCAGACCGGTATGGTAACTGCTGCGCCACGCTGATCTTCAAATGGTTCACACTGGTTCTACAAACTTTACTAACTACTACTAACTTTACAGATTGAGTCGATTCTAACGATATCCCTTAAGTAACGATAGATCGTTTAAAAAGACTATTACTCTACTCTACCAAACAAAATGACATCTACCCACAAACATACAAACACCCTGGCCCAGAACAAGAATCTAAACTCATCATTCAGATACCTGTCTGGCCGGGAATCGAACCCGGGACCCATTGCGCGTCAGACCGGTATGGTAACCGCTTTGCCACGGGGGTTCTCAATTCTTCTATCAGATGTCCCGTCTGCCTTATCAATAGGTTGGACTATGGAATTAAATGAAATGAAATGTCTTTATTTTGCATAGGCCTACGGCGGCACTTACGAGTTGTCAGTTACATTATTTTTCTTACAATACCACCAGTTCTGAACACAACCTCAACCTGAGAAGATGCAGCAAGAAACTCAGTGGGTTTGTCGATTTTATTTGTATAACTTTTTTACCATCTTGTTTTACATGGGCACCTAATAAAAGCTAGCTGTAGTACCTATCCTAGCAGAAAAATAAACTTTAGGAACATAGTCGGTATAGGCTACAACGTATTTTTGTCCCACTGTTGGACACGGGTCTCCTCTCAGAATGAGAGAGTTTTAGGCTATAGTCCACCACGCTGACCAAGTGCGAATTGGTGGACTTTACACACCTTCACACACACACACACCGATAACTTTTTTTAAAGAATTCCCGGGGTTGTAGGTTTGCTCACGATGTTTTCTTTCATCAAAAAGCAGTGAGAATTAATTTCTAAGACGCACATAAATCAGTGGTGCGTGCCTGGGTTTGAACCTCGGACCTTCCAATTGAGAGGGCTAGTTTCAACCATTAGGCTATCACTGCTCCCCAAAGTCGGTATAACGAACCAAAATGCGTACAACTAAGCCATTAATGGCCTCAAGTGTAATTAATATCAACAATTAATTGACAGGTAACTGTGCCAGCTAGTGCACTAAAGCCGAATTGATTACGAACATTTATTTGACATGTGATCTAATATGATTTTCATTTTAGTCCCCGATGAATTGTGATGGTACGTGACTTATATACTAGAGCAGGGGTGGCGAACCTTTATGTATTTACGTGCCATTTTTCTTAAGAAATGTTTAATGAGACCATAAACGTGCCTTCGTTGAAATAATGACTCGCAGGTGAAGGTAGCGGGAAATGTCACGGTGTGCCCAAAACAATGTGACGGGTGCCATTGATGGCACGCGTGCCAATGGTTCACCACCCCTGTATTTGATTTTAATTGAATAGATGTGTCAAACGATCCTTTTCACCTGATGATAAGTAATGTAATGTGTAATGTGTACCCATGGACTAATGTAATATAACGAATATGTCGCATTCACAAAGATTGTGCAAATGTTTTGCAAAAAAAAGGTCGCCAAATCTATACTTTAAGTCGAACTGCATTTTGACGACCTAAAAAAAGGTCGCTTAGTATGTGTAGACGAGATGCACTTTCCTGAAACTAACCTGGCGGCGCCCATGTTGACGTGTGTGATAATTTTATTAATTTTCAAATAACAATATGAATATATTAAATAACTTATTTTATAACTATATGTATATATAAAAGAATAACTTAAAAGGTAAAGGAAAAAAAAACAAATTGCTAAATTAAATATAAAATGCTGCATCCAAATTACTGTCCCTAGGATGAGTTCCCAGAACGCTGGCAACATTACCTCGTTGAATAGCAAGGCTAATTCGTTGACCGAGGTATGTGCCAGCTTTCTGATCATTCGTTGACTCTATCAAACGTTTGGACAGATGTTTAAAAAATAATTTAGCATTTAATCCCCACGGTCCCATAGTTTCAACGCCAAATGCCAGAAATATGTAATCTTTAATTATATCTCCATATTTCTGGCACTTGCGGATTTCAGCGTCAGTCACCACGACACCGGCTGCCCTGGAAGATATATTAATATGAGAAGGTGCCAGTGTGTCAACGCAAGTAGCGTCCCACACTAGACACCTCCCATTCTTCCAGGGGATGAGAGTTATACCGTCGGGCCTCTTGCCATCACCACGTACTAAACCATTCGGTTCAAGTTGAGCCGGTACGTTGGCAGTGACAAGAGCCCTCTGGATAACATCATTCAAAGCCGCGTGTCGTGAAAGACGGCCAGCACTTCGATGACAGGAAAGACCGTGGAGACCCAAACGATCGACTTGAGCTCCACAAGGGCAGCAATGTGGATGATTTAAAAAAGTGCCCAGTCGTAGGCCCACTGCTATCGAAAAAGAAGTATTATCTAGAAGAGTTCCTAGATTAGCGGAGGGAAGAGCTTGCAACCAATATCCAGATTCCCTAACAGAAACTGCCAGGAGACGAGCGCGCTCAATAGAATTTTGACAACTGTTTACAAGGTGAGAATGCACATATTTGCAGAGCACGTCGTCCCATAGCCTTTGAGAACTTAAACATTCGGGGAGGGATTCACCTGGACATGCTGCTAACCAAGATTCTTTGGCTTCTGCACAGTATGAAATTTCCGAAACATCTAAAGAGGAATGTGTTAATTTTTGAAATAATGAATTTGTACTGTGTACTGAAGACAAAAAAGCTGGTAAAGCAATTGAAGAAATTTTCCTAATACCAATACCCCCATACCTAATTGGCAAAGTAGCTTGGCACCAGGATTTTTCATTTAAAGTGCAATTTAAAATTTTGATCAAACAATGCTGAATTAAAGAATCCATTGAAAGGAGATGACTTGTAAATTTCCAAATTGGAGAACATCTCAAAAAATATGTAAATTTAGGAACAAACAAACAAAGCCGGATAATATGATATGCTACATGAGAATTAATTTTGCTTAAACGGAAAGAAATATTATCGAAATTACTAATTTGTTCATCTAGAAAGCTTGGTATAGACTCTTCCAAAACGGGTGAACCCAAGAGGCGAAGAGACTCTTTGTTCTGAAGCTGAATATTTGGTGTCAAATTTTGAAATTGGTCAGTGATATTCTTTTTTTCTAAAGCACATAATGAATTAGGTATATAAAGTTCACACTTAGAAAAATTCAAATCTAAACCTAAATTTTGAAAATTTTGAATAAGTAATTTCAAATCTTCCAGAACTGTATCTGCTTCACCTCCAAGAGTACCGTCGTCTAAATACCATAAATTTAATTTAGAATTTAGTGTCGAAATGATTGGTTGGATACCTAAACTAAAAATTGCAGGTCCAAGTGGATCCCCCTGTTGACAACCTACAGATGAATTAATTAAATTATCACGGAAAATTAAATCAGAAGGAGAACCGTATGCTTGATATAAAAATGGGTAAATTTCAGGAACAATTTTGTAAGCTTCAGCCAAAAATATGTCACGGTTAATAGAATTGAATGCATTTTTTACATCCACCTTTAACACCACGCTCCTGTTATCGTTAAGCATATAACTCCTAAGACTGTGGACTGCAGCTTCACATCCTCCTTTTGAGCCAAATCCTAATTGAATTGGTTGAAAGTAATTTTGAAGCTTAGGGAGAATGTGTCTGCAGCACACCTTAGAAGCTATACGCCTAATGGTATTTCCTACAGCTATTGACCGAATTCCTCCATCTTTCTTTTTTAAAGCGCATAAATTTGCTCCAAACAACGTATTTGTGATTTCCTTATTAATATGGCCAGATAATATTAGGTTTATAAGCTGGGTTAAACAATTCAATAAGGTTTTCCCAGCTTCACCTGTAGCTCCACAAGTAAGATCTTTAAGATGTTGAGGAGTCAGCCCATCAAGGCCTCCTGCCGAACCAGCTTTAAAAGACATAATAGCTCCTAAAATTTCTTTTGGGGTAATTTTAAGAGGCATACAATTTAGCGGAGGATTAACAGAAACTGGTGCCAAAGATGAAGGGTGTTTTGATCTCAAGGCAGCAAGTGTTTCCGGGGAATCAGGAGCAATAATATCATTTGAAAAAAGGAGATCTGCAGCACCTTTAATGTCTCCATCACCTACTCTTGTTTCCACTTTTTTATAAATAGAATAATTATGTGATTGCGATTTTATGCCAGAAATGTATATATTCCCTAGGGGTTTTAAACAATTTTGTTTTAATTTTAGAGTTAGGGATGTTTTATTTATCGAATCTGGTGTAGCATGAAGGAAATTGTATGAAAATGTGAAAAAAATCTGCCAACTTACAATAGAATTTTCTTTTAATATATTGTTAATGCACTGTGATAATTTTGTTGCGATGCTTATACGAGCACCCCTTGGAATACGCTTCACTATAGGGACTGATGACTTTAATTTAGAAAGGTTCTTCCAAAAAGGTACAAATGCAGATGAGGAGTCAATACTTTGGGATGGAAATGAATTGTTTGAAATATCATTACAAAGATTTTGGATTGATGACCTAATTTCACTGTGCTTCTTGCCAATATGTATATTTAAACCTTTTGGCCCCTTAAAATAACGGGCTTGCGAACAGTGCGGACATTGTACAAGGTGTGCAGATGTGCTGAATTGGTTGCAAACATTTCCGGATGTTGAAGGTACCTGCGACATGGGCTAAAGGAAAGTACGAAAAATAAATTATTATAAGCTTATAAATAAAAATTATGATTATATTTATTACTAAATTATACAGTAAAACTAAAGTAAAAAAATTATATAATAAAATTTTCTTTAACACCAAAAGTTCCAATTTAATTTTTCGTGCCTAAACTTCTTGAGGTAATAAAACATTGAAGAAAGCATCGCTTTGTAAAGAAAATTACACGCAGAAGGTGTAGCACGTAGTATTCATTTAAAAATATGTATCGATTTTGGATACACTAGATGTTCTAATCCGGCAAAGAAATTTTTAATACGGCCGCCATCTTATATGAAATCACAAATCACAATGTATATCACTCCATCACATTTATGCAGTAATTATCACAGATTTTATGACAAATTTAACAATTATATGTAAATAATTGCTATAAAATATAATTTTATTTTCGTATATTAAATTTTATACGTATTGACAACGTCAACGGCTTTTTCTTTTTTTCAATAATCACTAACTAAAGTAATACCTGAATATTCGCATTTGCATTCGCGAATGTCAGTAGGGGCTATTCGTATTCGAATTTCCATCTAAATTCGTTGCGTTGCGTTTCTAACTACCCTCATGGTACACTCATATATAAATGAGCTAGCAACCACACCCTTCCACCGAAACGCAAAAACTACTTCACCAAGGATATATGTATGTTGGTTATGTACACAACAGAACCAATATACATATATCCTGGGTCGCCTTATATGTCGCCTTGAGCAATTTTCCAAAGGGGAAAACTTATGGATTAGCGACGTCGAGTAATCAACTTGCTAGTGTTTACTTACTATACTCATAGTATCTTATATCTTACTGATATTAAAAAGGTGAAAGTTTGTGAGAATAAATACATTGATTAATATTTTCAGTCTTGTTTTACAGGTGGTAGATCCATTGTTTGACCGGGGAAGTACCACCGCCACACCTATTTCTAGCGTGGAGCATTTCTTCCGTTTCGACGAAAGGGTGTGGTTGCACACAATTTTATAGGAGGCGATCATCATAGTCCTCGAGAGCAATGTATCTGTGATTGATTTCAAATAGAACCCATGTTCTATTTGAAGTCAATCACAGATACGTTGCTCTATAAATAGAACCCATATAAGTAGAACCCATATTCTATTTGAAGTTTGCTTACAGAGTGTCATGAGTGGCAGTGAACAGTTACTATCAGGTGGACTGCATACTCATTTGCTATTTCAATTAGATAAAAAAAATCAGTCCCGTCAAAACTGTGCTCGTGATGTTAGTGATGACAGCGAGAATTGTATTGGTGTTGGTTGTAGGTGATGGTAAAGTCGTCCCTGGAATTTTATGATTAGAATAGGGCTACGGTATGCTCTGCCTGTTGTAAGAGGGCATTAAAAAGGGCGTATTAAAAAGGATGTATTTAAAAGGGCTTATTAAAAAGGGTGTATTAAAAAAGGTCGTATTAAAAAGGGTGTATTAAAAAGGGCGTATTAAAAAGGGTGAATAAAAAAGGGTGTATTAAATAGGGCGTATTAAAAAGGGCGTATAAAAAAGGGCGTATAAAAAAGGGCGTATAAAAAAGGGCGTATTAAAAAGGGCGTATTAAAAAGGGCGTATTAAAAAGGGCTTGTGGACTGTTCGAAAGGTTCAGCTGCTTCCTGGACTCCGGTTGCGTTCCTTCGGGGTTTTGTATAGGTTATGTAGGAATTATTTCTTTTCCAGCGATAAGATTTCCACCTTAAATTCTATCTACACTACATCACGTATGCAAAAGCTTTTTGGAAATCCCTATAAAAGTACATAAATAAGCTTTTAAATAAGGCTGTGGGCAGTCCAATTTATTCTTAAATTGAACAAGGGCGCATTTACCCGACAACCGTACGCCGGTGCCCCATCCGCCCCATTAGACCTTCGCTGAAAATGTGTTTTTGCATTTATAAAATGCGTGTTGGCTCCGAACTTCGAAAATATAACCTGTTCTAATAAATACTGGATTTAAAAATTGAGATCTCTGTTTATTTCTCGTTTCTTCTTAGTAATATTGAAGTTTTGAAGATCAATACAGTATCCGCGTGGCGCAGCGGTTACCGTACCGGTCTGACACGCAATGGGTCCCGGGTTCGATTCCCGGCCAAATAGGTATCTGAATGATGGGTTTAGACTCTTGTTCTGGGTCTGGGTGTTTGTGTATTCGTCTTTATGTGTGTCCATGGCACCAACGACACAGGAGAAAATCCTACTGTGGGGCTATGAGTGTAGAAAGCGTTTTACGTTTAAGTTTAAGTATGATATTTTTATATTTTTTCTTTTAAATATTTGTCTGTGAATTTTAAATCGCATCTGACCAGACGAGAAAGAATTGATATGAAAAGAAACTGTTCTCAACGACTTTCCCAGCCACCTCACTTTGCCGTGACCACGATCCATGTAACTGGGTCGAAACATTAACAAAAAGAAATTCGAATACCTCATATTGTGAGTATCTGTTACAAATGAAAATGTACTCTATCCAAAGTTATTATGCTATACGTTAGATTTTTAGGGTTCCGCACCCGAAAGGTAAAAATGGAAGCTTATTACTAAGACTCCGGTGTCCATCTGCCTGACTGTCTGTCTAATAAACACTAAAAGCAGAACAAAACAAATATTTAAGGAGGCTCTCATACAACGTAATTTTGCCGTTTTATACATAATGGTACGGAACCCATTGTGCACGACTCCGACTTGCGGTTAGCCTATTATTTTAAACCATGAGTTCTTTTAGTCCAAAATATACCTGAAATACAATGTTTCTGTTCAGGTTTTTAAAAAAAAATTCATCACTATATTTTTGTACTTTAAAAGTAATACAAAATCATTCTAATTTGAAGATTATGGTATGAAAGGAAATTAAAACGTTTTAACTACATCATGGGATGCAAAAAACCTTTGGGCTATCTCATGTAGCCAGGTTAATCTTATCTTGGGTGGGTTACAGATCTGGACCCCTAATAAAGAACGCAGTAAATGTATTTTTTGCGACAAGGAGTTTATTACGATCTATTGTAGCAAGTCTTTCTTATAAAAGTATATCCGATTATCAAACCAGATATAATTTTACTTCAACATCAAAAAGTGAAGTAAATATTAAAAAAATGCACTTAATTACGTTTACCTCAAGGTACACTTTTTCAAATACTGAATTTTCAAAGCAGTTCTAGCATTTCAGAACATTTACTTAAGACCTGGACTGCAGACTGGTTTGCTACTTCAATCTAATAAATACTAATACTAATATAAGAACATTAATATATAAAATTATACGCTTATATTTGTGAGTGTATATGTTTGTTACTTCTTCACGTCTAAACGGCTGGAGCGATTTTCATAAAAAATGGTAGGGAGTTAGCTGATACTCTGGATTAACATATAGGCTAATTTTAACGGTGGAAAAATATCTTATTCCCACGGGACAATCGGTACATAGATTTTATTAACGCAAGTGAAGCTGCGGGTTTCAGTTAGTAAAGAATAATAATCTGCAGGTTCATTTAACGCATCCAATACATTAAAAAAATATTGAAAGTAAAGTATTTTATCATATTTGAATTGAATAAATTTAAACTTATTTGAGTTATAACTAATATAAATATAACAATATTCAAAAATATATTATTTTATCTTTAAAATGAACTTTATTTATTCTATATGCCTTAATAAATCTGTCTGGGTCTAACATTGATCAGCCCTCAATCAAAAAATCGGTCTAGAAATCCTCTTAAAACATTTGCTTAGCGAATGATTTGGGAAAGGTTCGGTCAAAATAAATCTTGGGTGAGTCTAGCGGTCTTTGGGGTAACTGAACAAATAGTCTAACTGTGAAGGTTATAACGAGGTTTAGTGGTTTGGCGGTCTGTTGTAATTTGTTCCAGGTTCGATTTTCGGCCAAAAGACTGAGGTTGAAATTTATTTTACGTTTCTGTAATTTCTGAAAATATGGAGAAAGCATGTGAAAACTTTATCAAAATCGATTCACCTGTTTCTTTAAGTGAATAGAGACAAAAAGAAACTACTGAAAATATAACTTTATGCTTTGGTATTGTGCAAAAGGGCGAAGATAAACGTATATTTATCACTAAATAATATAAAACAGAGTCGCTTCTCGCTGTCTGTCCCTATGCTTAGATCTTTAAAACGATGGTACGGATTTAAATGCAGTTTTTTTTAATAAATAGAGTGATTCAAGAGGAAGGTTTTTATAATACATGATATATAGTAGAGAAACACTGATATTATAGATTTTTTACTTTTAGGCGGAACGAAGTTCGCTGGGTCAATTAGTTTTTGTCTAAAATTGAAGTAGCAAGCGACGTAGTAGGTGCTTCTTACCACCAGGTGGATTGCATCCATCTGATGGTAAGAGCAGTGATAGCCTAATGGTTGAAACTTGCTAGCTACCCACTGATTTTTCTAAAATTTATTAGCCTAATGGTTAAAACTCAACCTCACAATATGGGGTACGAGGTTCGTTTCCCAGGCCACCACTGATTTATCTCAAATTATGTGCTTATTAGAAATTAATTATCACTGATTTCCGGTGAAGGTAAAAATCGTGAGCAAACCTACACACCCGAGAGTTTTAAAAAAACAATTCTTGGAGGTGTGTAATGTCCACCAATTCGCATTTGGCCAGCGCGGTGGACTATGGACTAAAATCTCTCATTCTGAGAGAAGACCCGTGCCCAGTCGTGGGACAATAATGGCTTGACGTGAGATGGTAAGTGGCAAGTGCCGCGCAAGGACATCTAAAAGCTACTTCATACTGAACAAAGGTTCTATCTAAATCACGTTGCTACTCCCGGGGGCTAAAATGCTCCAATCATAAAAGTGAGCCGTCATCCACACCCTTCTACCGAAACGCAAGAATTGCATCACGATACAAGGTGTCGCTTTTACAAATCACATACATTCTTCTTACCACCTTGTAAATTTAGAAATATATCACAATATTTTTAAGTAAATAATTTACATACAAGATTGATACTTGCTCTCAGATAGAGGCGACCAAAATCCTCAGGAGAGGAAATTCAGGTGCATGATAAACTGACAAGTAAAATCAATATCATATTTTATAACGAACTGAACTGAACGGAACGAGGTATACTTTAACCAGCTATTTGATTCAAGAGGAAAATAAACGAGCGCTGAAAGTATAAATCTCAAGCAGCTGCTCAAAGCAGTTTATCTAAATAAATAAAAGATAGAAGACAGATGGAAGTCTCTTTTAAAGTTAAAGAAGATTGAAAAGTGTAAAAACAGACGCTTCAATTTAACCCGTTCTAGAGTACTCGACGACTTGTTGTACCGCGCGCGAGTATAATATAAGCGATGAGATCTATTTTAAAACTAAAAGTGTAATATTACTTTTAATTTTGACTCGCGGTACACCTTTTTCTGCCTAATAACAGCAGTGTTATGTGATGTTATATTCTGGTTTAAAGCGTGTGGAAAATGAGAAACAAGTCATACTTATCTCAAGCATTTCCACTTAATCCTTAAAAGAAACATATCCTTGAAGAAGAAACACATTTCTTATCCATTTAAGTTATCTGGACTCGATTAAAAGTATTATAAACGACCATTATAGAAAAACATATCTTAACTATGTGTGACACCGCGTGCACCTTATCGTAACTTCTATTTATTGACGACCCGCGTGGCGGAGCGGTTACCATATTGGTCTGCGGTCTGACTAGGCCAGACTATGTCGTGGGTACCATGGACACACAAAGACGAATACACAAATATCCAGACCCAGAACACGAATCTAAACTCATCATTAAGATACCTGTCTGGCCGGGAATCGAACGCGGGAGCGCGTCAGACCGGTATGGTAACATCGAAATGAGAATTAATTTCTAAGACGCACATAAATCAGTGGTGCGTGCCTGGGTTTGAACCTTGGACCTCCCGATTGAGAGGACAAGTTTCAACCATTAGGCTATCACTGCTCCCCAAAATCTGTATAACGAACCAAAATGCGTATAACTAAGCCATTAATGGCGTCAAGTGTAATTAATATCAAGAATTAATTGACAGGTAACTGTGCCAGCTAGTGCACTAAAGCCGAATTGATTACGAACATTTATTTGACATGTGATCTAATATGATTTTCATTTTAGTCCCCGATGAATTGTGATGGTACGTGACTTATATACTAGAGCAGGGGTGACGAACCTTTATGTATTTACGTGCCATTTTTCTTAAAAAATGTTTAATGAGACCATAAACGTGCCTTCGTTGAAATAATGACTCGCAGGTGAAGGTAGCGGGAAATGTCACGGCGTGCCCAAAACAATGTGACGGGTGCCATTGATGGCACGCATGCCAATGGTTCACCACCCCTGTATTTGATTTTAATTGAATAGATGTGTCAAACGATCCTTTTCACCTGATGATAAGTAATGTAATGTGTAATGTGTACCTATGGACTAGTGTAATATAACGAATATGTCGCATTCACAAAGATTGTGCAAATGTTTTGCAAAAAAAAGATCGCCAAATCTATACTTTAAGTCGAACTGCATTTTGACGACCTAAAAAAAGGTCGCTTAGTATGTGTAAGCGACTTCCTTGAAAATTAATCCGGCGGCGTCCATGTTTGCGTCAAACTAAAGAAATACCTGAATATTTGCATTTGCATTCGCAAATGTCAGTATTCGAATTTCCTTCTAAATTCGTTGCGTTGTTTTTCTAACTACCCTCATGGTACACTCATATATAAATGAGCTACCAACCACACCCTTCCGCCGAAACGCAAAAACTACTTCACCAAGGATATATGTATGTTGGTTATGTACTCAACATAACCAATATACATATATCCTGGGTCGCCTTATATGTCGCCTTGAGCAATTTTCCAAAGGGGAAAACTTATGGATTCGCGACGTCGCGTAATCAACTTGCTAGTGTTTACTTACTATACTCATAGCTCTATGTTATATCTTACTGATATTAAAAACGTGAAAGTTCGTGAGGATAAACACATCGGTTAAGCCCTGTAGTTCCGGGATCAGAATAGGGCTACGGCATCCCCTGCCTGTCGTAAGAGGCGACTAAAAGGGGCTTTCGGGGTTGCAGACGGCTAGAGTGGGAGCTCGAACCGTTCGGTCAGGCAATCCCGGGAAGGACGGCGGTATGTGTGGTCGCATACTGTCGTAAAAACTAGACGGAGCGGTGGGCCCAGCCGCCCATCTGGGAGGAGCCCGATGGGGCAGCGCGCTTGGAGGATTCCGGTTGAAATCGTTTCGAGATCCCGGAGTCCTCCTTTTCAGCGCCGAGGACGGCCACCGGGGGGGTTTTAGTGCGGTAAAAATCCCACATAACCCTGCGTCGCTTCCACGGCGTCCGGTACCTTTTGAAGGTTTCCCCCTCGAAAAAAAAAAGGATAAACACATCGATGGATGTTTTCTGTCTTGTTTTACAGGTGGTAGGACCATTGTTTGGCCGGGAAGTACCACCGCCACACCTATTTCTAGCGTGGAGCATTTCTTCCGTTTCGACGAAAGGGTGTGGTTGCAGGCACAATTTTATATGAGGCGATCATCATAGTCCTCGGGAGTAGCAGTGTATCCGTAATTGACTTCAAATAGAGTCCATGTTCTATTTGAAGTTGCTTACAAATGTCCATGGGCGGCAGTGACCACTTACTATTAGGTGGACTGCATGCTCGTTTACTACTTTAATCAGATAAAGAAAAAAATCTGTCTCGTCAAAACTGTGCTCGTGATGTTGGTAGCGGTAATTTTATTGGTGTTGGTTGTAGGTGGTGGTATCGTCGTCCCTGGAATTTCATGATTAGAATAGGGCTATGGTATGCTCTACCTGTCGTAAGAGGGCGTTAAAAAGGACGTATTAAAAAGGATGTATTAAAAACGGGAGTATTAAAAAGGGCGTATTAAAAAGAGTGTATTAAAAAGGGCGTATTAAAAAGGGTGTATTAAAAAGGGCATATTAAAAAGGGTGTATTAAAAAGGGCGTATTAAAAAGGGTGTATAAAAAAGGGCATATTAAAAAGGGTGTATAAAAAAGCCGTATTAAAAAGGGTGTATTAAAAAGGGAATATTAAAAAGGGTGTATTAAAAAAGGCATATAAAAAGGTGTATTAAAAAGGGCTTGTGGACTAGATGGTTTGAAAGGTCCAGTCGCTTCCTGGGTAGAACTTGATGGGGCAACGCAATCACAGTACTCCGGTTGCGTTCCTTCGGGTTTTGTATTTCTCGCGGTGTAATCGTCACTTCTTACCAACTTTATGTAGGGATTATTTCTTTCCCAGCGATAAGATTTCCACCTTAAATTCTACCTACACTACATCACGTATGCAAAAGCTTTTTGGAAATCCCTATAAAAGTACATAAATAAGCTTTTAAATAAGGCTGTGGGCAGTCCAATTTATTCTTAAATTGAACAAGGGCGCATTTACCCGACAACCGTACGCCGGTGCCCCATCCGCCCCATTAGACCTTCGCTGAAAATGTGTTTTTGCATTTATAAAATGCGTGTTGGCTACGAACTTCGAAATATAACCTGTTCTAATAAATACTGGAATTAAAACTTGAGATTTCTGGTTACTTCTCGTTTCTTCTTAGTAATATTGAAGTTTTGAAGATCAATAGAGTATCCGCGTGGCGCAGCGGTTACCGTACCGGTCTGACACGCAATGGGTCCCGGGTTCCATTCCCGGCCAGATAGGTATCTGAATGATGAGTTTAGACTCTTGTTCTGGGTCTGGGTGTTTGTGTATTCGTCTGTGTGTATGTCCATGGCACCAACGATACAGGAGATAATCCTACTGTGGGGCTATGAGTGTAGAAAGCGTTTTAAGTTTAAGTATGATATCTTTATATTTTTTCTTTTAAATATTTGTCTGTGAATTTTAAACGTATCTGACCAGACGATAAAGAATTGATATTAAGAGAAACTGTTCTCAACGACTTTCCCAGCCACCTCACTTTGCCGTGACCACGATCCATGTAACTGGGTCGAAACATTAACAAAAAGAAATTCGAATACCTCATATTGTGAGTATCCGGCACAAATAAAAATGTACTCTATCCAAAGTTATTATGCGATACGTTAGATTTTTAGGGTTCCACACCGGTAAAAACGGAAGCTTACTACTAAGACTCCGGTGTCCGTTTGTCTGACTGTCTGTCTAATAAACACTAAAAGCAGAATAAAACCAATATTTAAGGAGGCTCTCATACAACGTAATTTTGCCGTTTTATACATAATGGTACGGAACCCATTGTGCGCGAGTCCGACTTGCGGTTAGCCGATTATTTTACCGTGATCTCTTGTAGTCCGAAATATGCCTGAGATACAATGTTTCTGGTTTTATAAAAAAATTTCATCACTATATTTTTGTACTTTAAAAGTAATACAAAATCATTCTAATTTGAAGATTATGGTATGAAAGGAAATTAAAACGTTTCAACTACATCATGGGATGCAAAAAAACTTTGGGCTATCTTATGTAGCCAGGTTAATCTTATCTTAGGTTGGTTACAGATCTGCTCACCTACTAAAGAAGGCATTACATATATTTTTTGCGAAAAGGAGTTTATTACGATCTATTGCAGCATTTCTTTCTTATAAAAGTATATCCGATTATCAAACCAGATGTAATTTTATTACAATATCAAAAAGTGAAGTAAATATTTAAAAAATGCACTTAATTACGTTTTCCTCAAGGTATACTTTTTCAAATACTGAATTTTCAAAGCAGTTCTAGCATTTCAGAACATTTACTTACGACCTGGAATGCAGACTGGTTTGCTACTACAATCTAATAAATACTAATACTAATATAAGAATATTAATATATAAAATTATACGCTTATATTTGTGAGTGTATATGTTTGTTACTTCTTCACGTCTAAACGGCTGGAGCGATTTTCATAAAAAATGGTAGGGAGTTAGCTGATACTCTGGATTAACATATAGGCTACTTTTTACGGTGAGAAAATATCTTATTCCCACGGGGCAATCGATATATCGATTTTATTAACGCAAGTGAAGCTGCGGGTTTCAGTTAGTAAATAATCATAATCTGCAGGTTCATTTAACGCATCCAATACGTTAAAAAAATATTGAAAGTAAAGTATTTTATCTTAAGAAACATTGAATAAATTTAACCTTATTTGAGTTATAACATAATAATATTCAAAAATATATTATTTTATCTTTAAAATGAACTTTACTTATTCTATATGCCTTAATAAATCTGTCTGGGTATAACATTGATCAGCCCTCAATCAAAAAATCGGTCTAGAAATCCTCTTAAAACATTTGCTTAGCGAATGATTTGGGAAAGGTTCGGTCAAAATAAATCTTGGGTGAGTCTAGCGGTCGTTGGGGTAACTGAACAAATAGTCTAACTGTGAAGGTTATAACGTGGTAGTGGTTTGGCGGTCTGTTGTAATTTGTTCCAGGTTCGATTCTCGGCCAAAAGACTGAGGTTGAAATTTATTTTACGTTTCTGTAATTTCTGAAAATATGGAGAAAGCATGTGAAAACTTTATCAAAATCGATTCACTTGTTTCTTTAAGTGAATAGAGACAAAAAGAAACTACTGAAAATATAATTTTATGCTTTGGTATTGTGCAAAAGGGCGAAGGTAAACGTATATTTATCACTAAATATATAAAACAAAGTCGCTTCTCGCTGGCTGTCCCTATGTATGCTTAGATCTTTAAAACGACGCTACAGATTTAAATGCAGTTTTTCTAATAAATAGAGTGATTCAAGAGGAAGGTTTTTACGTGTAATACATGATATTATAGTAGAGAAACACTGATATTTTTAGATTTTTTACTTTTAGGTGGAACGAAGTTCGCCGGGTCAATTAGTTTTTGTCTAAGATTGAAGTAGCAAGCGACGTAGTAGTTGCTACTTACCACCAGGTGGATTGCATCCATCTGATGGTAAGAGCAGTGATAGCCTAATGGTTGAAACTTGCCCACTCGATCGTCTAGCTTCCCACTGATTTTTCTAAAATTTATTAGCCTAATGGTTAAAACTCAACCTCACAATATGGGGGACGAGGTTCGTTTCCCAGGCCACCACTGATTTATCTCAAATTATGTGCGTATTAGAAATTAATTATCACTGCTCTCCGGTGAAGGTAAAAATCGTGAGCAAACCTACACACCCGAGAGTTTTAAAAAAACAGTTCTCGGAGGTGTCCACCAATTCGCATTTGGCCAGCGCGGTGGACTATGGACTAAACTCTCTCATTCTGATAGAAGACCCGTGCCCAGCAGTGGGACGATAATGGGTTGACGAGAGAGGGTAAGTGGCAAGTGCCGCGCATGGACATCTAAAAGCTACTTCATACTGAACAAAGGTTCTATCTAAATCACGTTGCTACTCCCGGGGACTAAAATGCTCCAATCATAAAAGTGAGCCGGCATCCACAACCTTCTACCGAAACGCAAGAATTGCTTCACGATACATGGTGTCGCGGTGGTACTTCTCCAAATCACATACATTCTACTTACCACCTTGTAAATTTAGAAATATCTGCCATATTATAAAAATATCACAGTTTTTTTTTAATAAATAATTTCCATGCTAGATTGATACCTGCTCTTAGACAAAGGCGACCAAAATCTTCAGGAGAGGAAATTCAGGTGCATAATAAACTGACAAGTAAAATCCATATATCACGAAAACATATTTTATAACGAACTGAACTGAACGGAACGAGGTATACTTTAACCAGCTATTTGATTCAAGAGGAAAATAAACGAGCGCTGAAAGTATAAATCTCAAGCAGCTGCTCAAAGCAGTTTATCTAAATAAATAAAAGATAGAAGACAGATGGAAGTCTCTTTTAAAGTTAAAGAAGATTGAAAAGTGTAAAAACAGACGCTTCAATTTAACCCGTTCTAGAGTACTCGACGACTTGTTGTACCGCGTGCGAGTATAATATAAGCGATGAGATCTATTTTAAAACTAAAAGTGTAATATCACTTTTAATTTTGACTCGCGGTACACCTTTTTCTGCCTAATAACGGCAGTGTTATGTGATGTTATATTCTGGTTTAAAGCGTGTGGAAAATGAGAAACAAGTCATACTTATCTCAAGCATTTCCACTTGATCCTTAAAAGAAACACATCCTTGAAGAAGAAACACATTTCTTATCCATTTAAGTTATCTGGACTCGATTAAAAGTATCCATAGAAGGTCACCTTAATAATAATGCCGTATACCACTGATAGCCACTGCTATTTCAACAGATGAACTACATACTCGTTTGCTCCTTCCATGTATTATAAAAAAAGAAAAAAACAGCACCATAGCCCGCGTTGCCAAATACGTAATCGACTGTTGATTTAAGAAAAAAAATATTTTAACCTGAATTAATATTATCTTTGAACGTTAGATCTGCCATACGCTTACACTTTATTGAATCCAAATAATTGCGACTGAAGTATTTTATAATTTTCTTTATAACTAGTCGCCCGTCGCGACGGTCGACATTCGCCCGTAATTTAAATTTAAAACTTCATATTGTCCAAAGTAGCGCAAATATTTCTCAAATTTAAATAAATTATAAAAAACTTCAAGTTATTTTGAACGCACCCGTTAAAGGTTAAAAGAGGTTTAATTGCCTAAGCTGCATTTAAAAGCAGTAGCGGGTATTTTGACAAAGACACGTAACATTTATAACGTTATGTGTTTTCATAGTAAGACATTGAATGTTTTATTTCGCTTATTAATTATGTGTTTTGTGTCAAATTCAAGGTAGTGAGTGTAATGTGTGTTGATTCTGTGTTTGTTTTATGTATCATTTGAAAAAATATTAGCATTGCGCAATCCTTCTCTACATCAATTATAACCATACGTAATTTTATACTCCTCGGCCAGCGGCCATATCTTAAAAACGAATCACAAGTTTTTGCTTCACGTATTAATATATAGATTTTCGCTTATCGCTCAAAACCCCTTGTAGGACACGTCCCTTAAACGTATCTAGTCAACTTAGACGGATGGTTTCCTCGGCGTAATAAATGTGAAGGCAGCCAGATAAAAGCTATTAGAGTGGGGTTGAATTGGTCTCAGGATTAAAAATAGCAGATTAAACGCTTGAATTGAAGATTACTTTGTTTATAGCGTCTATGTTTAGTCTAGGACACTGTTTTTTGTTTTTTTTTTTTTACATCCTCAAATATTTTCGAACTTATAAATATTAATAAGATAGGTACTACACCAGTTACAATATTTTCTCTTTAATTACCACCGAATCTGAACATAATCTCAACTAAGAAAATGCGGCAAGAAAATCGGCGAATCTGTGCATTTTTTAATATTCAATTAATCTATTTTTATTACTCAATTAATCTATTAACGGTTTGCACTTTCTCGGACAAGGTTTACTTAACTCATATACGTAACGCACCTGTGGTTGATCTCATTTGTTCTTGTATGTATGGCCTTGATTACGTATGTCCATGTGCGATGATGACCACGTACCATCAGCTGGACAGCATGCTCATTTCCTACTTCTAAGGTATAAAAAACAAATAATAAAAGAAATCATCATATTATTTCGTTGTCACCCGCCCTTGATACGTGTGAAAAGATTCAAATTAATGAAAATTCTGGAAACCGGATTAATTGAGCTTGAAGATTCCGTTACAGACATGGTACAACCCATTATTGTCCCACTGCTGGGCATGGGTCTTCTCTCAGAAAGAGAGAGTTTTAGCCCATAGTCTACCGCGCTGGCCAAGTACGAATTGGTGGACTTCACACACCTCTGAGAACTTTTTTTTAAAGAACTCTCGGGTGTGTAGGTTATCTCACGATGTTTTCATTCACCGAAAAGCAGTGATAATTAATTTCTAATACGCACATAAATCAGTGGTGTGTGCCTGGGTTTGAACCTCCGAGATCCCGATTGAGAGGGCAAGTTTCAACCATTAGGTTATCACTGCTCTACATACATACATACATACATACATACATACATAAATACAAACTAAGCTAATAAAAGCGTGTTAAAAATAGGATACCTGCTATCGTACGTTCACCACAGATCAGTTGCTATCTCTCAGAATTGTGTCAGAACGTCATGTAACCGTTTATAATATTTTATTCTTAAATATCCGACAATAAACGAGATTCTACAGAGTTCCTCGAAATCTTCTGAAATGATGAGGGTTTTGTAACAATAAAGTTATTTCTGGAAAATACATTTACAGGCGACGTGTTTGACGTTCTATAAATAATTCTTTTTAAGTATTTCAGTGTACCGTGATAAGGAAAATGTATACAGAATTAAGTATCGGAAGCGTTGGCGTGGTGTCATATGACGTTGACATTTTATATTTTCACGTGGATGCTGTAGGAAGCAAATAAGGACAAAATCGAGATGACTAACAGGGTCTTCCTTTAACATCAACACGTATTACGGTTACCAACTCGTACGCTAGGCATGGCGATTATTGCAAAATTTCCCATTAAGAGAGGCCTGTGTCGAATAAATGAGAAAATACTATCCACTCAGGTCAGGATACTACATCCTGACCTGAGTAGGGTTGGCAAGTTAGGGGATAAAAAAGTAGGATGGGTTTTTTTTTGGGGGTGTTCTATTTTTAGTGTTTTTTTAACCACTAAAAATAGGTTTTTTTAAAAGGAAAACTCCCGCCAGGCTATGATCATGCCTGATGACGAAAAGAAAGGTCAAGCACTACACCCGATAACCTGATTTTTTTTCGTCGTCGGGGAAAACCTACGACCGACGACTAGGAATTCCAAATAATTGTGGGGATTTTAGCGGTTTTTTTATGGAGGGGGATATATTTTTGAGAATTGGTAACTCTGTGGGGGGTTTTAGTGCGATAAGAATCCCAAATAACCAGGCGTCACTCCCACGGCGTCGGTTTTGAAGGTCGAAATAAAAAAGTTGGGGCTACTTTTTACAAATACGCTTTAATAATGTTTCTCATTTTCGCCTTTACGTGAAAAACTTTAAAGACAATTTTAAGACTACTAATTCAGGGAGAGTTTTCTAAGCGCGTGCGGACGGGGGAGTTAAAACTCTGACCAAAACAAGGTCCTATCTGAGTATTTAGTATACATCTATTTGTGGTTGATTGCAGGTCCGCTTTGTGCACTGCATGCTCGTTTGGTACTTCTTTCTATATATAAATAAAATCAATGTTCGTATGTCTGTCAAATCCATTCATAATACGCTATACGCTAATGCGCTTTCCACACTCATAGCTCCACTAGGATTTCTCTTGTGACGTGGGTGCCATGGACACCCACAAGATGAATACACTAACACCCAGACCCAGATCATGAATCTAAACTCATCATTCAGATACCTGTCTGGCCGGGAATCGTACCCGGGACCCATTGCGCGTCAGACTGGTATGGTAACCGCTCCGCCACGCAGATTGTCAATTCATACGATTTTAATGAAATTACTATACGGTGCAAATTTTAATTTTAGCCGCTGAGTTATATGTTTACATTGTAAGTTCTAGTACACTTATTTTTCTTTATACATTAAGTGGCATTACAATTCATGTTACAGCTCAATTTCAACTTTTATGAAACGCATCATAACAATCAATTTATGAAAAACAAATTTCATTTCTAATTGTTAGTACCTAATCAATTAACATAACGTCCTCCATAATCCACTAACGGCCAGCCATAACTAGTAGCTAACAGTCTCTGGAACTAGTTCGATGGCGTAATGGTTCGATTTAAATGCAGTTTGGAGCTGAAATTGTCAAGTCTGTACTCTCAGAACGATTTTATTATGTTTCAAAATAAATTGCAGAACTTTGGTTTGGCACAGAATAAAAACTTAGACATGGAATGCACATAGCAAGTGTCAGACAAAACGTAAAGAACATTTTTTGAGGATAACTAACAGAACTCATACTAAGGGCACATAGCGAAACACACGTACATTATTAAAATGTAGTAGAATCGATTTATACTCCTCATAATACACCTACATAAACGCTCTTATTCAAAGGCAGCAGCATAAGTGTGGTCTTTTTTTTTGTTCCCTAGGGGGAAACCTTTGAAAGGTACCCGACACCGTGGGATTGACGCATGGTTATGTGGGATTTTGACCGCACTAAAACCCCCTTGGTGGCCGTCCTCGGCGCCATAAAGAGATCCGGGATTCGGGATCCGGGATCTCCAAAGGAACGCAAGCGGAATCCTTGAGCGCGTTGCCCCATCGGGCTCCTCCTAGATGGGCGGTTGGGCCCACCGCCCTGTCTAGACTTACGACGGTATGCGACCAAACATACCACCGTCCTTCCCGGTATCATCTGACCGAACGGTTCAAGCTCCCACTCTAGCTGCTCGCCACCCCGGAAGCCCCTTTTAGTCGTCTCTTACGACAGGCAGGGGATGCCGTAGCTCTATTCTGATCCCGGAACTACAGGGACACAAGTGTGGTCCGACTGGGTTTATACAATCGACATACATTTACCTTAGGTGGATTTTCAAATCGCCAATTTTTAAAATTATAACAACAGGGACCGTCAACGTGCACTTTTAAATATAAATGTGGTCGTATTTCGCAACTAATTTACCCGTCGAACTATCGACCGCACCTGACTTAACTTTATACATTACATGTTAAGTTGTAAATACAGGTGTCATAGTTAATTCGTAAATCAAAGATGATTAGTTTTCCAACATATTTTATGTCTCAATGAAATGGAGCCAGCGTTTTGCCTAACTTTTAGTTATACCTAAACTAGTGAACGCCTAAACCGCCTAAAAATCAAAATCAAAAAATTATGTGTTCCTCCACTATAGTATGCGTGTATTATACATACAAACCTCTTGAATCACTCTATCTATTAAAAATATTGCAATAAAATCCGTAGCGTAGTTTTAAAGATCTAAACATACTTATGGACAGACAGCGCGAAGTGACTTTTTAAACTATGTAGTGATGTATACCTATATAAATAAATAAATAATAAATAATTTAGCAAGCTGAAATGGCAATGGGCCGGCCACATCGCTCGTAGGACCGATAACCGATGGGGAAGAAAGGTCCTCGAGTGGCGACCACGTTTAGGCAATAGGAGCACAGGTCGCCCCCCACCAGGTGGACCGATGACCTGAAGAGGACAGCGGGACACCGTTGGATTCTGAGGGCACAGGGACAGGTTGGAGTGGCGTCATTTACGGGATGCCTATGTCCAGCAGTGGACCTCAAAGGGCTGATGGATGGATGGCTGGATACCTATAGCTCTGTTGTTTGTTAAAATATGAAAATATCTTCCATTTCTATATTATCTAGCACGTACATATCTACCTAACATTTAATTAACCTAAAAACTTCCTTTAAATATCTCCACATTTGATGTGGGTATATCTCATGTGAGTTGAAATTTGTACCGAATTTAGAGAATCCATTTTTGTCAAAATTTCGTAACGTCAACAGTTAACGAACGCTGTGGAAATCAGATTCCCTGAAGCTATACTTTGTGGGTATTTTTGGAAAATAGGACAGGTGTTTGTAAAACGTATTAAGGTTTTCCTCTCCTGTTTGTTTGTGTTATAAATAAACACGTTATATTATGTTTAAGGCCCGTTTTTTGTCATATTCTATTCGCAAAGGATAATGCAAACAAGATTTATTTATTTATTAATCATATTTTTATTGACTATTGAAAACAATGGACAAAAGGCGAACTTAATGCTTAATAGCATTTTCTGCCAGTCAACCTTAGGGAAGTGCAGAGAAAATTGTAGGCGGTACAAAAAAAAAGAAATTAATATAAAAGATAAGAATACGTAAGAAAGAAAATGAAAAAAAGGATATATAAATATATAGATGAAAGATAGATGTACGTAGATACATAGCTAATATACATATGTATATATATTACTATATATTGATGAAAGAAGTAAATACTTTGAATGAACTTTGATTAAATACAAAGTGATAGATACATTGTCCACCAATTCGCACTTGGCCAGCGCGGTGGACTATGGCCTATAACTCTCTTATTCTGAGAGAAGACTCGTACCCAGCAGTGGGACAATAATGGGTTGACGACGATAAATACATTATGGCTTAACTACAAATAAGTTTGCGATAGTGATAGTAAGAGCTATCTGCCTATTCCGGGATCGTATCGACCAGGAACTTATTACAGATTATGTTGTAATGTGCCGCCACATATATTATGTCACTATGGGACAGAAGTGTTTCCATACTATGTCCGACAATTGTCTGTAGTCGATTGTTATCTATAGTCAGTTTCTTTACGATTTTATGATAACTGAAACCGTTACCGAATTCGTTATAAAAGTTATGAATATTGGAATTTAAATAAGATACATTATAAATAGTTTTCGCCCCGCTGAGATTGTTTATAACTTACTTGTTAACCTACTATAGGTAATCTACAAATCATGTTAAAGCATTAGTTATTTGTACCTATTGGCCTTATATTTCCTTAAATTGTAATGTCTGTAACTGTTCTAAACTAACGGTAATCCGAAATAATCGTTATCTGTAATTATAAGAACCAATCACCCGTCGCAACGGTCGAAATTCGACCGTAATTTCAATTAAAAACTAAACTTCAAATTCTAATAAATTGTAATAATTTTCAAGATATTTTGGACGCACCCGTTAAAGGTAAAAAAGAGATCTGATTAGCTAAGCTGCATTTAAAAGCAATAGCGGGTATTTTGACAAAGACATCCGATATTTTGACGTTATGTGTTTTCATAGTAAGACATTAAATGTTCTATTTCGTTTATTATGTATGTGTTTGTGTCAAAGGCAAGGTGGTGTGTGTTATGTGTTTTTAGTCGATTTAAGGTATGTTTTATGCATTATTTAAAAAAAATATTAGCATTTGGTAATCCTTCTCTACATCAACTGTAACCGTGGATAATTTCATCCTTCTCCGTCCGCGGGAAGTATCTTGAAAACAAATCACAAGTTTTTGCTTCACGTATCAATGCATAGATTTTAAGATACGCTTAATGTGTATGTAAGTAGTATTTTTATGTATCTGTATTCATGTCTATATTTAAAATGATATACTTATCTAAACATCCTTAAGTAATTATAATACTTAACGGGTACTCACGATATGCGGTTTATGAATTCTTATAGAATTCTTTTTGCCGATATTTCGACCCAGTTGCATGGATCGTGGTCACGGCCAAACACGTGGCCGTTGGCCGTGACCACGATCCATGCAACTGGGTCGAAATATCGGCAAAAAAAATTTTCTATAAGAATTCATAAACCGCATATTGTGAGTACCCGTTAAGTATTATAATGTATCAATTCCGTGATAATACTAGTCTAAAATAATATATCCTTAAGTAAGCTGCGTACCCATAATTTCTCTGAGCATTTGACCTGTAAAATAACCTGAAGATTGTAACTCGAAACGAGAATAATCGCAAAAGGTATCATTTTCTCAACCGCAACGAAATATTCCCGTCGAACACAAATCCACCCTCCCCGCTATTTCCCGTGCATAATTTCCATGAACCAGTTTGTTAGTCGGAAGTTTATTTCCCAATATCCGTTCAAACTGAATTTCATATTTGCTCCACCTATTTCTAAACTAACTAAATTTCTAACTTAATAACTAGATTTCTGACTAAATACCAACATGTTTCTGGTTATTTAGAAGCGTGCGCTCAGTGCATTGGCTTTTGGTCTCGTGTGAAACGAATCGATCTATAAAGTGACACAGTGATATGATTGTTTTTCAAAGACGTGTTTAATGTTAGGAATCCTTACTTATATCATTTGTTGGCAATACAGAGTAATACGGGCAATACAGAGTTATGTAGGTCATATATTGACGACCCGCGTGGCGCAGCATTTACCATACGGGTCACACACGCAGTGGGTCCCGGGTTCGATTCCCGGCCAGACAGGTATCTGAATGATGAGTTTAGATTCTTGTTCTGGGCCAGGGTGTTTATGTATTCGTCTTTGTGTGTGTCCATGGCACCCATGGCACAGGAGAAAACCCTACGGTGGAGCTATGTATAAGTTTAAGTTAAGTATATATATAGGTAGCGTTTTTATTTTGAAGGTGGTAGAATCAGTGTAGTTCGCTCGGGTTAGTACCACCGCCACACCTATTTCTAGCGTGAAGCATTTCATGCGTTTCGTTGGAAGGGTGTTGTTGCCGGCACACTTTAATATGAGGCGAGCATCTTAGTTCTCGGGAGTGGCAACGCATCTGGGATTTACTTCAGATAGAACTGCTTCATGCCAAAAATAAATGGCATTAGGAACGTCATTTGAACACCGGTTTTACCATCTCTGAACTGTTAAACTATTTGTTACTAGTTACCATTGTTAATATACACCATCACCATAAATCTACTATTTAAGTATGTATGTACATACATTATATGTACATATTTGAGCAGATTCACTGAGTCATGATGTGAGTATATGTTCATTACATTAAAGCACCTGCCTTAATAACAATAAGCGATACATTCTCATGATAGGCAGAACTTTCCGCAACTCGACTGCAGCGCAGCTACAGGTAACGCCAGCTTGGGACGTCAAGCGATAAACGCCGTCATATTGCTGATGGATTATCTGGATTTATGTCACAAGCGGCAGCGAAGTCGTCTATATATTAATACGTGAAGCAATAAATTGTGACGCATTTTTAAATAGTATGCCGCAGACGGATTAGTTTAAAATTTTGCACGGTTATAGTGGACGTAGAGAAGGAGTGCAGAATGTTATTTTTTTTTCAAATAATGCATATAATATACATAAAATCGACTAAAACACATCAGACACACTACCGTGCATTTGTCACATACACATAAATATTAAACGAAATTAAACATTCAACATATAAAAACACAAAACGTCAAGTGTCAGGTGTCTTTGTCAAATTGGCCGTTATTGATTTTAAATGCAGCTTTGTCACTTAAACTTTTCGGGTGTATTAAAATAACTTTGGACAATATCAAGTTTAGTTTTTGAGTTGAATTACGGTCGAATTTCGACCGTTGCGACGGGTGACTAGTTTTATTAATTTGACTATTTGTTTTTGTTTAAACCCTTACTTTATTGTAGTAGAATAACACAGTGTCTAACTATGGTAAGACCAAGGTTGTATAACTAACTTGTAATAGCTCCTAATGTTAAGAACGGCTGTGTCTTGGTTTCCAATGAGTGTTAAAGATAAAATGAATTTCAGCTCACTTCTTAGTTTCCAAATTATTTATACTCGACTTTTTAAATTAGATTTTTACCTGAAATACTAATCGGTATTAAATAAATGGTATATTGTGACCATTTAACACGTGACTCTATAAAAATAGCTCTTAAATTGACACATAGACACCAAAACATGTATCGTTAATGTTCATTTGAAAGTCTGCGTCTTGTTTTAGAAACAACAGAATGCGTTGAAAGAAATTCACACGACGTTATTAATTACGTCATCAACACGAAGTATTTCTGAACTGATTTTAATATTGTACAAGAACTCCACCCGTGTGAAATCGCGACGGATGACTCGTCGCTCGTAACTTGCACCATACCTGAGGGGTTAAGACTTGGACCTCATCACGGCCTTTTATTATTTTAATCAACTGTTCCGCATCATTGTGCAAATATGAAAATATTTTCGTACGGAATTAAAAGTAAATTGAAATGCTCAAAAGTCAAGTCATATTTTACAGTCATTTTATTAAATTGAGTTTCTTTGTTGTTTTTTGTTTTTGTTTTTTTCCATTGTGATGTAGTATAATTTCTAATCGACCTGGTATTGGATCTGGGGGCACGGCAGGGCCCCCGCCAAGCCGAGCAATTAGTCTTAGTGGAGTTTGATCAAAAGCCTTGGCTTTTTATAAATTGGAAATAGTAAACTAGCGTTTAGTCCTTTTGAATATTAGTGACTTTTTCCCATAGGCGGCTGACACCAAAATATACTTTTATATGAGGCAACCATTACAGTCCTCGGGAGTAGCAACGCATCTGTGATTGACTTCAGATAGAACCCATATTCTGTATGAAGTTGATTACAGATGTTCATCAGCGGCAGAGACCAGTTACCATCAGGTGGACTGCATGCTCGTTTGCTACTTCAGGCAGATAAAAAAATCTTTCCAACATGGGTGTGAAGTAAGAATGAAATTCTGATAGAGAACTTTTCTACAATAACTTCTTATAGTGATTCGAAATTAGGACCAACCGATTGATAACATTTCAAACCAATCCGCTATGTTTTTAAAGGGCACCACCGTCACACCTATTTCTAGCTGTTATTACTTTTCGTTGGAAGAGTGTGGTAGCGAGACTTTCATATAATGCGATCATCTTAGTCCTCAGAAGTAAGAATGCACCTGTGATTGACATAAGATAGAATTCTTGTTCTACATGAAGTTGCTCACAAATGTCCATGAGCGATAGTGACCACTTGCCATCGAATTGCATGCTTGTTTGCCACTAATATCTTATTTGAAAATTAGCTATCCCGACGAACTCCGTTACGCCTACAAGTCTAAAATAAAAAAATATCAGTATTCCTCTATAATGCATGTATTATAATTAAAAATCTATTAAAAAATGCATTAAAATCCGTCGCATAGTTTTAAAGATAGAAAAGTATACATAGGAACAGACAGCGGGAAGCGTCTTTGTTTTATACTGTATGTAGTGTTGATATGTCTGTTTCCTCTAAATACTCTGTGATACTAATTAGTTTTGATCTGTCTTCATTGTTCTAGACATAATTTCGTTCCACGTTGTCAACCATCGTTGCGGTTTTGACGATAAACCTTGGCTTCGTTTTACGTGTAAAGTTACTACTTAATTTGACAGGTTTAAAGTCTGGTTTACAGTTTACTGATCTGTAAAATCTACAGAGCGTAAAACATTGGATGTCAAAGTTTATGTTTTCTCAGGATCAGAATAGGGCTACGGCATCCCTGCCTGTCGTAAGAGGCGACTAAAAGGGGCTTCAGGGGCTAGAGTGGGAGCTCGAACCGTTCGGTCAGGAAATCCCGGGAAGGACGGCGGTATGTGTGGTCGCATGCCGTCGTAAAGACTAGACTGAGCGGTGGGCCCAGCCGCCCATCTGGGAGGAGCCCGATGGGGCAGCGCGCTCGGAGGACTCCGGTTGAAGTCGTTTCGAGATCCCGGAGTCCTCCTTTTCAGCGCCGAGGACGGCCACCGCGGGGGTTTTAGTGCGGTAAAAATCCCACATAACCCTGCGTCGCTCCCACGGAGTCGGGTACCTTTTGAAGGTTTCCCCCTGGAAAAAAAAAGGGATTTATTTGTAGATATTACAAACGTTTTTACTCGATCTTAATCAATATTATAAAAGACGTATATGTAGTCAACCTCGGTTATAAAATATTATATTTGGGTTGCTTACAGATATACGTGGTCGGAAGTGGAAATTATCTTCGCTTCGAACATCGAGGTAATTTCGAACTCACAGCCGCTCCAATTCACTTGTGAGCCGTCTATTGCTTACTTCACCTACGTCGATGACGTCATGAAACTGGAAATTGTCGATTGTTCTCGTACCGGATGGGCGACGAGATTCCAATTGCATTCAAAGCAACGGCAGATTAAAATTTTCCTGTGATTATTAGGTACCTGAGTCTCAGTTGTAAATGGCATCCCCTGAGAGCATCTTTTTGATTACTGAGTGTGATAATAGTACACAGTAGTAGGAGTTTACTATGTTATCTCAAAACAATCATCGTTCTTGTTTTCGGTGCAATGAAATTCAAAACATACCACAGCGTCTTTGAAGAGACACTGGGTTGAGAGCAGTGATAGCCCAATGGTTGAAACTTGCGCTATCGATCGGGAGGTCCGAGGTTCAAAACCACAGATTTTTCTAAAATTATGTGCATATTAGAAATTAGTTATCACTGTTTTTCGGTGAAGGAAAACATCGTGAGGAAACGTACACAACCGAGAGTTCTTGAAAAAATAAGTTCTCGGAGGTGTGTGAAGTCCACCAATTCGCACTTGGCCAGCGCAGTGGACTACGGCCTAAACTCTCTCATTCTGAGAGAGTTTACTCGAGTAGACTCGAGAGTAAACTCAAGTGAGTAAACTCTCTTATTCTGAGAGTTTACTCACTCGAGTTTACTCTCTCGAGAACCTACACTAGGAGCCCAATGTTTTAATGAACACCAACCTAGAGAATCCTTAAAATTATCACGTGAAATTAACTGTAACTCAATTCGTTTAAGAAAGAAAATACGTAGCAAATCTGAACCTTGGCCTAATAAACGAACTTTGAATGGTTTATTAGTTAGTGGGTAGTGGTTATTTACGAGCTAAAGAAATTAGAAAGAAATAGAAATACCAGGTCAACTCGCGACTTCGTCTCAATTTTAACCTAAAAGTTAAAAATAATAAGTCGTGGTGCCATCGACACACACAAAAACGAATGCACACCATACTCAGAAAAAAAGTATTTCGTCATGTACCGTCTTTCATTAGATTCGCCGCCGCCTTATTTAAAGAAATATAACCTAAAGGTAATAAATAAGGTAATAAGTAATAAATTACTTCTATAATTATCACAAATTTGACGATAGGTCACATGTTAAAATCCGTCAAGCTGTTTAGTCTGTGAAACGTTCTTTTAATGCAGGGGGAAATGTTGCCTATAGGTATATTATACTAATTGGCCCAACGAACATTGTTCCGCCTTAAAGTCAAAAATCCAAACTTCTTATGCATGTATTATATTATGTATGCTTATTATGCATGTATTATACACACAAACCTTCGTCTTGAATCAATCTATCTATTAAAAATATTAAAATCCGTATTGTCTAATACAAACGCAAAATACAAACTGCGACTTTGTTTTATACTGACAACATTCATTTTATTAAAATGAAAATTGGTTCCAAAATTATGCTGCTTATAAAATTAGGAACTATATTACCTTAATAAGGAATATACACCAAAAATAATAAACATAAACAAATATTAAGCCTTAAATCGTATTAAGTAATATTTTCCTTGGCAGCCATTTGCATTAATTTCCGGTTCCTTATCCCAAAATGGCGGCCATTAATCAGATTATTCGTTTGTTGTCTTATTAAGAACTAGTAACTTACAAACGATTTGAAAATATGCATTGACGATATTTTTTGTTTTGTTACATTTCATGAAATCATTGCATGTAAAAAAAATTGTTTGTATCAATTGTTTAAATGATTCATTTAAGCAATTGATTTTAATGTTAAGATATCTTTTACTAACATTATAAAGGCAAAAGTTTGTGAAGATGGATCGATTGATCTTTGTTCTGAGTATATGACGCTCAAACGGATATGGATGAAGATTTGTACATAGATAGGGTAATTTTTTATTCCCTGTGCTACTAGTAGCAGCAGTAGTAACAACGGTAATAAGATTCCCCGTGTTACTACTGGTAGTTAGATTGGTAAGTAAGGATAAGTATATCATTTTAAATATAGACGTGAATACGGATACATAAAAGTTTGACGACCCGCATGGCGCAGCGGTTACCATACCGGTCTGACGCGCAATGGGTCCCGGGTTCGATTCCCGGCCAAACAGGTATCTGAATGATGAGTTTAGATTCCTGTTCTGGGTCTGGGTGTTTGTGTATTCGTCTTGTGTGTGTCCATGGTACCCACGACACAGGAGGAAATCCTACTGTGGGGCTATGAGTGTAGAAAGCGTGTGTGTGTGGTAGTAACACGGGGAATGAACCGAAATGAGTTTGGAACGAGCCAAATGTTACTAAAATACCGAATTCATGTACAATTATCGTAGGTTTGATTTCATATTAGTTAGATTCAGTAAGGTATGATTTTTTACACGATAGCAGTGTTATTTCCAGAACTTTATTTGATATGCTCACTTTAATCCATAAATAAATGTTCAGTATTTTAGATGAGACACTATATAAATATTTAATTTATTTTAGGTAAAACTCACGTAAGAACCATTGGTCCGATTTACATGAAATTTTGTATCGTCGTCAACCCATTATTGTCCCACTGCTGGGCGCAGGTCTGCTCTCGGAATGAGAGAGTTTTAGGCCATAGTCCACCGCGCTGGCCTAGTGCGAATTGATGGACTTCACACACCTCCGAGAACTTTTTTTTAAAGAACTCTCGGGTGTGTAGGTTTCCTCGCGATATTTTCCTTCACTGAAAAGCAGTGATAATTAATTTCTAGCACGCACATAAATCAGTGGTGCGTGCTTGGGTTTGAACCTCGGACCTCCAGATTGAGAGGGCAAGTTTCGATTATTAGGCTATAACTGCTCGAAATTATATATGTTAATTGTTAATTTCACTGGTCAGTGTATAGGATACTTTTGATTTCGATATTTTACACTATTTAAAGATATTTTTGTGACAATTAATTCCTGTATTGAAGTACGGGTTACGGTATATTATGCTTGTGTTGAGAAATATTCTCGTTTTTCAAGACTTTATCTTGCCACCGTGTCGTATCGGGTATAACAAGTCCTTTATTTCTGTCGCGAACAATATTTTGCTGGCAAAATTCTCAGTGTTTGTAATAAGAGGCCTCGTAAACTTCCAAGTTGGCTTTTAAGAGGGTTTTATAACAACTTCTGGATGAAATTTTCTTTATTAACTTTGCGTCCATAATAGACATATGTACGTGGTTTGACTACATTAATTGAGAAGGTTGTATGATATAAAAATTTAAGGGATTTTGGATATTTGAGGTAAATAAAAACTTCAACCGTCGTCCCTCCCGGGTTCGCCTGACCGAACGGTTCAAGCTCTCACTCATGCCGCCCCCGACCCCTAAAGCCCCCTTTTAGTCGCCTTTTACCATAGGCAGGGGACACCGTAGCCCTATTCTGATCCCGGCCACATCGCTCGTAGGACCGATAACCGATGGGCAAGAAAGGTCCTCGAGAGGCGACCACGTTTAGGCAAAAGAAGTACAGGTCGCCCCCCTACCAGTTGGACCGATGACCTAAAGAAGACAGTGGGAAACCGTTGGATTCAGAGGGCACAGGACCGGTTGGAGTGGCGCCATTTAGGGCAGGCCTTTGTTCAGCAGTGGATATCAAAAGGTGATGGATGGACGTATGGATGGATGATTTTGATCCCAGAACTATAGGAACGAAGGTTTCGAACAATTTTGGGGGACCAAAAGAGAAAAACTTTTGCTGCTACGGTGCGCCCGTATAAGTCGGATATTCGTAGCATAGTCGGATTGTTGACGCTGATTAGAGTTGCCCGAGGGTACCAGACAATATCGTATGAGGTGGCTACAGTCCTGAGGCTGTTTTCAACCCTAGATATTCTGTGGATATGACCATGAAAATATTCTTTAAAATGTGCGTCCTCCGCCCGATGGCTGATCACGAGACAATCAGAAGATTTCACGTGAGAGTCCCCTGGCCCTAAGACGCTAATCGCTAATCGCTAACGCTAAAGACGGAATCTACTGCATAAGCTACCAGGCAATACTTCCACGCAAGGGTCGAGAAAAAGAAATGTGGTAATTTCCAACACACAGGTACTTATTGGACGTAGCGGCTTTGGTGACTATGGGTTTTTGTAATGTCTAGATTGGGGGTCAAAGTGACGAAGCCTGGTGCAACCTGATGATGGTCCGTTCTTTAGGACTGCGTGTTCACCTTCTGCGATTGTGTTTTGCTCGCGAAGAACGGCGAAAGGGGTAGAATATCACCCATATTATTTATCGTCCTGCTACTTTCCTTTTAAATGCCTGGTATGATCAGTTTTAAGGCTCATGGTGTGTGGATCCTGATGGAATAATGCGTTCAGACGACTCATGCGATCATTGGGACTCGAACTCCTTTTTAAATAGCGGAGGTCGGTCACGAAGAAGTTTATTAAGGCCCATCAGGTCGTCAGGACTATATACTATGTATTGTGATTACCTAACATATATTGAAATTGTCTTTAATTTTTTTTGTGGCATTGAAGTTGGTTTCTATTTTTTTTTGTGGTACACATTCTCATGAATTTTTTTTTAAGTAGTTCTTAGGAATTGTATAAAATTTGGGCACGATGTTTTGCTTCACAGTAAAGATATCATATTTTTTATTACACATAAATTTCGAAGATATGCGACAAGTATTGAACCTTGGACCTCTTTCTAGCATCTAGGTTATCAATTACTGCACCCATTCTTTATACAACCGAATATTGTTCATTATGTTAAGCACAAAAAATATAAATGACCTTAAAAAGCTTGCGTTTACACAATGTTATACAGCACCGTTTAAAAATTGGGTCACAGGGCGGTGGGCCCATAAGCTTTTTAATGGACAAGTCGCGAGCTTTAAGCTTTTAATTGAAAAAGAGCTTACGTGTTTTACAATTGTTCTCTATTGTTCCAAATGTGTAACGTGATTTTGTAATGAGGTAACCTAATTAATATAGGTCTATACTAATATTATAAAAACAAACAGATATGAACACATAAACAGATCACAGACGTCAGGTCAGCTGAAAGATTGACATAAATTACCAACCTCATGTCCAGCATCCACTAGAGAATGAACCATGGCATCGCCGAGAATTGCATGACTATTACTAGTAATTGGGGATATCACGAGTATCCTGTAAGCTTGGCTCATGTGTCCACATAGGATCAGCGCCAGCAAGCATAAATGCAATGGTTGATTCATTTTCTGCAATAAAAATAAACACATGTAAAATTTAAAGGATATTGGATATCGTGTGATGCAGATTAGCATCACCACTCCTTCTATTATCAAGGATATCATCTTTAGGCAAAATTTGTAACTTTGTTTGTAAGGGGTAATCTTCGGAAATACTGAACCGATCATGAAAATTCTTTTAGAATCAGAAAGCTACACTATTCAGGAGTGCTACAGGCTATATATTATTACGATTGAACAAAATATAATTAACGCTCAACGAAGTGGGTAGGGATTGGCTAGTTATTTTATTATTATGACGATGGTAAGTGGTCAATGCCGCCCATGGACATCTGTAAGTAACGTCGTATCGAACAGATGTTATCTGAAGTCAATCATAGGTGTGTTTTTTCTCTTGAGGGCCCTTTTTCCTTCACCGAAACGCAAGAACTGCTTCAGGCTAGAAATAGATGTGGTGATGATACCTCCCCGTCGAACCTAGTCGAACTACACTGGTTCTATCACATATTAATATATAAGATCGTAAAAAATAGGGATATAGTGATGAAATATTTTTTTATCTTTTAATAAAAATATTTCATCGATACACTGATGAAACTTTTTGAAATGAAACTTCTGTATCGGGGTTGGAAAAAAAAATAGTGTAAAATTTTTTTCGTTACGCGCCATCTTTTTCTGTTACGCGCCATCTTTTTCTGTTACGCGCCATCTTTATTTTTCCGTTACGCGCCATCTTTTTCTTATCCCTACCACGCGTGATATTAGATAGATTATTATAGATTAGATTATTAGATAAAGTTTAATAAAAGGCTTTTATTAAACTTTATCTAATTTAACTTTATTTAACCAATTTCTGTAAAGTTGCATATAGTAAATTATTTTTTGAAAAATAACGTCATAAAGAAGTTTCACTTCTTACGAGTGTACGCTAGTACATGCACACATTTTTTTTTATCTTTTAATAAAAATATTTTATCACTACATCCCTATCGATAGACTGATGAAACTTTTTTTTATCTGACTGAAGTAGCAAACGAGCATGCAGTCCACCTGATGGTAAGTGGTCACTGCCGACCTGCGACATCTGTAAGTAACTTCAAACAGAACATGGGTTCTATCTGGAGTCAATCACAGCTACTCCGGAGGACTAAGATGATCGCCTCAGAACAAAGTATCTGTCTGTCTGTCAAAAAAGTATGTCTTTTATATATTGTAACTTACTTATTTTTATCGATTCACATCTAGACTAGTCTTTCAAGCTTAAGTTTTGAATCATTTAACCTTTAGAATGAGCTGTTTCTTAAAATACTTTTAAGACTTTAAAAGACTCGTTGACCTACACTGGAAATAACAACAAATGAGACTTACTCTCGTAGTCGACTCCGGAGGCACTTACCACCGTCATACCAAATATTACCTTAAAAGTAAACTTAAAAATAACTAAACAAGGGAAACAAAGGTATTTATCCTGAGCGATTCAACTAATTCTGGAGTAACAACACAAGTCAACACAACTCTAGATAAAATAAGTATCGCTCGGAGAAGAAATCGGCCGCAGCTAATGGCGCCGCGTCCCTGTAGTTCCGGAATCAGAATAGGGCTACGGTATCCCCTGCCTGTCGTAAGAGGCGACTAAAAGGGGCTTCCGGGGTTGCGGGCGGCTACAGTGGGAGCTCGAACCGTTGGTCGCAAACCGTCGTAAAGACTAGACGGAGCGGCAACGCGCTGAGAGGATTCCGGTTGCGTTCATTTGGAGATCCCGGACTCCTCTTTGTAGAGGACGGCCACCGGGGGGATTTTAGTGCGGTAAAAATTTCACACAACACAAAAAAAAATAGTATAACCAAAAGGTGGACCTTCAAGTTAGACTGATTTTTTCTAGAGTTGAGTATCGAGGTACATTGTAGTGGTCACTACCATTAAATGGACAACATGTTTTTTTCATATGGCTTATAAAAATCTTCCTTTTTATACGTACTTTATTTATATGATTGTTTTCAAGAATACAAAAGCGTGTCTGTAAATAATATATTTCAATGAACGAATTATATATGAGCGCTGGGGAAAACTCGGCTATCAAAGAAAATCTAATATGATCTGTAAGTTTTGTGAAGAAACGAAGCTTCTAATGGCAATTGATTTATTTACTTCTTGTAAATAATATAGTAATCTATATAAATACGTATCAAGGAAAATTGATTTTAACTAGTGACATATTAAAGCACAGCCCAAACTATTGTGATTAGGTACTTGAAATTTTGCACAATGTTTCCTTTTTAATTGTTTACCCATTATTGTCCCACTGCTGGGCACGGGTCTTCTCTCAGAATGAGAGACTTTTAGGCCATAGTCCTCTGCGCTGGCCAAGTGCGAATTGGTGCACTTCACACAGCTCCAAGGCCTTTTTTTTAAAGAACTTTCGGGTGTGTAGGTTTCCTCAAGTTTTTTATCGAAAAGCAGTGGTAATTAATTTCTAATACGCGCAGTTAGAAAAAATAGTGGTGCGTGCCTGGGTTTGAACTTCGGACTTCTCAATCGAGAGGGCAAGTTTCAACCATTAGGGTCTCACTGCTCTTACTTTCATGAAAAAAATAATAAACTTTCGACCAAAGCGTAAAAACTGCGTTATGCCAGAAATACTTGTGCCCGGGGTATCTCTCAGTGGACCCATACTGATCCTACCTTTCTAATCATCTTATAACTTCGCTTATCACCTCACGTAGAGAAATCGTTTATCAGTGTACAGAAAAACCTTTTTAAATTGTACGCCTGAATTACATAAAAGGTGATGCAAATAACTCAGTCCCCTGGCGATTGGAATAAACCCAAGATTTGAGAATTTTGCTGTAGACAAAATAAAATTTTAATAATGCATTGTTTACTGCTTTTACGTGAATATTATCAATGCGAAAGTTTGTGAGAATGTATATGTGAATGTGTGATACTCAAGGTGGTAGAACCAGTGTAGTTCGACCGGGGAAGTACCACCGCCACACCTATTTCTATCGTGAAGCATTTCTTGCGTTTCAATAGAAGGGTGTGGTTGCCGGCACACTTTCACATGAGGCGACCATCATAGTCCTCGGGAGTAGCAACGCATCTGTGATTGACTTCAGATGGAACCCATGTTCTGTATGAAGTTGATTACAGATGTCCATATGCGGCAGTGACCACTTACCATCAGGTGGACTGCATGCTCGTTTGCTACTTCAGTCAAATAAAAAAAAATACTCTTTAAGCAAAAACTACTGATACAATTTGTTGTTTACTAGCTGAAATAAACTTTGGCGGCGGGAGATCTCCGGCCAGGCTAGATGATCATGCCTGAGGAGCGGCCGTGCTCCAACAGTCGTTGTTCGGAACTTGTATATATGCGGGGTATTGAGAATACTTCGATAGCGTGTTTCAGAATACTAGTAGCGCCATGTCTTGACCAGTTGCGGGAAGTCGCCACGAAACACATAGTTTATTACATAGATTAGGGTTTCACAAAGTGGGGTAAGTGGTTTGCTTAGCTTTGCTTTGCTTTGTTTCATTTGCCTAGGGGTTTGCCATTCGAAAGCAGGGGGTTCGCGACAAGATTTACGTAATAAAATCACTAAATTATACCTAAAATTGACTGCATTTGTGACAACAAACAAGCACACCCATCACATTAATAGTAGCAAAATATATATTTCTTTCGGCACTTTATTGTTACCTTTTATTGAACTACAAACATTATTTTCCTCAACAGTCTATTCTATTGTTTACTTGGGGGGGGGGGGGATTAATATTAGTTAAGTTAAGGGGTTAAGTTAAGTTAGAGCAGTGATAGCCTAATGGTTGAAACTTGATCTCGATCGGGAGGTCCGAGTTCAAACCCAGGCACGCACCACTGATTTATGTGCGTATTAGATAAGGCCTCGGAGCTGTGTGAAGTGCACCAATTCGCACTTGGCCAGCGCAGTGGACTATGGCCTAAAATGCCTAAAAGTCTCTCATTCTGAGAGAAGACCCCTGCCCAGCAGTGGGACAATAATGGGTTGATGAGAGAAGTTAAGGGGGTTCGCTGTCACTTGAAAACTATAATAATAATAGTCTGTCTATTTAGTCTAGTCTATTTTTCTTTGTGTGTTCGTGTCTACAATATAGGCCCACGATATCCTCATGGCCCCATATAAGGAACGATCCTAATATGGGGCCATGATCATTAAAAAAAAAATGTTTATTTAAGCACATTTATGAGCACACATATATTAATTAAAAGACGTTTTAATAATTATATTACGGTACCCATAGCCCAAGTTCAGCGAAGACATATTATTTTGACCCCGAATATTCGAAGTCAAACAATTTAGAGCAAACTATCGGCACGGAGTCAAGTTCGCTAAGTAATTACTTAGATAGGCTTCAGGTGTTGTTTCAGAGTAGGGTAGCTATGATGATGGATAAGACGGGATAATGCTATTTTTATAACTTTGTTTTAGGTATTATGTTATTGAATGAGAAGATACTATGATATCTAAGTGGTTAATCTTACTTGGATGGTTCGTAATACGTATATTAAATTTCTTTAGACAGGAAATATATTAAAAAAACTTATTTTTTTAAATTAATATAGTAAAAATCTGCGGTTTCCGTAAATAATGTTTATCCGAGTCTCAAATGAAAAAAGTTATCTTATTCCATCCATCTATCAGCCCTTTGATGTCCACTGCTGGACGTATGCCTCCCCTAAATGGCGCCATTCCAAACTGTCCTGTGCCCTCTGTTTTTCCTCAGGTCATCGGTCCGCCTGGTATTATCTTATTATCTTATACGGTATTCGGTTATTCAGAATTCTTGGTTCAAAGCGTTTTTCAAAACACAGACCTATTTCTAACGGAGTAGTTCCTGATGTTGTCCCTGTAGTTCCGGGACCAGAATAGGGCTACGATACCGTAGCCCTATTCTGGTCCCGGTCCCCTGCCTGTCGTAAGAGGCAACTAAAATGGGCTTCCGGGGTTGCGGGCGGAGTAGGATCTCGAACCGTCCGGCCAAGCGACCTCGGGATGGACGCCGGCATGTGTTGTCGCACGCCGCCGTAAAGACCAGAAGGTTCGGTGAGCGTTTCACGCCCACTAGGCAAGAGCCCGAAAGGGGCATCGCGCTCGGAGGACTCCGGCTGTGTTCCGTTGGAGATCCCGGAGTCCTCCACGCAGTGCCAAGGGCGGCCACCGGGGGGATTTAAGTGCGGTAAGAATCCCACATAACTCGCGCCGCTCCCACGACGTCGGGTACCTTTTGAAGGTTTCCCCGTTTCGTAAACAAAAAAAAGGGTGACAAGTTGTGGTTACCGCTTTACTTTTATATGATGAACGGTAACTTATCTGTGATTGCCAGTGGCGCAGCGCCAATGTAGACGTGAACGAATTCCTATTGGCGAGGCCCCTATAAGATCTAAGTAAATATATCTTAACAAACGTGCTCTGAAGCAACATATCTACTCATGATAGTAAAAAAATGAAAAAAACATTTTTACAAAAAAAATAGAAAGAGAATACTCAAAAATCGTCGACATGGTATTTTCAGAGAGAAAAAACAGATTGCTTGATTCAATTGGATGGTGTCAAATAGGCCTCGCGAGGTCCTTTAAGTGCGAGGCCTACGCCACTGGTGATTGCCTTCACACAGAACCCTTGTTCTGTATGATGTTGCTTACAGAGATTCACTGGCGGCTGTGACCACTTACAATCAGGTGGATTGCGCATTTGCTATCTCAATGTTATTTAAAACACGTGTATCACATTTCTTAAGGACACCCTACTCAAATATTCTCAAAATATCTGTCTAGAAGCCTACAGTCATGACATTTACGGTGTAAGAACTTCACTCCCAAACTATTATATTAGAAGTAGTAATATGTTGACTTATTAAGCTCATAGACAAATATATGAATAAAATTTCGTTTCAAAATATATATGTCGCAGAATCCAATGGATTGTTATCGGAATGGTCGCCATTGTCGTCCAACATATCGATATTTGTTTAATTCCAAATCAGTGTACCTACGTATTTATTGACAAAACAATCACAAGCGCTATTAACTGATTCTCAGACATTGACAACTGACGTGGTAATATGAATGAGGTCGTATACAATGGTAAATTGAATAATTATCTCTTACATAGGTATATATTTTTTTATTAAATTGGTGGTTAATGACCGTTGTCGCTTATAGACAAATCAAACAGAAAAGATTCGTGTATGATTTGGGTCACTGGTTTATATCCGAAAATGTCAATATAAATTCTTGCGTACTAGTAACTTTTGGTTCCGCCGCAAACCACGGAACAGCCGCAGAGGACATGGAGGACTTTAATGACACACCGCATCTCCTCTTCCTCTGCGGTTCCACTGCCAACGCATCTGACGGAGCACCCCCGTTCGTTCGCGGGAGACAGGGTGCACGGTAACAACACACCGATACAACTCTCCTCATGCGACCCCTGCTGGCTGCAGAGGCCAGAAAACACCAGCCCCTCTCGGACGCATCCAGAGGGGGCCCAGGCTAACCCCACTCGGAGCGTTGCCTCCCTAGAATCTCTCTTGGCTTCACCGTGATACTCCAAACCAAGGTTACTGAGCCAGGGGGCACAGTAACCACGAAAAGGTGAGGATCCCTTCGAGGGGAACATAGTTTATGACCTAGTCATATCTTTCTACACGTCATGTACTTATTGCCATGAAAGATAGGCACCAAAAGCGGTCAAAACCACGAGTATAAACTAGTTGGTACACAAACTTACGATGCACAAGAGATACGCCAAAGTTGACCTTTGGCCACAAAGCGTTGGCGACTAGCCAGCGACGTTCACTTCACTTAACTACAAGTATAACACAAACTGCAGTACCTATTCGATGGAGTTTAATTATCAAACTACTGCTGTGCTCTTATAACTAGAAGAGAAGAGCACAAATAGTTTTAAAAACGCTTCTTTGGTTTTAGCCCTACTTATTTCCTGTGCTGTAGTTCCAATAATCTTTTACGAAGTCGTTAATAATAATAAGTCCATTCTAGTTTTTAAGGTGTAAACATACAACGTTTGTTGAAATAAGTTGACATTATTATAATTAATTGTATATTGACATAAATATTTTTATATAGGTAATAGTATCATGCTTTTGATTTGTTTAAATTAAATATAATAAGTACACAATTACAATTAAAATAAACATAAATAGTCATTTATATGACAATTTGCACGCTGAAGTGGCAAAATAAGATGATCTTCTTTTCAAGACATACTACCATACATTTGTACCTTATTTAGCAAATAAAGGTTTTGATTTGATTTGATTTGAACGGGTATGTTTCGCCTGTGGAGGTGTCACCGCCACATCTACTTCAAGCGTGAAGCATGTGTTGCGTTTCGATGGAAGGTGTGATTGCCGGCACACTTCTATATGAAGCGACCATCTTAGTCCACGGGAGCAACGCATCTGTGATTGACTTTAGATAAAATCCCTATTTTATATTTAACTAGCTGAACCACGCAGCTTCGTCCGCGTTAAATTAAAACGATGTATCGATTGTACCATGGGAATAAGATATTTTCCCACAGTTAAAAGTAGCCTATATGTTAATCCAGAGTGGCAGCTAACTCCCTACCAAATTTTACGAAAATCGCTCCAGCCGCTTAGACGTGAAGAAGTAACAAACATACAAACTCACAAACTTTCGCCTTTATAATATTAGAATGATAAATTACAGATCAGGCAGACCGTTCTCTCGTTTGCAACCTCAAATGTTTTGTAGTTTAATATACATGAATGTAATACTTCCTTACACAATATTTCTCTACGTTAACTTTAACTCTTCCAAACCTTACACTTCATGCGCATCGTATTCCTAAAATAACTAAACTAAACTTCATATTGTCCAAAGTAGTTCGAATATTTCTCAAATTCAAATAAAATGTAATAATTTTCGAGTAATTTTGAACGCGCCCGTTAAATATAAGAAGGGGTTTAATTAGCTAAGCCGCATTCAAAAGCAATAGCGGTATTTTGACAAAGACATGAGGCTATGTGTTTTCACATTGAATGTTCTGTTTCGTTTATTATTTATGTGTTTGTGATAAATGCACGGTATTGTGTGTAATGTATTTTTAGTTGATTTTATGTACGATATATGCATTATTTGAAAAAAAAAATAACATATTACACTCCTTCTCTACGTCCACTAGAACCGTGCGTATTTTCATACTCCTCCGTCTGCGGCAAGTATCTTTAAAACGGATCACGAGTTTTTGCTTCACGTATTAATATATAGATAGTTATAATACCTTATATACATAAATATTGTCTAACCACAATATGTCTTTCCGTTAAAATTACCTCTGCCAAACCTAACAACCCTTCATGCGCACCGTATTCCTAAAATAAATTATAATTTTTACTTTACATATTAATCCAGATCGTCACGGTATGTTACAGTAATACCAAAGTTTACGCATGAATGTTGAATAATGACTCTAAATTAAATAAACGCCTAAACTCAAGCCCTTTCGAAAACGTAAGAGACTTCTGACCTCGGCCGCAATATATCACCGCTCATAATCTGCCTCGGAGGACCAACTTTGTGTGAACGTGACATCCCATATCTGTTGCTAACTCGGCTAATTTTCTGTCGAAACCTACTTTCTTATCTTGGGTTTATGCGGAGAACCAAAATAGACGCTTAAATGCTAGTAAATCTTAATAAGTTAACAAAGCCCTGTTTCTAAAGTTTACGAAGAAACTTAGTCAATAGAAATAGAGGACAAAATATATTTAGCAATTGAAACAATTAACAGTGTTGAGAATTTCGATCTCCCATTAGTCTAAGTTGTGTCTATAGTTGATCCAAGTGATAAGGTATTAAAATAGAGTTTGTTGAAGTTATACTTCTTTAGGCGCGTTGTAAAAAAAGAATGGTAGTGAAATTTTAAGATTCGTCACACAAAAGTCACAGTATGAAGTTGAAATGGGAATGAGAATGAGAGTGAGGGTGTGGATGAGGGTGAGGGTGAGAATTAGAATGTGAATAATGAAAATTATAAAATGAATAAATCGGATATTAAGTGGTCACTGCCGCCCATGGACAACTTCATATGAACATGCATACTATCTGAAGGCAATCACAGATGTATAACTACTCTTCTGGAGTAAGATGGTTGCCTCATATGAAAAAGAGCCGGCAACCACACCTACCGAACGCAAAAACTGCTTCACGCTAGAAATAACTGTGGCGGTGGGAACGGTCGAATTACACTGACATGGTAATTTTCCGAATTAAGTGACTTTTCCGAATCAAAAAAAAATCAAATTAAAACATGTACCTATGCATGATGAATTTAAAATGTTTTCTTTTATGATCATATTCGCCAAACATTCGTACAAACTTTGCGAATACAAATATGAAACGCATGCGGATATTTTCGTATATTTTCTTCGAAATCGTTACATCACTAAATACATGTTTCATCTCCACAGGTACGGGATTATTCACTCCAGTTCTGTTTTCCGTTTCACTTGAAGCTCTCCTGTGCCAATCACGATTTATGTCAAGGATCATTATCCGGGAATGGCATCGGATTTATGGCTATTTTTGTTTTGGAAATCGAAGGTCGAATATATTATATGCAAAAAATGTGTATTTATTTTATTTTATTTGACTGAAGTAGCAAACGAGCATGCAGTCCACCTGATGGTAAGTGGTCACTGCCGCTCATGGACATCTGTAATCAACTTCATACAGAACATGGGTTCTATCTGAAGTCAAACACAGATGCGTTGCTACTCCCGAGGACTATGATGGTCGCCTCATGTAAAAGTGTGCAGTATATGCCTTATGTATACAATATATAAGGTAAATTTTAAATTGTATGTGCTCGTGTATGGTGGGATAATTGAGTAACCTCGCTATTTACTTAAGATCTATATTTGTGCCTATAATTTACAACAAAAAGATTTGATTTAAAAAAAATTGACGACCCGCGTGGCCGAGCGGTTACCGTACCGGGCTGACGCTCAGTGGGTCTCGGGTTCGATTCCCGGCCAGACAAGTCTGAATGATGAGTTTAGATTCTTGTTCTGGGTCTAGGTGTTTGTGTATTCGTCTTGTGTCCATGGCACCCACGACACAGGAGAAAATCCTACTATGGGGCAATGAGTGAAGAAAACGCTTTAAGTTTTTTTAAAATGCACTTTCAATATTTGACGACTGATGTCGGTCTTGATTATCGTGTATATCATATGGTGTGATCTTTAATAATATTCCCTCTCTTTCTCTTAGTAGCAAAGGGTCAAAAACATAAAGAGAGAAGCATCTAGAAAAGATATTAGTAATTTTACACCCAAAATTTCACTTAACGAATAAATCATATTTTGCATAGCCTTAAACTACAAAAAATATTTTTACACTTGTGTAATCGGATTATGATATGTATGGGACATCACTGATCAGATAAATTTATAGTAAACAGTTGTTGGTGTGTGGCGTGTGTTTTATGTTGAGATGGTGATATTGGTATTTGGTGAAAGGAACACACGAGTAATTCACACCAAACTTGATTTCATACTGTTTTATTATATATAAAATATTGTAAAGGAAACTTATTGCTAACGTGACATATTGTTGGTATTTGGAACGCGTGAGTACAAAGTGCATTCACAGGTTAATGCTACCACGCAGTTAAATTATTGTATCCTTTATTAACCTCCATATCTATATCTAATAATATACTTTACAATGCAAGATCCGGGAACAAAATACAATTGTTTTAAGGAAATATAATGTACTTGTACTAACGGCATAGGTAGTACAAGTACATTAGAAGTACATTAGGCATAATACTCGTTTACTTCGATAAGCTTAATTTCATAAAAAACATATTTGTTATTTCTGTCACAAAAAGCGATGATTTTAAAGACATACATTTAATTCTCGCTACAAAAATGAGCAGCATAACTAACGTCATGAATCCGTTCGCACGGTATTCGGAGCAAGCTCAGAGTGACTCTCGACTCAAGAGCCCGAGTTTAACAAAAAGCGGAGCTAGAAACCGTAAGGGGTTTTGCACTTGGGATCTGTTTGACCCGGTTTGACGTGTGTATTTAAACAGGTACCGTCTTTCTGTTGTTTTATTTACATCACTAAGGTGCTTGTTACTAAAACAGGTATAGCCCAATGGAGACCTTTTTTTCTCAATCGGGAGTTGCAAGGTTTCAATGCTAGACATGCACCTTTGATTTTTCTCATTACCTATTAACTCCACTTGGGATATGAAACACGAAAACCGCTCCTAGCTGATGACTACGTCATGAAATTAACCGCTTGTAAAATTTATATTCATAGTATTAGGAGTTTAGAGTCTGCGATGTTTAGTCAATAGGTGAGCATCCTTTCGCTTTTATATTATAGATGCCTGTTTTTCATTTCTATTACAAAAAGCGACATATATTATACTCGCCACAACAATGAGCAGCATAAGTAACGTTATGACTCAGTTCGCACGGTATTCGGAGCAAGCTCAGAGTGACTCTCGACTCAAGAGCCCGAGATTAACAAAAAGCGGAGCTAGAAACCGTAAGCGGTTTTGCACTTGGAATCTGTTTGACCCGGTTTGACGTGTGTATTTAAGTAGGTACCGTCTTTTTGTTAATATTAACATTGATAAGGTACTGCTTAAAGTGAAGGTAAACTCCGGAGGTTCCACCGCCTCATCAACTTTAACAGCAGTGCCCTTACTACGATTTTATTATGTTTACTCAAAATATTGTTTACCTTTCAATTGATCATTAAAAGATATGACCTAAAACGCAAACTTGCAACATACAATGTAAAATATGGGCAGTATAATCAATGATTATTTTGAGAAAAAATGATGAACTCATTCTAAGGAGGCAGGTGGATGTTCATTTTCGTCTATTTAATAAACAAATGCTTGTTTGTTGTATTTATAACAAAAGCGATGTAGTTAAAGATAGGTATATACAACTTTCCCTACAGAAATGAGCGGCATAACTAACGTTATGAATCCGTTCGCACGGTATTCGGAGCAAGCTCAGAGTGACTCTCGACTCAAGAGCCCGAATTTAACAAAAAGCGGAGCTAGAAACCGTAAGGGGTTTTACACTTGGGATGATTTGACCTGGTTTAATGCGTGTATTTAAACAGGTACCATCACTAATATGCTTGGTATTGAAGCAGTGCAATGCTTAAAACTTAACCTCTTAATCGGCAGGTTCGATGTTCCAATCCCAGGCATGCACCTTTGATTTTTCCCACCCCCTTGAGAGGGAAATAACACGAAATTCTTTCTTAGCTGATGCCTGCGTCATAAAAGGCGGTGCTAGTAAAAAAAAAATATTTATATCTTTAGTCCAGGCTCTGCGATGTTTAACCAGGTGTGTGAGTGGGTGATCATACTGTCGCTTTTAAATACTCGTATATATGTAAATTCCTATTTGTTATTTCTATTACAAAAAGCGATATATTATATTGTACCCGCTACATAAATGAGCAGCATAACTAACGTTATGAATCCGTTCGCACGGTATTCGGAGCAAGCTCAGAGTGACTCTCGACTCAAGAGCCCGAGTTTAACAAAAAGCGGAGCTAGAAACCGTAAGGGGTTTTGCACTTGGGATCCGTTTGACCCGGTTTGACGTGTGTATTTAAACAGGTACCGTCTTTATGGTAATATTACCATTAGTAAGGTAATGGTGAAAGTGACGCTTAGATTCGGAAGCACCTTTCACAATAATTTCTGTCTGAAATTAAATGAAATGAAATGAAATGTCTTTGTTTTGCATAGGCCTTCGGGGGCGCTTACAAATTTTCAGTTATATTTATATATATTTTTTCACACTACCACCGGATCGGAACACGACCTCAACTGAGAAGATCCGGCAAGAAACTCAGTGGGTTTGTCTTTTTTCTTTGTATATCTTTTTTATTTTTTTATTTGCCATCTTGTTTTTACATGGGTCTTGTTGTGTTAAGCACTACTCTATCCTGGTTTGAAGGGGAGGTAATGGAGATATAGTTATTCAAGACGTTCCAACTTAGTTCCTTAAGAAATAGCAGTGCCTTTGACTTCCAATGAAAGTCTAATCTTCTTTGGAGTTGCTTACGGATATCGATGGGTGGCAGCGTCCACTCACCATCAGGTGGACTGCATGTACGTCTGTAACTTCAATGTAATAAGTCAAGCAGTCTTATAAAAAAAACATGCGTGCGTACAAAGTACACATGTCAGAAGTGAAACTTCTTTGGCGAACTAATTTATAAATCTTGTTTATATTTATACAAATCTAAAACTTTAAATTTCCAAGATTAAGAGGAAGGGAAAAAGGCGTGATACGACGTTCGCTCTGTCTCACTTTTTCTCTCAATCTTTCTCACTCGCTTGCTCCCTACTCTCACTCCACGGCTAGTTGCTCATGCTACGTTCGCCCTGTCTTACTCTCTCTCAATCGGTCTCGATCACTCTCTCTCTCTTTTCCGACACTTCCGTTGCATACCGGCGTGACGTTTCATCTGTAAAAAATTTACCCTCATGCGCCTAAAGAAGTTTCACTTCAAAAATACAAGATGAAAGGTGTAACCTGAAAATGCCTCATTTCAAAAACATGGTGTTTTTCCATAAGTATCAGGTGCTCTCGACCATGCAGACAATTACAAGCAAAAGATAGCAAAATAAATCACTTGTAATCAAGATTCATGAATAAAAAGCAAAATAGACTCCACGAAATTGCGAAATACAAATCTAAATAAATATTAATGGTTCTCCAGAGTTCGTCTCCATAAAGTGCGTTTATAGAAAAGCTTGTGAAAGAAATAAATACGGTGGATATATAAATTACATTTGAAATTCAGAGTTATCTCTTATATAGTTTAATAAATTACAGAATTAACAAATTCTATCTATTCTATCATAAGTTATCACAATTTAAATGGTTTACATAGTCAGTGATGCTAACTAGAGTTTTAAATATAATGTTGAAGGTATAAACTTTTTTTATTATATGGAAGTAGCAAACGAGCACGCAGTCCACCTGATGGTAAGTGGTCACTGTCGCACATGGACATCTACAAGCAACTTCATATAGAACATAGATTCTATCTGTTTTCAAACACAGATGCGTTGCTACTCCCGAGGACTGAGATGGTCGCCTCATGTAAAAGCATCAACCACACCCTTCCATCGAAACGCAAGAAAGACTACACGCCAGAAATAGGTGTGGCGGTGGTACTTCTCCGGTTGAACTACACTTATTCGACCACATTTCTTATTAGTTGTTACTTATTGGCATTGTCTAAATCATTAATTAAAAAAGGCTTAAAAATTGCATGCCCTACTTGGGTGAACTGTTTTTGAATGTTTGTAACAAAATTGTAACAGTTAAAGCAATAAATAAATAAATAAAATTTTAAATGTAAGGAACGTGTAGTTCGATCTCGGAGATACCACCGCCAGACCTATTCCTAGCGTCAAGCGATTCTTACGTTTTGGTAGAGAGTGAGGCTACTGATTTATTTATATGAAGTGACCATCTTAGACCTCTGGAGTAGCAACACATATGTGATTTTTTTTTTATTTGACTGAAGTAGCAAACTAGCATGCAGTCCACCTGATGGTAAGTGGTCACTGCCGCCCATGGACATCTGTAATCAACTTCATACAGAACATGGGTTCCATCTGAAGTCAATCACACATGCGTCGCTACTCCTGAGCACTATGATGGTCGCCTCAAGTGAAAGTGTGCCGGCAACCACACCCTTCTATCGAAACGCAAGAACTGCTTCACGCTAGAAATAGGCGGCGGTAACTGGCGGTGGTACTCCCCGGTCGAACTACACTGGTTCTACCACCATTTTCAAAGGTTAATGCGGGAGATATCATTATTGCTTTTAACAGCCTAGACCGTAAGAAAACGGCAGACTTATGGGGACTTTCTGTTAGGGTTGTTTCCTCAATTATTCATCTCATTGCACCGCACTTGGCTACTGTATTCAATGCCTGTGTTACTTACGGTGTATTTCCTGACCTTATGAAACAAAGTAAAGTTATTCCAATATTTAAATCAGGTAGTACTTCAGATCCAACTAATTTTCGACCGATTTCTATACTACCAACGTTAAGTAAAATTTTTGAAAAAATCATCCTAAATGATTTGTTGAATTATTTTAATAAAAACCAAATACTTCATGATAACCAATTTGGCTTTAGAAAGAACCGCTCTACTATAGATGCAGGAACTAAACTACTGAAAAATGTATTCGAAGCCTGGGATGGATCACGCGATGCCCTAGGTGTATTCTGTGATTTATCCAAGGCTTTTGATTGTGTCCACCACGATACACTAGTCAGGAAATTACACCATTATGGGATCAGGAACAAGGCTCTTAGCCTTTTGAATTCTTACTTGAATGACAGAATTCAAAGGGTTGTAATAAATGGTACAAAATCGCCCGGCGCATGTGTTACAATGGGCGTTCCGCAGGGTTCGATACTCGGTCCATTCTTGTTTTTAATTTATATCAATGACTTGCCTCATTATGTAGGAGTTAATCACGAGATTGTATTGTTTGCTGATGATACTTCATTATTATTTAAAATTAAACGACAACTGGATAATTTTGACGAGGTAAACAATGCTCTCTCGAAAGTTGTACATTGGTTCAACATAAATAACCTTCTTCTGAATGAGAAGAAAACTAAATGTATCAAGTTCTCGTTGCCCAACGTGCGACAGGTTGAAACCAATGTACAACTCAATGGAACGGTTTTGGATCTTGTGGATTCATCTGTCTTTTTAGGCGTTACTCTAGATGCCAGATTGCAATGGGGTCCCCACATTGAAAATTTGTCGGGTAGACTCAGTTCGGCGGTATATGCTGTGAAAAAAATTAGGCATTTAACTGATGTTGAAACAGCTAGAATAGTTTATTTTAGTTACTTCCACAGCATTATGTCTTATGGTATACTGCTGTGGGGTTGTTCTTCAGACCTCAATTCTATCTTTGTATTGCAGAAGAGGGCTGTTCGAGCCATTTATAATCTAAGTCCGAAATCTTCACTTAAAGAAATATTCAAAGAAATAAATATTCTTACTGTTGTATCCCAATTTATATATGAGAATTTGATTTGTGTTAAGAAAAATATTAATAAATTCAGTAAACTTTGTGACAACCATGATATAAATACAAGGAACAAACACAATCTCTCCGCACATGTTACTCGTCTCCACAAAATTAATAATTCTTTTATGGGTCAATGTATACGCTTTTATAATAAACTACCAATTCAAATCAGAAATTTGTCAATCAATAACTTTAAAGCATTTATTAAGATCAAGCTTAGTCGTAAAGCATATTACAAAATTTCTGATTATATAGATGATACAACAGCTTGGGACTGAACAATACGTAATTAATAAAATGTCAAAGTGTAGCGTATCCTGCCAAACGTGCTCCTTGTTAGGCCAAATGTAGGGCAGGATACTGGAGGTAACTATTGTTACCCATGTAAAAACAAGATGGCAAATAAAAAAAAGAAAAAAATAAAAAAAAGATATACAAAGAAAAAAGACAAACCCACTGAGTTTCTTGCCGGATCTTCTCAGTTGAGGTCGTGTTCCGATCCGGTGGTAGTGTAAAAAAATATATATAAATGTAACTGACAATTTGTAAGCGCCCCCGAAGGCCTATGCAAAATAAAGACATTTCATTTCATTTCATTTCATTTCATTTCATTTCATTTCATTTCATTTCATTTCATTGATTGACTTCAGATCGAAGCCCTGTTCTATATGAAGGTGATTAGCAGTACCCGCGGCTTATCTGGCTTATAATATCAAATACTAGCTGAACTTCGCAGTTTCGTCCGAAAAAAATCGATGTATCGATTGTCCGGTAGGAATAAGATATTTTCCCACAGAAAAAAATAGCCTATATGTTAATACAGAGTGTCAGCTGACTCCCTACCAAATTTTATGAAAATCGCTCCAGCCGTTTAGACGTGAAGAAGTAACAAACATACTCACAAACTATATTAGTATGAAGTATGATTACAGATGTGCAAGGGCGGCAGTGATCACAACATCAGGTAGACTGTAGGGTCGTTTCTTACTTCAATATTATAAAAAAGTCACGATAAAATTTTTTTATACGTACAACCGCTGAATCCATAGTGTCTAGCAAGAAATAAATATCTTCACTCGTTTCTCTCTCACAGTATGACAAGTCCCATTTCTTTTCGCATTATAGAATTCCTTTATTCCTGTCGGATATTGAGAAGATTAAAATCGAGGGATAAAATTCTATCGCTACCTTGAAAATTCCATTTGGACGTTTTTACCTTTCGAATCTTCAGAGTTATGTAAGATTCCTTAAACGATATAAGATATTAAATTTCTATGTTGAGTAGAAGGATATTATAATTTCAAGCACATCATAGGCTTCATTTAATTAACCTACATTTTATCTTGGAACTCTCATCTGAATATATCAGAATAGTAGGTATAACAAAACAAAAAGGTGTCGGCAAGATAAAACAACGTAAAATTCCAAAGTACACACGCACAAAAGAAATCACTTCTCAAACAAATTTCCTTTTTCAGGTAACGAGACGCATCGGCACACAATGGGAAGCCCCATCAAGGAGGGTTTACACAAGACGGGCCCTTTCACCCTGACGAAGGAGATAAACATGACTTAGACGTCACAACTAACAAAATGTGAAAACATGAAAGTTGAACGCGTCGACATCGTTCTCAGCGACTCGCCAAACTTCACACTGGACTTCAGAGATTTGTCTACATCGATGTATCTCACAGATCAGTACGTTAATAAAAGCCTAGAAATTAACGAGACGACGAATGACCTCGTCTACTCAAACCAATTTGACGATGACGCCTTTATTGTGTTTCTCGTCGTGCTCAAGTGCGTTATTATGCTCTTTATCATTATTGCTGCGATCTTCGGCAATCTACTGGTTATTGTCTCCGTCATGAGGCACAGGAAGCTACGTGTTATCACCAACTACTTCGTCGTGTCTCTCGCGTTGGCGGACATGCTCGTCGCTATTTGGGCTATGTGCTTCAACTTTAGCGTCGAGATCACGAATGGCGAGTGGCTCTTCGGATACTTCATGTGTGATGTTTGGAATTCTTTAGACGTCTACTTCTCCTCAGCGTCAATTCTCCATCTATGCTGCATCAGCGTGGACAGATACTACGCGATCGTCCAACCGCTGGACTATCCCCTGATCATGACTACTGGAAAGCTTGGGATAATGCTCGCTGTTGTCTGGTGCAGTCCTGCTTTGGTCTCCTTCCTCCCGATTTTCATGGGATGGTACACTACGAACGAACATCTCGACTTTAGGAAAAGACACCCAAAAGTGTGCAGTTTCACAGTGAACAAAGTGTATGCAGTGATATCGAGCAGTGTTAGTTTCTGGATCCCTGGTGTCATCATGCTGTTCATGTACTACCGAATCTACGTAGAGGCGGATCGACAGGAGAGGATGTTGTACAGGTATGTTTGTTATGTTTGTTATGTTTGTTAAAAGTTACCGTATTTACAGATATGGTAAAGGGTACGGATTAGTACGGTAGTAATAGTACGGGTTCGATTCCTGGCAAAGCAAGCATAAAATGGTGGTATTTATTATTTTGACCAAGCTCAGTCCCGTGTTTATTAGATGATACCGAGATCGATCTCTGGTTTGGAAGACTTCTCAGTAAATTTAGATTTAAGTCAAGATAATTTTATATTAACGATGGTAACCCTATTGCTCTATTCTATTAAGAAAAAATGGTATTTCAATATTAATATTTATTAAAAAGCTCCTTTAGGTTAGACGGGTTTCTTAATAAGAGTGGGTATCTAATAAGGTCACTTTTGCGTAAACTTTTTAATTTGTCCTTTGCAAAGTTTATTCTTGTGTTTTCGTAATTTTGTGTTTAATGAAAGATGTGTATACAACTTCGTAATTTAACTTTGAAAATGAGTTTTAAAAATAGAGTTCTAAGGTCACATTGAGTTAATTAGCCTTTTTCATTAAAATATGGTACATAGCATTTGTACCCTCTGCCTGTCGTAAGAGGCGACTAAAAAGGGCTTCCAGGGTTGCCAGGCGGGCGGGATGAGTGGGAGCTCGAACCGTCCAGTCAAGCAACCCCGGATTGGATGGTGGCATGTGTGGTCGCATGCCGCCGTAAAGACCAGAAGGTGCGGTGAGCGTTTCACGCCCACCAGGGAAGTGCCCTAAAGGAGCATCGCGCTCGGAGGACTCCGGCTGTGTTCCGTTGGAGATCCCGAAGTCCTCCACGCAGTGCTGAGGACGGCCACCGGAGTTTTAGTGCGTTAAGAATCCCACCTAACCCGCGTCGCTCCCACAACGTCGGGTACCTTTTGAAGGTTTCCCTCTCGTAAACAAAAAAAGCGTACATAGTATTTTACTGAAAAATACTATATATATACCGATAAAGTTATCTTACTTTTGCAATTTTGTTATTAGTAAAAGACGTTTAGTACGCAACAGTAATTTATCTTTGAAATAGTGTGTTGATTATTATTGATTTTTAAAAATCCGTCATTACGTGTGGCTAAGTTTTGATATTACCCCACTGCTGGGCACGGGTATTCTCTAAAAACGGTAGAATTTCAGGCCATCGCCCAATATGCAAATTAGTAGATTTTGCTCTGAGAACTTTTCTTTAAGAATTCTCAGGTGTACAGATCTCGTCACGATGTTACTCATGCTTATTTTAATGCTAAATTTAATCGATAATTAGACGAAAGATGCGCGCGTGGTATTCGAATCTTGGACTCTCGATTAAAAGAACATTTTTTTAACTATTAGGCCATCGAAATAACCGTATAATAAAAATAATGTTCGTGTGTCTGTATATCGTACATGTAATAAAATGAAAGATCGTGTTTCTGTACATCGCATTTATTAACAAAATGAAGTAGTTTGGTAAAACTAATTGAAATTTCTGACATTAAACCCAAAGATCCCGAATTTAATATCAAAGTTTGAATAATATTATAGACCACATGTTAAGGTAACATTTAGTCCTTATTTTATATCATATTATTACATTCAAATTATGTTACACTCTTCAGCGCAGTTGAAACTGTTAGTACAGCTAGTATAGTATTAGTATTTCTTATAAGATTGAAGTAGCAAACGAGTATGCGGTCCACATGATGGTAAGTGGTCACTGCCGCCCATAGACGTCTGTAAGCAACTTCATATAGAACATGGTGTTCTATCTGAAGTCAATCACAGATGCGTTGCTACCTTCGAGGACTAAGATGGTCGCCTCATATAAAAGCGTGCCGGCAACCACACCCTTCCATCGAAACGCAAAAACTGCTTCACGCTAGAAATAGGTGTGTAGGTGGTACCTCGGGCGAACTACACTGATGCTACCACTTATAAAATAGTTACTAGTATAGTAGTAATTATTACTACTATACTATAAAGACGACAAACAGAATATCAACTGTATTAACAGTTGATATTCTGTTTGTCGTCTTTATACCAAGCGTTTAAGGTTAAAATACAATAAGCGTCAAATACGCGTTGTACTGGAATTCAGATAACAATAAGATAAAATAAAGATAACTACACACAATGCGACTTTAATTTATTTACGTTATGAACGCGTTTTATAAGTAGTGCAGTTCGACCGGGGCGGTACTACCGCTGCACTTATTTCTAGCGTGAAGCAGATCTTATGTTTCGGTAGAAAGGTAAAAGCACTCTTTCAAATGACGCGATCTCAGTTCTGGGAAGCGGCATGTGGCATCGCACTTGTTCTTTTTTTTTAATCTGACTGAAATAGCAAACGAGCATGCAGCCCACCTGATGGTAAGTGGTCACTGCCGGCCTGCGACATTTGTGATCAACTGCATACAGAACTTGGGTTCCATCTGAAGTCAATCTCAGATACGTTGCTACTCCCGAGGACTATGATGGTCGCCACATGTGATTGTATGCCGGCAACCACACCCTTCTATCGAAACTATCTATATTGCTTACAGATGTTCACAGGCGGCATTGATCAGTTACCATTAGGTAGACTGCATGTTCGATTGCTTCAATCAGATATAAAAAATCTATTTATCGCGTCAACATCAAGCTCTTAGGGATAAAATACAAGACGGAATCGTAATAAGCATCAAATACGAGCTACAGTGGAATTCGGATAACAATGAAGATAAAATAAAGATGACTGCACACAATGCGACTAAAATGTACGTCGCGAACGCATTTTATAAGTGCAGAATATAAACTTCTAAGGGCATAGTCTTGCAAATATCCATAGACAGTAACTTGACATTACTGCACACAAAAATCTTTAAGAAACAGAAAGTACATAAAATGTTGCTCCTAATGGTTCAATCTTTATCCAAAGTTAACTTATCCAACATACAACTGTTCTATATGCACTTTTAATGTTTTTTTTTTTGAGGGGGAAACCTTCAAAGGGTACCCGACGCCTTGGGAGCGACGCAAGGTTATGTGGGATTTTACTGCACTAAAACCCCCTCGGTGGCCGTCCTCGGCGCCATGAAGAGGACTCCGGGACTTCCAAAGGACTGCCAGCCGGAATCCTCTGAGCGCGTTGCTCCATCGGGCTCCTCACAGATGGGCGGCTGGGCCCAGCGCTCCGTCTAGTCTTTATGACGATATGCGACTACCGTCTTTCACGGAATCGCTCGGCTGGACGGTTCAAGCTCCCACTCTAGCCGCCCGCAACCCCGGAAGCCCCCTTTAGTCGCCTCTTACGACAGGCAGGAGATGCCGTAGCCCTATTCTGATCCCGGAACTACAGGGACGACGCTCTTTTAATCTGCTCTTAATTATTTTATACCCGTATTGTTAAAATAATAAAAAACGATATCTCTCACCCCTTTTTCTCTGATCCCAGGCGCCATATTTAAAACTTATTTTAACTTATTTTAACTTATTTATTGCCTAGTTGGCTTTCCAATTTTATAGAATTCTAATGATAATTATGTCATATGTACCAATCCGTCAAATCGTTGTGTATGTTGCGCATGCCAAAGAAATGGACATTCGAGACTTCTAGTTCATACGCTCGAAAAACATTACCCTTTTTTGACGTGAAGCGTTATTTACGACCAGACTTTTAATCGCAAATTTGCAAGTGTGTCAATAGCCTAAAAGAAAACAAGTGGGTGTTGATTACTGAAGGTACTCAACCTTCAGAAGTAATCATTGTCGGATTAATTATCTTGAGCTCATCTCAACGTTTGGATGCAGCGAAGAATTGTGGTACTAATTACGCTTAGATGCAAATAGGGTCTTATTTCGTTATGAGGATTTATGTAACACTGTATTAGAAAGGCGTAGTTTGAATTGGTTTTAAAGATATTTATTAGACAACATTGTTAAAGTATTGAAACGAAACAAACCCGACCGCTTAAAAACGATTGACTGCTCTCTCTCAGTTTCAATTTATTGTTTAGATTTTTTTGGATAAACATGTCTATAGCTATCCCTAACACTGATTTATCGTTAACCCATTATTGGCCTACTGCTGGGCACGGGTCTTCTCTCAGAATGAGAGAGTTTTAGATCATAGCCCACCGCGCTGGCCAAGTGCGAATTGGTGGACTTCACACACCTCCGAGAACTTTTTTTAATGAACTCTCGGGTGTCTAGGTTTCCTCACGATGTTTTTCTTCACCAAAAAGCAGTGATAATTATTTTTTAATACGCACATAAATCAGTGGTGCGTGCCTGGGTTTGAACCTCGGACCTCCCAAATGAGAGGGCAAGTTTCAACCATTAGGCTATCACTGCTCGAACACTAATTTAATGCGGCTAGCACTGGTTTAATGAGGCGGAATTATTTGTGCCGTATTGTGTCGGTATAGAGTAGCACCTCCCCCTCTATTCCCGTGGATGTCATAGAAAGCTTATCTGTCGTTATGCGGCTATGATGCTTACGGCAAAACCGTAGGAAGCAACTAAGGGACAAAATTATGGATGCAAGCAGTAGTGTCTTCTTGCGCGATGGCTATTGGTAAAAATCAGTCCAGCGGCCAAAAGCTCTTGTATGAATTAATGAATGAGTTTCAGATTCGGCGATATTGAGCGAGAAAATGATCGCTTAAGTGTTCCGTTTCTAATTTTCGTTATTAAAACATCTCTTCTCTCGTTAACCCATTATCATCCCACTGCTGGGTACGGGTCTTCACACACCTGTGAAAACTTTTTTTAAACTCTCGGGTGTGTAGGTTTCCTCACCATTTTTTCTTTCACCGTAAAGCAGTGATAATTAATTTCTTATATGCACATAACTTTGGAAAAATCAGTAGTGCCTGAGATTGAACCCCGGACCTCCGGATCGAGAGGGCAAGTATCAACTATTAGGCTATCACTGCTCCTAAAACCTTCCACCGAGTAATTATTTGAAAAATAAACCCTATAATATGTCAAAAAATAATTGCCATCCTATAAGAGAAAACATGTATAATATGTATGAGGTCAATCTATTCATAGATTTGCATACAGGGACGTAAATTAACCTGATATCTGAAGTAAAGACGCTGATACAATTACGTACGGGTACAGGGTCCGGTTAGTTCCATTCAAATTCAAATTTGGCTGAATGTTGACATTCAGTTAGCGAGCACTTTGTATGCAGAAGCTGGTTCTAATCAAAATGGACCGGATCACGTGCAAACTAATTTTGAGTCGGATTTATGAGTTTTTTATTCTGACCCGACTGCGTTAAAAGTAGGGTAATGTTTTTCGAACATAATATGTTAATGTTTGTATATAATAGACATACATACAAACATACATATTATGTTTGTTTGTATGTATGTCTATTTCTTTGGTATGCATTACAGCGCCAACGGGTTAGGACGTATGAAATACTAGCTGATCCCAGCAGCATCGCCCGCGGTAAAATAATCGATGTATCGCTTGTCCCGTGGGAGTAAGATATTTTCCCACAGTAAAAAATAGCCTATATGTTAATCCAGAGTGTCAGCTAATTCCCTACCACATTTTATGAAAATCGCTCCAGCCGCTTAGACGTATAAAAATAATTATGACGAGCATGTTGACTATTGCAATAAATACTTTCTATTCTTTAAAAAAATGTGTGCGTGTACTAGCGTACACTCGTAAGAAGTGAAACTTTTTTATGACGTTATTATTCAAAAAATAATTTACTATACTTTACAGAAATTGGTTAAATAAAGTTAAATTAGATAAAGTTTAATAAAAGCCTTTTATTAAATTTTATCTAATAATCTAATCTATAATAATCTATCTAATATCACGTGTAACGGAAAAAAGATGGCGCGTAACGAAAAAATGTTACACTACATTTTTTTCCAAACCCCGATAAAGAAGTTTCACTTCAATAAAGTTAAAATTCAAAGTTTTGATTCAAATGTGATTTCAATTACATATTACAAAATACTATCCACCAATTCGCACTTGGCCAGCGCGGTGAACTATGGCCTCAAACTTTCTCATTCTGAGAAAAGACCCGTGCCCAGCAGTGGGACAATAATGCGTTCGCACCATATAGAAAAATAATTAGATTCGATTACAAAAAAAAACAATAAAAAGAAAAAAATACGTAGTACTTTATATCATTGTTACTTTTCAATCGTACAACCTACATCTCATGCATATCTGACCGGGGACTGAACCTTCGTCTATACTGACGATTAGTCCTAATGCTGCGTGAATCAGCCTGACTTTAAATGAGTTTATAGTTCCTAATCCACTAGTTCATTTGAATCAGACCCTGTTTTCGCATACAAATTGACTAAGTAAATGTTATCTTTTCGAGATAGATTTTGTTCTGAATAGGACCTGATTTGTATTGGAAGGATTTAGTTCTGATAGATAAATTTGGTTCTGAAGGTAGAACCAGTGTAGTTCGACCGGGAAAGTACCGCCACACCACACCTATTTCTAGCGTGAAGCATTTCTTGCGTTTCGATGGAAAGGTGGTTGCTGGCACAATTTTATATAGGGCGACCATTATAGTCCTCGGAGGTGGCAACGCATCTGTGATTGACTTCAGACGGAACCCATGTTCTGTATGAAGTTGTTTACAGATGTCCATGAGTGGCAGTGACCACTTACCATCAGGTGTACAGCATGCTCGTTTGCTACTTTAGCCAAATATAAAACAAGGACCAACCCCTGATTCCCTCAAAATGGAATATATAGTTTTACAGTCAGCAAAACACGCAATTATATAAAACTTAATCAAAAGCTTAGAAGCCAAAATTAACTACATACCTAGTAAGTGTGTAGTGTAGTATCATTCTCATATAACCCTGCGTCGCTCCCATGGTGTCAGGTACCTTCTGAAGGTTTCTCTCTCGAGAACAAAAGAAAAAAAGGACCATTTCGTATCATATTATGATAACTCGTAATATCATATTTCTAAATCGATAATTATGTCTATGCCGTAACCGTTTCCGTAACGCAACGTGTAGCGCTTCTACAGAACATTATTTTTTTTTGAAGTGAAACTTCTTTATCGGGGTTGGAAAAAATTTAGTGTAACATTTTTTGGTTACGCGCCATCTTTTTTTTTCCGTTACGCGCCATCTTTTTCTTATCCCTACCACGCGTGATATTAGATAGATTATTATAGATTAGATTATTAGATAAAGTTGTATAAAAGCCTTTTATTAAACTTTATCTAATTTAACTTTATTTAACCAATTTCTGTAAAGTTGCAAATAGTAAATTATTTTTCGAAAAATAACGTCATAAAGAAGTTTCACTTCTTACGAATGTACGCTAGTACACGCGCACATTTTTTTTATAATAATGAAGTAGCAAACGAGCATGCAATCCACCTGATGGTAAGTGGTCACTGCCGCCCATAGGCATCTGTAAGCAACTTCATATAGAACATAGGTTCTATCTAAAGTCAATCACAGATGTGTTGCTACTCCCGAGGACTGAGATGGTCGGCTCATATAAAAGTGTGCCGGCAACCACACCCTTCTATCGAAACGCAATGCTTCACGTTAGAAATTTCAAAAGACAAACAAAATCAAGTGCTATTAGTTATCCTAACACTGATAGGTCGATTATCACCTCGTTTCTTTTGTCTCCAATCTTTCCCTAATCTGCGATCCGAGGTGAACCATAGAAACGAAATGGGCCGTTAAAAAGGATCATATTATCTCCATTTAGATTCAAATAGTCCCTTTTGTGAAATGTTGGAATATCAATCGGGGATCCGAATGGCTATTTGACGTGTGAATGAACAAGTTCTGAAAATTAAACATTATGCTTATCTTTTTTTTTCTTAAGTGGGTAATCCTCATGGATACCCAGTCACCCGGGATGGCAGCTGGGTTATGCCGGTCTCTTACCGGCTAAACCCATGCTTTATCTAACAAAACTATCTCACACGTGCGTAAGTTTGCTAGAGGTTCTCAAACCCTTCATGTACTCTTTTAAAGCAACGATTTAATTATTTTGGCTTCTCTCAGTTTTTTTACTATATTATTTTTTCATAGCTACTTCAGTATCTGGGTATGTTTCCGCCCCGACATTATTGAGATCGAGATTTATTTTATTATACTGTAACATTTTAGAGTAATTGTTTGCGTAACGCGAATACTTTTTCGTCTTACGAAAGATCTAAAGTACATACATTTCAAAAGACAAACAAAATCCAAATCTACAAATAGTTAACCTCCAAACACTTACAGGTTAACTATCAACTCGTTGATTCTTTTGTCTCCAATCTTTTCCTAATCTCCGATCCGAAATGAACCATAGAAACGAAATGGGCCGTTAAAAAGGATCATATTAGCTCCATTCAGATTCAAATCGTCCCTTTGTGAAGTGTTGGATTATCAATCTGTGTTAAGCTCCTGGGATCCGAATGGCCATTTCACTTGTAAATTAGCAATTCCCAAAAATTGATACATTGTGTTTGACCTAACAAAACTATCTTACACGTGCGTAAGTATGCTAGAGGTTCTCAAACTCTTCATGTTCTCTTTTAAAGCAACGATTATTTATTTTTGCGTCTCTCAGTTCTTTTTTACTACATTATTTTTTCATTTCCCCATTACAAGATCAGCGACATTATTAAAATCGAGATTTATTTTATTATACTGTAACATTTTAGAATAATCGTTTGCGTAAAGCGAATATTTTTTTCCTCTTATGAAGGGTCTAAAGTACATACATTTCAAAAGACAAACAAATTCAAAATCTACAACTAGTTAAGTAGTTAACCCCAAACACTGATAGGTCAATTATCAACTCGTTGATTCTTTTGTCTCCAATCTTTCCTTAATCTGCGATCCAAAATGAACCATAGAAACGAAATGGGCCGTTAAAAAGGGTCATATTAGCTCCATTCAGATTCAAATAGCCCCTTTGTGAAGTGTTGGAATATCAATCGGTGTTAAGCTCCAGGGATCCGAATGGCTATTTCACGTATAAACTTTATGCTTTATTTAACAAAACTATCTCACACGTGCAAGCGTTTTTATGCCAAAAGTAATCAAACTTATCATGTACCCGTGTAGAGCAAAATATGTGTGTCAGCTCCGACGCACGACTGGAGTTTATTTCTTAAGACCGATTGTCTAAACAGACGCAAAGAGTTTTTTTTTTTTATTTGACTGAAGTAGCAAACGAGCATGCAGTCCACCTGATGTTAAGTGGCCACTGTCGCCCTTGGACATCTGTAATCAACTTCATACGGAACATGGGTTCCATCTGAAGTCAATCACATATGCGTTGCTACTCCCGAGGACTATGATGGTCGCCTCATGTGAAAGTGTGTGTGTGAGTTTATTTAACTGAAAAAACATTGATACCATATGAAAGTGTAAATTAACAAAGTAATGAAAAAAATCACAATAACAATATTAATTATTGATATTTATAACAAAAACAAACAGCAATATATGTATGTCGACACTGATAGAAATAAACAAACACAACGGCATATAGGTATAGCCGCTTTGCAGCATACCCTATATATGTCTCAATACACTCACAACCAAATTAGAAAGTTGCGCACCAAAAACGTAACGAGGTCATTCATCAGTAGATTTTACTCCTCACATTTTTCTCATACCGGGCCCTTATATATATGCAAACCGTTTCTTAAAGAGTAAACTCTAAAAATATTTTAGCGCCTCTAATTATTTTTACTTCGTTCCTTCGTTTGCTTAAATACTTCAGCATCTTTTATTCCTCTGCAAGTCAAGCGGTTATATTATTCAATTTGACAAAGACTAGTTTATGCCTTATCAAGCCATTCATAAGAGAACGGCAACCTTTAAAGCTTCTGTTAAGCTATAGGATTGAAGTAGGTGTGTAGTCAACTTTATTATAAGCTGTCACTTCGGTTCTAGTGAATAATTAAATCAAAAATTTATTTCCACCACTCACTAGGTGAGTTACAGGTGAAATACGCTGATGAATTAAATGATGGCGGCCGCTACCGACAACCGGGACTGTCGCTTTTTACAGCGTTTGTTAACAAACGATGTATCAGAACGTTTTTGAAAGTGATTGTATTTCATCACTACATAGTATAAAACAAAGTGGCTTCCCGCTGTCGGTCCCTATGTATGTTTAGATTTTTAAACCTACGCAACGGATTTAAATGCAGTTTTTTAAATAGGTAGAGTAATTCAAGAGGAAAGTTTGTATGTATAATACAGTATAATATAGTAGAGGTACACCGATAATTTTAGATTTTTGACTTTTAGGCGGAATGAAGTTCGCCGGGTCAACTAGTCTATAATAAACTTTATATACGATCGATGTCCTCTCCTGCAATGCCTGAGGTTAGGCATATGCATTGCTACCGCTGGGGTCTATGTTCGCATATCTCGCGTGTGGCTGACTCACCACAACTCAAACCAGTATGCAGCCTTAACTATTCTGAATAGGCAGATATCTATATCTGTGATACGGAGATTTTTTTTAAGTAGAGATTAGAGTAGAGATTTTTTTTGTAAGTGGTCACTACCGCCCATGGACGTCTGCAATCAACTTCAAATAGAACATGGGTTCTATCTGAAGTTAATCACAGATACGTTGCTACGTCCGAAGACTATGATGGTCGCCTCACATAAAAGTGTGCCGGCAACCACAATCTTTTATCGAAACGCAAGAAATGCTTCACGCTAGAAAGAGGTGTGGCGATGGTACTTCCCCGGCCGAACTACACTGGTTCTACCACCTTCATATATGATGATATCATGCTATACATGAGGGGTAGGGATAGGGGTAGGGATATACATAGGGATATATATATCTTATAATAACCCTGTTATCCTAATTTCATAATCCTAGCTTTGGTAGCTTATCCCCTGCGACAATTAGTCAGAAGTGATTATATTTTAACTGTTAAGCTGATGGATGGTCGTCCCTGAAGCCTCGGGGTCAGAATAGGGCTACGGTATCCCTTGCCTGTCGTAAGAGGCGACTAAAAGGGGCCTCCGAGGTTGCAGACGGCTAGAGTGGGAGCTCGAACCTTTCGGTCAGGCAATCCCGGGAAGGACGGCGGTATGTGTGGCCGCATACCGTCGTAAAGACTAGACGGAGCGGTGGGCCCAGCCGCCCATCTGGGAGGAGCCCGATGGGGCAGCGCGCTCGGAGGATTCCGGTTGAAGTCGTTTCGAGATCCCGGAGTCCTCCTTTTCAGCACCGAGGACGGCCACCGGGGGGGTTTTAGTGCGGTAAAAATCCCACATAACCCTGCGTCGCACCCACGGCGTAGGGTACCTTTGGAAGGTTTCCCCCTCGAAAACAAAAAAAAAAAAGCTGATGGATGGTACGTAATAATCCTTTGTCAGTTTGACGACCCGCGTGGCGCAACGGTTACCACACCGGGCTGACACGCAGTGGGTCCCGGGTTCGATTCCCGGCCAGACAGGTATCTGAATGATGAGTTTAGATTCTTGTTCTGGGTCTGGGTGTTTGTGTATTCGTCTATATGTGTGTCCATAGCACCCACGACACAGGAACAAATCCTACTGTGGGGCTATGAGTGTAGAAAGCGTTTTAAGTTTTTAAATTATCATCGCACTAACGAGCAGTCGCAGCCTAATGGTTGCAACTTATTCATTAGAACGGAAGGCCCGAGATTCAAATTCAAAACTCATCTGAGATTTTTCAAAAATAATGTGCGTATTGAAATTAATTATCACAGCTTTACAGTAAAGGTAAACAGTAAACATTGGCTACAGTAAGGCTTACAGTAAACATTGTGACGAAACCTACACACTAGAGACATCTCTACAAATCATCTCAACTTACCCCATACCCTTTCTCAACTTACCTCACCCATGGGGTACATTGAGCATGTCTGACTTTTAGCATTGCAATAGCTATAACTCTTAAATAAGTGCTGTTAGCAACAAATGACTGCGTATACCTACGAAAGGCATAAATTACCTATCCATCAAATTGCAAAAAAAATCGTTAATAATAATAATAAAATTCATTTATTGCCACACAACAAATAATACACAAATAAATACACAACAATAAAAAAGAAACAACAAAATAAAATAAAAACACAAAAAAAGAAAACCTCAAATGTATTAGAATTGTGGGCACAAGGACGTGTCTCAGCATTATTTGTCATGAGGTCATGACCCCATGCCGTGCTGTTTTTCAGACCCGCCCTCCTCCCTAAAGATGATAAGTGGGAGAAATCCCCGATACTGTGCGTGCCTGCCTTGTATCTATGTATTGTTAGGTGTGTATGTGTGAGGGTGTGAAAGTGTGTGTTTATGCTTATGCGCGTGTAGCTCTATTTATCTCTGAGCAAAACTCCTTTAGGTCAACTTCCAGTTTGCGTGCTTATCGTTGAGGAGCTACATATAACAGTCGAAGACAAAAGTTGCTCAACTAGCCCCGCCCTACTCTAAAAAAATCACTAGATAGACATTTTGTGTTAAAACAGCTCGTTAAGAGCGCCGTTATTTTATAATTTAAACCGAAAACATCCGCATTAGGTGTAGTAAAATATTCAAGCATATATTACATATTAATTTAAAAATTGAACGCATCTCTAAACCACTATGGCCCTAAAACCGTTTCATCACATCAAGGGTCTCCTTGCCCAGCAGTGGGACAATAATGGATAGACAACAACAGAACTAATCCTTCCAATACCCTCTGTATTGATATAAGTTTGAAAATTTGCATAGCTAATTTGAATTTCAGTCACCGTAGCCAAGTTAGCCAATATTAAAATGGGCTTGATGACCCACTGAATATTTATGTACTATGCGAATAAATTAACGGTTTCCTGGTTCGATTTTTTATTGGCTTTATCGAACTTGTAAAAACTATAGGTCCTAAAACGTTCGTCCCTGTAGTTCCGGGATCAGAATAGGGCTACGGTATCCCCTGCCTGTCGTAAGAGGCCACTAAAAGGGGCTTCCGGGGTTGCAGGCGGCTAGAGTGGGAGCTCGAACCGTTCGGTCAGGCGATCCCGAGAAGGACGGCGGTATATGTGGTCACATACCGTCGTGAAGACTAGACGGGGCGGTGGGCCCAGCCGCCCATCTGGGAGGAGCCCGATGGGGCAACGCGCTCAGAGGATTCTGGTTGCGGTCGGACCGAGTTCCCGGAGTCCTCTTTATAGCGCCGAGGACGGCCACAGGGGGGGTTTTAGTGCGGTAAAAATCCCACATAACCCAGCGTCGCTCCCACGGCGTCGGGTACCTTTTGAAGGTTTCCCCCTCGAAAACAAAAAAAAAAAAAGGTCCTAAAACGTTGATGCCTAATATTTTCAGGTTTAATAAACGTAGTTTAAGGTAAAGTGCCGAGCATATTAAGAAGATATCAACCATCAAACTGATACTTTTTAAATTTTTATATGTACGTTGCATATAAATAGGCACTTTCCTTTGGAAATTCGGTGAAAAATATTATATGGTAGACATATGCGTGTGAAGTAATGTATCTTAATAACTTATTTATTAAGCTATTGCATAGCTTTTATCGCGGGCTTTGACGCGCGGCGACCGAATCAAGAAATACCGTAACAAAAAAACCTAACACCCCCACCCCACTCAGCCTGCCATGTACATGACATTAAAAAAATCGTATATACGTAACATACAACAGTAACGTATATATACAATTTATAGTACGATACGAAACGCATGGGTCGAAACGAGCTGCTCGGAATTCAGTTGAATATGTAAGCAGCTGTTTGTGAGAAAGTAGACAGTATCAAAGAAAAAAACTTGAATTAATATCAGATAAAATGCATAAATTGATAAAAAATGCTATGAAATTGCTTTACCGCGACAGTCCCCTAATGCCGCACGTTTTTTACTTAATGAGAATATCAAATGGTCTGCATTTAAGTTCAAAACATGCAGACTACTTGATAGTATTTACTGACCATGAGTCGACAACAGCTTTGGTTCAGAAATATTATACGCAAAAAATATTAAGACATTGCCTTGTATCTTATGACATGTGTAATAAATAAATAAAAAAACGTACTTTACACAAAGTATGAGGAAAATGTAACTAACATAATGTATAAAATGAAATAATAGGTGATTAAAAAACCACAGACATGTTCAGGCAACGTTCTCGGATAAGCTTTTAAAAAATCTTATATCATCCATCCATTAGCCCTTTGATGTCCACTGCTGGACATAGGCCTCCCCTAAATGGCGCCACTCCAACCGGTCCTGTGCCCTCTGAATCCAACGGTTTCCCGCTGTCTCCTTCAGGTCATCAGTCCACCTGGTAGGGGGGGCGACCTGTGCTCCTTTTGTCTAAAAAATCTTATATATTTGCAGCAAAGTGCTGAAAAAGTTAAATGAAAGAGAGACCTTTGTTTAGAATTTTCTTTAAAATTCCCTGAAAACTATACAAACTCTATCCAAAACTTCTAATGCCTGCGATCCTGAAAGCTTAGCTTAGGTTTCCGTTACCAAGTCTAAACTTTTGTTGTGAAAGCTTTTGACTCTTTAAACTTTAACAGCGTCGTTCTATAGAGAGGTGCTGAAAAAGATCGTGTAAAGGAACCTAATTGAAATAAACTTTTAATCTTTTTAATAAAACCAAAAATGAAACAAATTAAACTTACAATGCTCTTCGAGTTCAATTTAACAATGGTTTTAGATTTTTTGATCGGACTGAAGTAGCAAACAAGCATGCAGTCCACCTGATGGTAAGTGGTCACTGCCGCCCGTGCACATCTGTAATCAACTACATACAGAACATGGGTTCCATCTGAAGTCAATCACAGATGTGTTGATACTCTCGAGGACTATGAGTATTGTTTTTATTATTTTTTGCTGTGTGACGAAAAGATTTAAAACATTGCCTTCAAAATGTTAAATAGGGACTTCAGTCGAAAGTTGCAAACAGCTAGCATTGGAAACCCACTTCAAATCCATTTTTTTCTGACAGGAGCAAAGTAGCAGCGCTTCTCCTGGACAAGCATCTTCAGATAAACGGGATCTCCATGGGGGAGGTGATGAGGGAGCGGCAGAGCATCCAGATGCAGCCGATGGCGAGCAGCAAGATGAAACGGGAGAGGAAAGCAGCGAGGACCCTGGGCATCATCATGTCAGCGTTCCTTGCTTGCTGGCTGCCGTTTTTCTTGTGGTAAGATATTATATTTAAAAAAAACGTTTTTTACACTCAAAATGCCGTAAAAGAATTTTCTCCAGTTTCGTGTGTGCTATGGACACACAAACCTGAAACAAACACAAGAAGAAGAATGAGGTAATCTTGTCATTCAGATGATAATTTGGCCGGAGAAAGAACGCGGAACTCATTGCGTATCTGACGTGTAAAGTAACTGATTCGCCACTCGAGTCATCATTTTTTTTATTTCTCCACTTTTTTATTGTTATACCTAACGATGAGGTTGACAGGTCGCCTGATGGGAAGTGGTCACCGTCGCCTATGGACATTTGCAACACCAGAGAAGTCGCCAATGCGTCGTCAGCTTTGAAGGAGAGCTCTCTCTACATCTTTCTTGAAAAGCCCCATGTTAATGCGCTCTGGGAATATCTCAGAAGAAATGTCATTGCACATCTTGCACGTTCGCGGCAGGAAAAAGCGCGCGAACCGGACCATGGAGGACCGCGACGGGTCCAATTTATATGGATGAAATCTTATCCGTCGACGCGTGGTGCGATGAAGGGAGGGTGATAAGGGCACCAGATTGAAAAGTTCCTCATTAATTCAATAGAAAACAGTCCACTTGAAGAGACACTTTGGGTTATGCATTTCTCTAGTCAAATATGACTTGCTATAACAAGGTGTTAGAATGCAGGTACGATTAGACCGCGAAGATAACTCACCTTTTTATAAAGCAGTTGCAGCGTTTCGGACGGGATTTCCGGCTTACTTTGAAATGAGGCGAAAATAAACAGATAAATAGATAAAAAGATAAAAAACACATATGTGATCGATTTTAGGTAGAACTCCTGTATTATATGAAGTTGATTACAGTTGTCCATGGGCGGCAGTGTCCATATAATATCGTGTTCTACTTCAATCATCTAAAACGAAAACCTATTTGTGAAGCACTCCGTGAATAAAAACGCATATGTGTTTGACTTCAGATAAAGCTTACTAGTTACAGAAATCAACATTGATATTATGCCTGAAGTCATTTGATTTCATAAGAATACAATTTCGACTTGAATCCAAAACAATATCGAACTATGCGGCGTAGCGGTTCCCATACGGTTCTAACGCGCAATGGGTCCCCGGTTCGATTCCCGGCCAAACAGGTATCTGGTATTCGACTTGTGTGTGTTCATACTACCCACGACACAAGAGAATATCCTACTGTGGGGGCTATGAGTGTAGAAAGCGTGTTTAACTTTGTAATATTAACAGATAAAACCTTAAGGGTATATGAGTTACAAATGATACTGTCATTTGTTCTCATATTAACTTCCCAACAAAAGTTCTGCTATTCAATACATAAGTACTTTCAGTAAATTGTTCTATATACGAAGTGATACTTTGCCCGCAAACTTTGTGTTGGTAAAGATAACAAAGTGGAGTAGGATGAAATAATTTATTGAGGATTTAACATTTATATTACATAAGCTTTACGAAAATAATGATACCTATAACTATGTATGTAAATGTAAATTTAAATGAAGGATACAAAATATTTTACTACGTGATAGAACCACCATAATTCGACCGTGGATTCAACCGCCACACCTCTTTCTAGCGTGAAGCATTTCTTGCGTTTCGATAGAAGGGTGTGGTTGCCGGCACACTTTCACATGAGGTGACCATCTTCGTCCTTGGGAGTAGCATCGCATCTGTGATTGACTTTAGATAGAAACCATGTTCTGTATGAAGTTGATTACAGATGTCCATGGGCGTTCGTTTGCTACTTCAATCCAATAAAAACATAGTTTAAAAAATATGGGATGTAAAAAATAAATATTCTTTAGCAGATGACCCAGCGAACTTCGATACACCTAAAAGTCCAAAAACCAAAATTATCAGTGTTCCTCCACTATATTAAGCATTTATTATACATAGAAACCTTCCTCTTGAATCACTCAATATAATAAAAAAACCGCATTGAAATCCGTAGCGTAGTTTTGAAGATTTAAGCATACGAGTACAAACAGCGGGAAGCGACTTTGTTTTATACTATGTTTTTTTTTATTTTATATTAAGACCTAACGATAAGGCTGACGGGCCACCTGATGGAAAGCAGTCACCGTCGCCTATGGACATTTGCAACACCAGAGGAGTCGCCAATGCATCGCCGGCTTTATGTAGTCGTAACAATAATGAGCATGCAGTCCATCTGATACTATGTGGCTACTGCCGGCCATGTATGTAATCATCAAATAAGATTGAAGGTGGTCAGATAAATGGTCAAAGGGCTTAGATAACTATGTCTCCCTTACATAACACTGCCGTTATTAGGCAGAAATATCAGGAGGTCCGAGGTTCAAATCCCAGGCCACTGATTTTTGTAAAATTATGTGCCTATTAGAAATTAATTATCACTGCTTTTGTTAGTAGAAATAAAAGATTAAACCTGTCATTCCGTTTATCCTATGGATTTAGAAGACACTACAGTACAGATTGCGGGTATATTCAGATTTATTGTGACCTACCCTCGTCATATTAAGATACTGTGACGGTTATAATCGTCACTGATAGTATTCAACTATATAATTTACACAGGTTAATGTAACCTGTCACATACTAAGAGGGGTATTAGTGAAACTCGAGTGTCTAAGTGTTTCTGTGGTATCGTATGTCATAAATGAATCAACCAATTTTGATCGGATGTGACGACTCTTATGGCAAAGCTCTTACCATGCCGGTTTCACACGCGGGTTTTGTGTTCGGTCCCCGGCTGGACAGATTTCTGAATGATGAATTGAGGTTTCTTTTCTGACTGTTTGTGTGTGTTTCCATCGCACCCACTACACAGAAAAAACCTATAAGCGTAGATAACTGAAAATAAATAAAACCAAATTGAATCAGGTCCCTACGGTTACAAATTCTTACCATAGCTAAAATAGCATAGTTATAATTACAGAAAAGCCTTAGTTGTTTGAAGATCTTAATATTCATGAAGCTATAAATTAGGGATATTCATATTTTATTTAACATCAGCTGTAGGGTACAGCTACGTTGCTACGCCATCACAAAAAATACACCAGAAACCTTCGCGAGCTTATGAAAATCCACTTTGATTAACATCATCACATATTCAAATGAATAGTTTACGATTCTATATAGAGGACATACAAACAAACATATTTTTCTTGTGATTGATTTTAATATTCGACCAATTATAGCAAACAATGGGTATCCTAACAGCTGTTATTCCCCCAGGTATATAATAACAGCCCTCTGTGGTGATGCTTGTCCTTGCCCGCCGCCCGTGGTAGCTGGTGTCTTCTGGGTGGGGTACTTCAACTCGGCTCTGAATCCACTGATCTACGCGTACTTCAACCGGGACTTCAGGGCTGCATTTCGGAAGACCTTGGACTCGTGTAGCAGGTGAGGAAACAGTATTTTTTAACTGTGGTATAAGTCCACGAGAATGAAGTCCACCTGATGGTAAGTGGCAACTGCCGTCCATAGATATCTGTAATCAGAAATGGCCTCCGCTATCTCCTTGGGAAACAAGCTCTATCGTCTGACGCAGCAATGATGCAATGGAATAAGGAATGGTGTCGTGAAGCCTTTTCCTTATTCTTCGACCTTGAGGTTAATTTTATCTATTGGTTAGTGCCCAAATACTTGCATTCTCTTATGTGATAGTGCCAACACATGCAAGTTACCTTATATGTTAGTTGGTGCCAATACATGCAAGTTATTTTATATGTTGGTGCAAAAATATGTTCATTCACCTATTTGTTGGTGGATGGATGGTGGATGGATTTCATCATTGTGGGATGCTAACCACAATGATGAAATCCATAGACAAGCTTACCCACATAGCTCTCAAAATAAACCAACCAACCACCAACCACCAGCAACCTGAAGTAGGGCAGGCCGCATCGCTCGACGGATCAATAGAAATAGGTCCTTGAGTAGCGATTACATTTAGGTAAAAGGAACACAGGTCACCACCCACCAGGTGGACCGATCACCCAAAGAAGACAGATGAAGATGAATTCAGAGGGCACAGAACCAATTTGGGTAACGCAGTGGCCTATGTCCAGCTGCCCTATGAGGTCCACTCAAAGGGTTGATGGCTGACTGACCATAAACGCGGTGCTTCTTCTAAGTATTATATTGGAGTGCCTCGTGAATGTATTTCTTTTACGTTTTTAATCAGAACACAGAAGCTCTTAGCAATCTTGTTTTTAGACAGAAGTAGGTGTAAAAAGGTGCTTTTCACAGAATTTTCATAAAAATTTGTAAAATTGTACACCGTCTTCAAAATTTTAATAAAGTCTTACATTGAAAATTGGATCAATGTTTAAACTCTGCGGCTAGAATTATTTTGGACTTGAAGGTCACATTTGTTGCTGCTTTATAACACTGTCAAGTTTGCTATGTTCTGGTTTAAAAGGTGTGGTAAGGAAGAAAACCTTATCCCAAGCAGCCCAACTTAGTCCTCTGGGGTAACAACAGTAAGAATTTCATTACAGATGCACGTGGTGGGTTGAGGTCACCTAACATCAGACGAACTACATGCTTATATTTCACTTAATTTCATAGAAGAATGGTAAGAGTTCAAATGCATAAAAATGTTTGTGTTTGTCCCCAATTGACGTAGCAAACGAGCATGCTGTCAACCTTATGGTAAGTGGTTAGTACCATCAATGGATAATCGTAATAAACTTCATATCGAATGGGGATTCTCTCTGTAACCACACTTTCAAACATGCTTTCTACACCCATAGCCCCACAGTAGGAGTTTTTCCTGTGTCGTGGGTACCATGTACACACACAAGACGAACACACAAACACGCAGAACAGGAATATAAAACTCTTTATTCAGATACCTGTCTGGCCGGGAATCGTACCCGGGACCCATTGCGCGTGAGACCGGTATGGTAACCGCTCCGCCACGGGGGTCGTCATGATGGTTTATGTTGGTTGCCTCATGTGAAACTGTCGGGAACCACATCCTTCCAACGAAACGCAAGAACTGCTTCACGTTAGAAATAAGCGTAGCTATGGTACCTGTCCGGTCGAACTTCCCAAGGTCTGCCACCTGGTAAAATTTAAATGTAGCGTGAACCAAACAAATCTAAAATTACTTACAGAATTATTTCTGTTAATAATTTTATTTTGATTCCTAAATATTCGAAATATATTCCAAGAAGTTCGAGTTTATTTTTGTTAAAGATATTTGCTTATACTAACTTCTACAAGCCTACTTAAGATTTTTGTTAGTAAAAGTTACAAAAACCCATTTCTTGGAATACTCGTACTTTCTAAGCTGTTGAATATGGAAAATACTTACGCCTACTTAAGCATATTTATTTTTGTAACGTTTTTATATATTTCTCGTACATAATATAATTTATTTTTGATCTTTACATATACAAATAGATATGAGTCGAAAGGTTTAAGGTTCAAATCTTAGTACACCTCGGATTTTTCTAAAATTATGTGTGTATTGGAAGTTTATTATCACTGTTTTACGTTAAAGGAATACATTGGAAACCTGCAAGTCTTTAAAAAAATCTTGAAGATGTGCAAAGTCAACCAATTTGCACTTAGCGAGTGCGGTGGATTATGGTCTGAAACCTTTCACCCAAAGAGGAGACCCGTGCCCATCAGTGGGACAATAATAGTTTGGCAATGATGTTATTCAAATTTCTGACGTGAATTTAATTACGTATAGGCTTTGTTTAAATTGTTCACAAATGGATGGAACAAATATATGCTCTTGTATGTCTCTTGATATCCAAGATGGAAAACGAAATTAAATAGATTCACAAATATTTCACATGAAGCAGATCTTACATTTCGGTGGAAAGGTGTGCTTGTCGGCTTATTTTTATATGAGGCGGCCATCTCAGTCCTCGGGAGTAGTAACGCATCCGTAATCCACTTCATCCCCTGTTCTATATAAAGTGCTTACAGATATCCACAGGCGGCAGTAACTTACCATCAGGTGGACCGTATGCTCATTTTCTACCTCAAGCGGATAAAAAAATAAAAGACCCTTTGGACGCCCTTTCTCGAGACCATAAGAACACTCATACCACTCGTCAGCGGTATCGAATTAATAAAAAAATGTGTGCGTGTACTAGCGTACACTCGTAAGAAGTGAAACTTCTTTAAGACGTTATTTTTCAAAAAATAATTTACTATATGCAACTTTACAGAAATTGGTTAAATAAAGTTAAATTAGATAAAGTTTAATAAAAGGCTTTTATTAAACTTTATCTAATAATCTAATCTATAATAGTCTATCTAATATCACGCGTGGTAGAGATAAGAAAAAGATGGCGCGTAACGGAAAAAAAAAATGGCGCGTAACAGAAAAAGATGGCGCGTAACGAAAAAAAAAAGATGGCGCGTAACGAAAAAATGTTATACTAAATTTTTTTCCAACCCCGATAAAGAAGTTTCATTTCAAAAAAACCTAACCGAACCTAACCTACCCAATATACTTATTAATAGATCCGGTTATAACATTGAACCCTTATCCACAGTTCTATCCATAGGACCCTCTGCGGGAACGTGGGCCGGCGGTACTGCCCCCACCAGCGCAGGGAGCACCACTCTAATGCATCTTCAGACATCCACATGAACAACTGCTTGAAGTCCACGTCAGCTGATGTCCTCCGAGCTCATCAGGCGTCCTGCTCCAGACCAGAGGATATCGCCATTGGAACTTAGGGCTATGGTTGTGACTCAGAATCGGTATGAAGTACGATATTGTTTAATGTAATGTTACGTTTTGTAACGTAACGTAACGCTATGTAACGTAATGTAACGAAAAGTGATTATAATAGCGCAACTTCAATTATAAATAAAAATTGCATGATTGACTTCACATATTACAAAGTGAGAGTGAAAGGACGTAATACAAATTTTGTATTTTGTGGGGAAATACATTTGTTTGCATTTAAGTTTTTTAACCCACGGTGACTAAAGTTACGTAACATTTATTTTAGTCCGCTTTTATCAAAAATTCGTCAATTTTTAATTTGCTAGTCAATAGATTAGAGCAGTGATAGCCTAATGGTTGAAACCTGCCCTCTCGATTGGGAGGTTCAAACCCAGGCACGCACCACTGATTTATGTGCGTATTAGAAATTAATGATTACTGCTTTTCGGTGAAGGAAAACATCGTGAGGAAACCTATACACCCGAGAGTTCTTAAAAAAAAAAAGTTCTCGGAGGTGTGTGAAGTCCACCAATTCGCACTTGGCTAGCGCGGTGGACTATGGCCTAAACTCTCTCATTCTGAGAGAAGAGCGTCAGTCCCGTGCCCAGCAGTAGGACAATAATGGGTTGACGAGAGTGAATAGACTACGCTATTTGAGGTAACTTCCATTCATTATCCCATTCGTTTGCACTGTGTGATATCCTGAGAAAATTGCAAATTTCGAAATTATTATCACTCAGTTTATACTTCATTGGATCGTGTTTCAAGTAAGACTAATATGAATGCCGACAATTCCAAGACGTGTGACAATTCCAATCAGCTTTATGTTTAATGGAGATCGGTGGCACTTTCTTAAATCTTTTTATTTTTATAGCTGTTAACTTTTTGAAGTGAAACTTCTTTAGGCGCATGAGGGTAAAATTTTTACAGATGAAACGTCACGCCGGTATGCAACAGAAGTGTCGGAAAAGAGAGAGAGAGTGATCGCGACCGATTGAGAGAGAGTAATACAGGGCGAACGTAGCATGAGCAACTAGCCATGGAGTGAGAGTAGGGAGCAAGCGAGTGAGAAAGATTGAGAGAAAAAGTGAGACAGAGCGAACGTCGTATCACGCCTTTTTCCCTTCCTCTTAATCTTGGAAATTTAAAGTTTTAGATTTGTATAAATATAAACAAGATTTATAAATTAGTTCGCCAAAGAAGTTTCACTTCTGACATGTGTACTTTGTACGCACGCATGTTTTTTTATGGAATTAGTCACTACCAACATAAACTCATATTCACAGACATCGTGTAAAAGCATCATAAACTCACTTAAAAATTATAATAACAAAGAAGTTATTAAAAACAAGTTTTTGAACTAAAATAACAAACATTATTTTCGTTTTCTTCTCAGAAAACTGTTTCATGTGTCACGCAAATCATGCGGGTTGTTCAAAATTATCCGAACGCCATCTTGAGGCCTCCATATTGGATTTAAAGTGACGTCACTAAGCTAATCGTATTTTATAGGATTGTATTTGTATAAGATTAAAATAGCAAACGAGCACGCAGTCTACCTGATGGTAAGTGGTCACTGCTCATGGTAATCTGTAAGCAACTTCATACAGAAGGTGGTAGAACCAGCGTAGTTCGACCGGGGAAGTACCACCGCCACACCTATTTCTAGCGTGAAGCATTTCTTGCGTTTCGATAGAAGGGTGTGGTTGCCGGCACATTTTCACACGAGGCGACCATCATAATCCTCGGAAGTAGCAACACATCTGTGATTGACTTCAGATGGAACCCATGTTCTGTATGTAGTTGATTACAGATGTCCATGGGTAGCAGTAACCACTTACCATCAGGTGGACTGCATGCTCATTTGCTACTTCAGTTAGATAAAAAAAAAACAGAACATGGGCTTCTATTTGAAGTCAATCACAGATGCGTTGCTACTCCCGAGGACTAAGATGGTCGCCTCATATAAAAGTGTGGCAACCAGACCCTTCCATCGTAACGCAAAAACTGCATATATTCATACAAATCATGTAAGCATAGTTTCAACTAATCGGTTGAAGTTAACTCGTTTAAAACTCAGTTGCTAGTTTTGATCCATATACACATACGAACTAACAATTCTAGGTAAATAATAACTTGCAACATTCGGCGAAATAAGTTGTCAGTACGTATCAACACTGTGAAACGTAACTCGTAAAAGGTACACAGGTATAATTTTCAAATTTATTGATTCCGACAGTAAATTTGAATATGTAAAATTTTAAAACAAGCTTTCCAAATACAACTTTTTATCAATAACACGATTCCTATCAAAAATATTTAATTCATGTGTAAAGGATGGAGATAATTTAAGATTTCTTTTATTTTTAAAAGACGTAGTAAGTAGACGTTAATAAACAGTTCCATTTATCAAAAGAATGTAAATTCTACAATGAAATGAAATGAAATGAAATGAAATGAAATGAAATGAAATGTCTTTATTTTGCATAGGCCTTCGGGGGCGCTTACAATTTGTCAGTTACATTTATATATATTTTTTACACTACCACCGGATCGGAACACGACCTCAACTGAGAAGATCCGGCAAGAAACTCAGTGGGTTTGTCTTTTTTCTTTGTATATCTTTTTTATATTTTTTTATTTGCCATCTTGTTTTTACATGGGTTACAAAAGTTAGCTCCAGTTACAGAGAAAAAAACAGTCCTTAAAATGAATCAATCTTCACAAAATCCATTATCCGAACGTAATTTTAAGATAATCTTCAAAGAAAGGGAAATATTTAAGAGTAAATTCTCTGTAACATATGTGAAATATCCATTTGCGAGCTGAAAGCACCCTGTCATTTTAATAGGCGTCGTATATTAGTGCCGGCACTGAGAGAATTAGAAGCTTTATTAGAGTACAGGCAGCAACACAAGTGCCGCAATTTGATTAACGTACATACGGTACAAGCGAAGGCTTTTAATAAAATAGGATTATGATATTGATATTTGATACCTATTCGAAAAATTATACGGGCTGAATAAAAAAAAAAAACATGCGTGCGTACAAAGTACACATGTCAGAAGTGAAACTTCTTTGGCGAACTAATTTATAAATCTTGTTTATATTTATACAAAGCTAAAACTTTAAATTTCCAAGATTAAGAGGAAGGGAAAAAGGCGTGATACGACGTTCGCTCTGTCTCACTTTTTCTCTCAATCTTTCTCACTCGCTTGCTCCCTACTCTCACTCCACGGCTAGTTGCTCATGCTACGTTCGCCCTGTCTTACTCTCTCTCAATCGGTCTCGATCACTCTCTCTCTCTTTTCCGACACTTCCGTTGCATACCGGCGTGACGTTTCATCTGTAAAAATTTTACCCTCATGCGCCTAAAGAAGTTTCACTTCAATAATCTGAAATATGTTGAGCAAATGATTTTAAAAGGGGCTCAAAGAAAGTTTGTAACAGAAAAATCTGATATTTTCAGCTAAAAAAATGTCAATATAAAAATAATCTGTTAATGTATTTGAATAAAAAATAATCTGAAGACATGTTGAGTAAATGATTTTAAAAGGGAGTCAAAAAAGTGTGTAACAGAAAAATCTAATATTTTCAGTTAAAAAGATTGACATACAGCAGATACTACATGTATTATTGGGTAAATATTTTTGATCAGTTGTTCTAACAGACATATCTTTTCAGCACTACAATTTCGTTAAGGTGAATCACATCAATAGAGTGTCATGATTTGGCGACTTCTTGCTTTTAGTCACGGTATTGCTCACGCGCGTTTTACAGGTACATTAAGGGGAATTTAAGAAGAATTATTTTAATTAGACGCGTAGTAATGCGGTAAATACGGCAGACACAACAATAATTACGATAAAAATTAATAATTATTAAATAACAACGCAAAAAAGCTATTTTCGATCCCGTACCCTCCCTATTTTAGTGTGAAGCCGTTTCTGAGTTTTGATAGAAAGGAGTGGTTGCCATTCACGTTCATATGAGGCGAAGATCTTAGTTCTTGGGAGTGCCAATACACCTGTGTTAGTCTTCAAGTGTCAATCTTCTATTCTTTATAAAATTGCTTGTAAATATCCAAAACCGACAGTAGTAGTATCTGGTAACCTACACGGTCGCTTGCTTTATCAAAAAAAATCATGAATAATAAAAAAATAACACAAAATAAAATAATATTTTTTGTTTTAAAACAAGCTTTTATTTCAATGCACTGAAAAGAAAAAAATAAGTTTTGTAGTAGTCAAACCCATCATTTTGTTGCATCGTAAAATTTTCTATCATATAAAAGCTTGTAAGTTAAATAAAAGCTTTTAAGAATAAGTTTGAAATAGGCACTCTAAAAAAATTAAAGTACGACGCGCAACACAATTTTCATCACAATATGATTTACGTGATCTTCTGTTGAGGAATGAGACTGTTGCACGAAATAATGGTAAGACGTGTCGCTACTGATGAACATTTTAAATTTTATTACGGTTAGTGGTTCTAAGTACAGTGAGCAACGTAAGTTTCAACATAATTTGACTAACGTTGCCTTCAGTTGAGATGTAACTTTGTTGCACAGTTTAATGGAAGATGAAATTGGTAGTGAAATTTATGACATACTTTCCAAATGGTTTAGGCTTCTCGTGTAAGATGTTCCACAGACTTGTTCGTGATAATTCGAAAGAGGATAAAGCAGGAATATTGAATGTTGCCTTTACTATTTAATGTCTTGTAAAATCGTAAGTGAAATTTCATGGGGTTATAGAAAGGGTTTTAATCTAGTATCGTAAGTTATTGTGTTTCTACGATACCCTAGTTACTCTTTAGTAGTGGGGTTAGTAGTTAGGTTACCCCCGTTGTTACTCACAAACACAATGTAAGAAAAAATTAATAAATAGACACTGTGGTTGACTTACTTCATAATTTACCCTTATTGGTATAAATTTCCTTACTTAGTCTAATATAAATATCTGTATCTTTAAATTGGGTGTTTATAAAATGCGTTATAACCAGTACGATACCAGCGTACCAGTACCAGCGTCGCTTTTTAACCTGAAGTTTGTTTCGCTTGGAGAAATATGGATGCCGGCTAAAGTAAACACGAGACAACCATCTTAGTCTTTAGCATTATAGTAGGGGGAGCCCAAGCGGGGATTTTTGGTGTTACTAGAGCGCCTCAGAAAACGTATGGGGAGACACGTTGTACCCGGTAATATGCCCCTGTTAATATAAACCTTTAATATATGGGCCTGTGTTGAGGACAGACTGACAGACTAGTAAAAAAAAGTCGGGTTTTATATAATAATGTCTTGTTCTTCTGACTGTACATAAATACCGTTCTCAACATTTCAATTATATGATTCTTATTACTCGACAAGCCATAAAAATACCAGACGAATGTTAATATGAAAGCCTCCAACACAGATTACAGATTATTGCCCAAAATTGGTAAATATTTCGGGCCTTATTATAAATAGTTACCCTATAAATATTCCGACTTGTGTCTGAATGAAATCTAATAAACTCGAATTAATGGTACAAGAACTTAGTATATTTCAATAAGCTATTGAATAGTTTTTGTCGCGGGCTTTGAGCGCGGCGATCGAATCAAGGCATTCCGTAACAAAAAACCTAACGCCCCTCACTCCGCCTACCATGTAGCGCGGCCGAGCGTTCGCTAACGCAATTTACATACGTAAACTGTACGACAGTACGAAGCTCGCACTGATCGAGACGAGCTGCTCGGAAATCAGACGAATATGTAAGAAAAGAAATATGTAAGAAAAGAAAAAAAACATGAATAATTTTTCAAAGAAAAAAATGCTGCATAAGTAAATAAATAATTATAATTGCATGACTTGATAAAAATGCTATGCAATAGCTTTACCGCGGCACTCCCCGAGTGCCGCACGTTTTTTTTTTGGTTGGATGGTTTCAAATGCGTATCAAATCAATCCGCACTAGGCAAGTGGGTACATAGTTGATTATTACTTCTATATACCCATAAACCCTTTGTACTTTATGGGTCTTCTACTGTATCCAGAAGAAAATTAAGTTGATGATGAAAAGCAAAAATATAATATCGGATTACGCCGTGTCTAAAATAAAGGGAAATCATAAAAACAAGTCGGAAGAGCTCCCTTCTAAGGTTGTTTTGTTGTAGAGTAACAACATTTGATTATTTTGATGGATATGTCAAAAAAACTACATTATTCCTAACTTCTCAAATCTAAATTTTATTTATTAGTAGAACCAGACTTCGACTGGGTAGGTACTAACGTCACATCTATTTCTAGCGTGAAGCAGTTCTTACATTTCTTACTTACAATTAGACACTATATTACAATGCCGATAACTTTAGCAGATTAATGTTTTTGTATTTTTATATTTTTAAATCATCGTTTAATAATTCGTCATATGTGTAATAGCTCTTTTCCATTATGTCGTGAAAAGAATATTTCATGGCCACCCTATTTCTAGGTAACAATTTTAATACCGGCCCTTTTATATCTCGATCAATCGACTTTCTATTAGACTTATCGCTGACAAAAACACTCGGGGTTTTGGGTAAAATGAGAATTTACCTCACATTTCTTACCTTTGTCGAACGGTGCGTAGGGAAATGTTCCTTAAGACCATCGCAGCAAGTCGAATTTGTCGTGGCAAAGGAAATTTCATTCTAAGAATTAGGTATTTCGATAATTGATTTCAGAATAGTATTGACGGGGTGGTGGTTGAGGGGGTGGGAAGTATCTGAATGCCGATAATGAGGGATTCTTGGCATTTTATCTCGATGCATTTTAAACAGGTATTCGAGCCAGCAACCTTGTCTCGTGAATAGTCGTGAATAATATAGATTAATAAAAATAAACTCCTAATGGGTAGTTTTAATTTCAGAGAGGTGTAGTTCTAAACAGTGATCATACTTATACTTATTATACTTCATTCTAATATTATAAAAAGTTTGTGAGTGTGTAGGCTGCAGCGATTTTCATAAAATTTAGTAGGGAGTTAGCTGATACTCTGGATTAACATATACATAGGCTACTTTTTACTGTGGGAAAATATCTTACTCCCACGAGACAATCGATACATTTTAACGCACACGAAGCTGCCGGGTTCATGTAGTGGTTTATATTTTTCCCTGTTACATTTTTTAAATAACGTTAAAGTAGCAAATGAACAAGTAGTCTACTTGACAACTTTATATGGAAAAGTGTTACTTTTCCCAAAGAAAGATGTTCACCTTATATAAAAGTGAGCCGGCAACTACATCCTTCCACCATAACGCAAGAGAGCTTTATTTATTTATTTATTTGATAAAAGGCATTCTAACAACATTTTACAAATTTTATACTATAAAATAAACTATTATTTGCAATATTCCAGGTAAAATTGTCACTTATAAGGACGCTCAGCTTACATTTTTTTTTAAAGTGGGTAATCCTCATGGATCCCCAGCCACCCGGGGCGGCAGCTGGGTTATGCCGGACTCTTACCGGCTAAACCCCCACTGTGTTTTCTCCTCGCACCGTACGGCGGGAACACGGGTAAGCTTTCGCAGTCATCCGCGAACCCGCCGGTGCCTGGCCGCTCCCGCAGCCCCTCCTTGCGTGGAGCATAAAGCTCCCCTCCAACAGCAAGGCGCGCCAGAAAACACAAAGGCGCCTTACCCCCAAGGCCCCATCCGCAGGGCGACGGTCCAACCCCGAGACCGCCACCCGGGGGCCGTGGGCATGGCAAGCCGACACCCGCAAGGCATCTCTACAGGCATCGACCCCCCACACCCAGCGGCGGATCCGTTCTTTGGTTCCGCCGCAAACCACCAAACGGCCGCAGAGGATAGGGAGGACGGCAACGACACACCGCATCTCCTCTTCCTCTGCGGTCCCACCGCCAACGCATCTGACGGTGCGCCCCCGTTCGGTCGCGGGAGATAGGTTGCACGGCAACGACACACCAAGACACCTCTCCTCCCGCGACCCCTCCTGGCTGCAGAGGCCAGAAAACACCGCCCTCCACAGCCCCCTCGGATGCGTCCGGAGCGGGCCCTCAGCCAAGCCCGCTCGGAGCGTCCCCTCCCTGGGATCCCTCTTGGCTTTACCGCGGCGCCCCCAGCCACGGTTACTGAGCCCCCTCACCACGACAAGGTGGAGATCCCTTCGAGGGGGACGCTCAGCTTACATGGAAAGCAAACATAATATGTAGATGTAACATAACAGATACGAGTAGTTACAGAACATGTAGTCATTGTATGTCAGTTCAGTAATAATTAATAAACATACATGAAGCTTAAAAAATGAAATTCAATCAACTTAAAATTAATTTTAATTAATAGGTACAATTAATAAAGTAAAAAAATGTAAAATAAACATAATGGATGGAACTTTACGCTGGAAATAGGTGTAGTGGTGTTTATTCCCCAATCGAACTGTTACACCCCATCTATGCATACATTGCTGCTGTGATGCAGTCTACTATTTGCTGCATCATCATTTGCTACCGTATATAATGAGCCCATTTGAAGAGAGCCCTCAGTTTCTTCATATCAGTCCAGCCGGTAATTATAGTCGTGAGGTCACGCATTTTTCTCATAGTAACAAAGTGTATAAGTGAAATTTAATTAAAAGTAATATTTCCAGTTCCGTTTTAAATTTCTTTTTTAAAAACTCAACCGCGAGGACCCGTGGAACAGAACCGTGTTTGTTCGACACCCTCAAAATGTACCTAACACCGTGGGAGCGACGCAGGGTTATGTGGAATTTTTACCGCACTAAGCCCCCCGGTGGCCGTCCTCTGCGCTGCGAAGAGCACATACCCAACAGTAGGACTGTAATAGACACATGATGTTGAAGTTTGAACACAACTTTGCAACTGGCTACAGCTAATTTTTTTATATAACTGAAGTAGCAAACGGGCATGCAGTCCACCTGATGGTAAGTGGTCACTGCCGCCCATGGATTCCTGTAAGCAACTCATATAGAACATGAAGTTCTATGTAATCAATCACACATGCCTACTCCCGCGGACTATGATCGTCGCCTCATATAAAAGTGTGCCGGCAACCACACCCTTCCATCGAAACGCAAGAAATGCTTCACGCTAGAAATAGGTGTGGCGGTGGTACTTCCCCGGTCGAACTACACTGGTTCTACCAAAAATATTCTTAGATTCAGTAAGTTAAATTCCAATTGGTTGCAACTAATTTTATGAATGCCTAAAGTATAAAATATTTAGAATTTACGTGGTACTTGAAAATGCCTAAAATTCGGAGTCTACTCACTTCTTTGGCTTGAAATTTAAAGATCACAATTTTTTCGTTCCCGCGTCGCAATTGCAAATGGATTCACGACCTCACTTTTTGTATTCGGAATGATAAATGAGCGCTCATCGTTAGATAACCGCAGTAATGGTTTACGTTGCATTGTTCTTAATCCATCGTGGTTGAGAGAATTGGGATATCAGTTCGTGGTGCTGAAAGAAAGTAATTGTTCGAAAATATGGATAAATTAGGTATGTGGGTACAACTTATGAATCACTGACAATGTCTCACTGAGGGCACGGGCCTTGCCTCAGAATGAGAGAGTTTTAGGCCATAGTCCACCGCACTGGCTAAGTGCGAATTGGCGGGTATACTGTATACTTAATGCAACAAAGGCATCCATCGTGATTGTAGGGTTTTTTTTTACAATAACACTTTCTTTTTTACTGTTATAGTGAGCATGTATGACAATTCCTTTAATAAGAGGTTATAACATTTCAAAAAAAAATATTGCCTAAAATTGGGAAATATTTCGGGCCATATTATAAATAGTTACCCTATAAATATTCAGACTTGTGCCGGAATAAAACCTAATATTCGAATTAAGGGCACAAGAACTTAGCATAGCTTTTATCGCGGACCTTGAGCTCGGCGATCGAATTAAGTAATTCCGTAACGAAAAAACCTAACGCCCTCACTCCGTACCATGTATCAACTTAGACGGTGGTCGACTAACAGTTATTTTTCAACTTTAAGTCAATAGTCATCACACACAAATAAAATTTTAATAAGAACAAAATCCATTTTTTATAAAATGTCCACCAATTTTTACGATAAAATTCTTTCGCTCCACTTTGTAACATGATTCGTGTTATAGCATCATTACCTTGATGACATTATTTTCGCCCCATTTTGTAATGTAATTTATGTTTAAACGTCATTAAACTTATGTTATAACACCCTATTTATTTTTGTTTATTTTAATACTAATAAAATTTGTGTGGTTGCCTGCGCATTTTTATGTGAGGCGACCATGAGAGTCCTCGGGAGTAGCAACGCATCTGTGATTAACTTCAGAGAGAACCCATGTTCTGTATGAAGTTGACTACAGATGTCCATGAGCGGCAGTGACCACTTACCATCAGGTGGACTGCATGCTCGTTGCTACTTCAGTCAAATAAAAAATGCACTTACATCTTTAACTTAATATAGCTTTTGGATTATTGTATCTATTGAGTGTGTATTCGAAATCAAAATTTTTTGAAGTTCTGCACTTGCAAAAGTATTATTATGTAAACTTACATAAATTACATTTACTTCTATTTCATTAAATATTTTATTTTTATTTTTATGGTTATGCTCGGAATTTCGCTACGAGACATGATTCGCAACGATGAAATCCATAGACGAACGAAGCTTGCCGACATAGCTCCCAAAATTAGCAGGCTGAAGTGGCAATGGGCCGGCCACATCGCTCGTAGTACCGATAACCGATGGGGAAGAAAGGTCCTCTAGTGGCGACCACGTTTAGGCAAAAGGAGTACAGGTCGCCCCCTTACCAGATGACCTGAAGAAGACAGCGGGAAACCGTTGGATTCAGAGGGCACAGGACCGGTTGGAATGGCGTCATTTAGGGGAGGCCTATGTTCAGCAGTGGACATCAAAAGGCTGATGGATGGATGATTTTTATAGCCTTAAATTGCAACCGCAATAGAATCGCATTGTAAATAATTCATGTGAATTCATGTAAATTAATTTTTTATGTAAATTATTGTATTGTATTGTATTGTATTAATTCATGTAAATTAAAATTTCATGTAAATTAATTATTTATTATTTATCTAAAAATATTATATATTGATTAATTTAATAATAAGTATACGTTTTATAATGCAATTAATTAAATCGCAAAAAGGGCGAATGATCAATAGCATATTTAAAAATATAAAATTAAGTTACAGTTAAATTAAATTTAGCATGTAATTTAAATAAAAATTGTAAATATACATATCTTTAGTATAAATGTGCCAATGTTTGTTTTTATCAATTTTTTTGTAAATACCTCATGATATGTTCGTGCCATAGAGAATGTATTTTGTGAAATGTGTACAGCTATAATTATTATACTAATTGCAATGTACATAATTATGAATATCGATTAAAATATCACTTATGTATATATTAGTGTTACATTTAGGATATTTTTAAGGTAAGATAAATAGTGATAAATAGTTAAGCTTTTTATTTTAATATTAGTCATAATTTTAAATAAAATGTGTTTGTTTAACTGAGAACCAAAAACAATATGTCTGATTTAAGTTTATAGAAAGAATGCATGTTTTTTCAATATGTATACAAATTTATTACTGAATTGTTATTTTATTCTTGACATATTTTGGGCACTTATTAGTTAATTATTTATAATTTGTATTGTTAATTTTCGCGATAGTTTTCGATTTATATAATTATTGTTGTATAATTGTCCTGACACTTAGTTCTATACCCTTAAATCATAATTAATACAATTTATCATAGCATTAGTACACAATTAGTTAAAAAATAAATAAATACTGAAATTATTAAAAAAACATTCAATTTGTCACAATGTCTGCCTGGCCGAGGATCTAACCCGGACCTCCGGTCTGATGTCATGTCAATAGTAGACTCACAAATATCATAATAGATGGTCATACAAATTTGACAACGTGTGACGAGGGCAAGAGGTAGGACCTTTTCGAAAACCCTTTTGTGACGTAAATTATGCATAGACTTTTATATCTTTTCTGCGTTTAATATTTACTAGTTGACCCAGCGAACTCTAAAAGTCAAAAATCTAAAATTATTATCAGTGTTCCTCTACTATATTATACATGTATACATAAAAACCTACCTTGAATCATTCTATCTATTAAAAAAACTGCATTAAAATCGGTAGCGTACTTTTAAACATCTAAGCATACATAGGGACAGACAGCGGGAAGTGACTTTGTTTTATACTATGTAGTGATATGGGCGTCCTAATATGATTTACTTCTTTAATCTATATATAGGATACAAGTAGCAAACTTGCAGTCCATTAAATGACCCTGTTGATGGACTAACTTCATACAGAATAGATTATACTTGCTTGAAACTACCACAAACGCGTTGTTTATCCCCTATAGAAGATTATGATGATCGATGAAGTGCTTAACGTTAGAAATAAGTGACAGTGGAGTTTTATAAATTCGGTTTGCAAGCTCCTTCCCGCCGCGGACGTGCAAGATGTGGAATGAGCTTCCTCCTGAAGTATTCCCGGAGCGCTATGACATGGGGCTCTTCAAGGTGTTAAAAGAGTTCTCCTTCAAAGCCGGCGATGCATTGGCGACTCCCCTGGTGTTGCAAATGTCCATAGGCGACGGTGACTACTTTCCATCACGTCAGTCAGCCTTATCGTTATTAGGGCCGGCGCACATATGACAGAGCGCAGCGCAGAGTGTCCGCGAAATTTTCTAAACAACTCACGCACTAGCCGAAATTCGCGCAAATTACTGCGAGAAACGTGCGCGCGCGGTCGCGCTCCTGCGCGCTACCTTTCGCAGGTGATCGCTTCCATGCTCCTCAGAAATAAATTGCTGGTATTTAATTTTGAATATTATTTCTAAAGGGACAATGACGATAATAGTTTGACAGTGAAAAATGCTCTGCGCTGCGCTCCGTCAATATGCGCCGGCCCTTAGGGTCAACAGAAAAAAAAAGTAGCCAACCTGATGTGACAACTGCCGCCCATTGACATCTGTAAGCAACTTAATACAAAACAAAGGTTATGTCTAAAGTCAATCACTCCCGAGAACGCCAGAGGAAAAAGTGTGCAACCACACCCTTCCGCCAAAACGCAAGAACTGCTTCACGCTTGAAACAGGTTTGCCGGTGGTGCTTCCACAATTGAGCTACAAAGAACTCTACCACCTTCAAACCCCCTCCATTCATCTGCCAATTAAAATTAAAAAGCAAATGGTGTTAAGAACACTCATTCACAATTAAAATCATTAATTTGAAAGCAATTTTAAAGCAATATGAAATAATACTTGTAATACTGAAATATTGAAAGATACTTCAATAATATTTCAGTATAAATATAAAATACGCTAATTAAAAAATAATAAAAACAAGGTCAATAGATCTTCCTCGTTTCAAAAACAATAATACTATTAGCAATATGAATAATTGGCTAAGCGTGTATCAAATTTTCAACTTAGTATTATTTTTATCCGTTACAATTGAAGAATGCAACTTATACGGACAATGCACATATCTAATACATTGTTTAAGAACAAAGCTTCTACTTATAAATAAATCGACGAATGCCTAAAAATGTCCAATTTCTAGCGACATTCGATTATAATATACTTTTTAACTGACTTCAAAAAGGAGGTGGTTCTCAACTTCGGCCGGTATATATTTTTTTTGTTATCGGTAATTGTTATTAAAGCGACTATGATAGGCAAAAGACACGCCGAAATAAGTCTGAAGAGTCCTATGATAGACAAATAGCTTAGTAATTTTATAAATCCGTTTTTACACATCTACCACGGTACCCTATAAATTAAAATAGCATATGAATTATACTGAAATATTGGCACAAATACCTGCCATAGCGCATGATGAACGCAATAAAGATTTTATATGGCCTGTTTAATTGGCGCTGGGACGGAACAAATAAATGTTTTATGGCTGAAACCATGCTTTTATCACTAGGTTTCCAATAATTTATTTTTACATACGCGGGTGGATGTAGCATGTGACATAAATGATGCTTCGATATTTTTAGCTCTGCAATGGATTTTCAGGCGTGGGTGCTATGGACACGAATAAGCAAATACGCTTTAAACACGCTTCCTACACTCATAGCCCCACAGTAGGATTTTCTCGTCGTGGGTACCATGGAGTGTGTCCATGGTACAAAACACACAAACACCCAGACCCAGAACAGAAATCTAAACTCAACATTCAGATACCTGTCTGGCCGGGAATTGAACCCGGGACCCATTGCGCATCAGACCGGTATGGTAACCGCTCCGCCACGCGGTCGTCAAATAAAAGACGTTTTGGATCGCCTGGCGGTTGTGAAATAAGCTAATTATATTTTATGGGTAATATGCATAAAGGGATCATTTACGACAGTAAATAAATACATAATGGAAAATAAAATATTACAAATATTTAAACACCTATTATCATTAAATTAATCCTAAAATAAAAAAAAAAATGCGACAACTCAGCTTGGCGACGCATGCTGTGACGACGCGTCGCCACGCCAACTGCCGATCTCACTCGTCCCTGTAGACGTCTCACATCAAAACCCATACGCATAAATGTTTGCTTGTTTGGGGGGAGGGGGGATAACCTTACTTTCCCACTGCTGGGCACGGGTCTTCTCTCAGAATGAGAGAGTTTAAGGCCATAGTCCACCGCGCTGGCCAAGTGCGAATGTGCAGGTTTCCTCACGATGTTTTCTTTCACCGAAAAGCAGGGATAAATAATTTCTAATACGCACATAATTTTAGAAATATCTGTGGTGCCTGGGTTTGAACCTCGGACCTCTCGATCGAGGGGACAAGTTTCAACCATTAGGCTATGGCCTAAAACAATCTCATGCTGAGAGAAGACCCGTGCCCAACAGTGGGACAATAACGAGAGATAATAACTGAGTACTAGGCAAAAACTCGAAAAAAATTGCAATGCAAAGCTTGTTTATAATACCCGAGCAACTCTCAAAACTTGCAAATTATTTTCAAAATTAAAATCACACAACTCGTGAAGTGTAAGCGAATCCTATATTTACATTTGCAAATTGAATTCCATTTTTCGAATAGCTGACTGGATTTTCATATTTCATGCCTGTATGCATATTTTCGCATTTCCAACTTAGTTTTGAATTCAGATATGCATGTAAGGGGCTTCAGCTCTCGAGCTTTTTGTAGAGCTTATTTCAAGATACTCGTGCTTTTTAAAGCTTTCATTTCGCACGTAAATATTTTAAGTTTTAATAACTTTTCTGAAACTTATTTTACACTAATATTATCGGGGATATGATTTTTTTTATTGCTGATATTTTGACCCAGTTACTTGGAACGTGGTAACAGAAATGCGGTGGTGAGGAGAAACCGTTGACAACCACTAGTGGTAGACTAATTTATCTATTCTGTTTGTGTTCAACCGGGGAAGTACCACCGCCACACTTATTTCTAGCGTAAAACAGTTCTTGCATTTCGTTGGAAGGGTGTGGTTGCGGGCACACTTCTATATGAGGCGACTATCTTAGTCCTCGGGAGTAGCAACGCATCTGTGATTGACTTCAGATAGAACCCATAAAGTTGTTTACAGATGTCCATGGGCAGCAGTGTCCACTTACCATCAAGTGGACTGCATGCTGCAGTCCACCAATTCGCATTTGGCCAGCGCGTTGGACTATGACCTATAACTCTCTCATTCTGTGAGAAGACCCGTGCCCAGCAGTGGGACAATAATGGGTTGACTACAGACAGCATGCTCGTTTGCTACTTCAATTAGATAAAAAAAAAACTTGGGTGTACCTATAATTTTGTTGAACGAAAGTCCATCAGCTGTGTGCGGTTTGAAAACGTTATTGCACATTTTATTATCTTCCTAACTTTACCTTTCAACCTAAAAAGATCTTTTAGTTCAATTTTATTTTTATTTTCTCTCGTAGTTTACGTGAGGGGTGCGTATTATAAGCTAGGTTATTAAATATTGCATAGTCATCTATGTAAAAATCAGCATATAAAAAATCTTTACGTCGAGGTTTTCATAATGTTTTTCGAAAATCCCAATCTGTCGGAGACTTACCTTATCACGAATTCCAGAGACTTAGAGTGGGATACTTGTCCAACAGTGGAAAAATAATTGGCCAATAATTATATTTCTATATTATTAAATGAAATTCATATTAATAGTTTGCTTCATATATCAATTGCTTATTATAATCATTATTAAGTGCTTAAGAAATAAATCTAATTTATATAACTCGTATTAAATATAAATCTAATTTACATTAAGGTGAATATAATTTTGAAGTACCTGAATTTTATTTATAAAAATATAATATATAGCTCGTGTATTTTTATTGAATTATCAATACCCATTTTCTTGTAAAATATCACTAAATTAAATAAATGTAACTATTTTAATTAGATGTTTAAAATGTAAATAATATTCGTAGATATATTACTTAAGACAGATTATTATATTTATAAAATAAATAACCTTATTTAGGAGTAGATCGTCGTAAAAATACTAAATGTGTAATGAAAAATATAAAGATACTCATATGTTTATTATATTATTTATATTCGAGTAATAATATTACACATAATGTAAACATTAATATTAATATTACTCAAATGTAAATAAAATAATAAGTGTAATTTTCTAAATTATGTAAATAAAATTTCTATAGATTTGTGTTTAATTTAAGAACGTGTAACATCATAATTATTTTGTTGTATAAATGGTTATATAAAATAAAGGATAGAAAGTATTATCTTCTTTTATTTTTAGGGTTAAACTATATTGAAATTTAGTATTAACATTTACCATTTATTTTCATTAATAATTTATGGTAGTGTTTTTGTTTATATATTTTATGTTATTATTTTTTTTATATATGTATATTTTGTAAATAGGTTTTCTTGTTACATTTTGTTAATTTAAATTATTAGTGTACTATTAATATGTATAATAAATAAATTAGACGCATATAAAAATATACTAAAAACAAGTGAAGCCTAAGTATTTATGTAATTAAGCCTATATAAAATCGAAGTCCTACCTAAGATCGGTCACAGATACATTGCTGTTTTCCAACACTGCACCGCTTAACACTGCTAAATGAGGCAGAAAAATTTGTAGGCGCGGTGCATCCGAAAGTGAAATGAAATGAAATGAAATGAAATGAAATGAAATGAAATGTCTTTATTTTGCATAGGCCTTCGGGGGCGCTTACAAATTGTCAGTTACATTTATATATATATTTTTTACACTACCACCGGATCGGAACACGACCTCAACTGAGAAGATCCGGCAAGAAACTCAGTGGGTTTGTCTTTTTTCTTTGTATATCTTTTTTTATTTTTTTATTTTTTTTATTTGCCATCTTGTTTTATCATAAGCTATTGCATAGCGTTTATTATGGGCTTTGAGCGCGGCGACCGATTCAAGAAATTCTGTAACGAAAAAACCTAACACCTCCCACTCCGCCTACTATGTAGCGCGGCCGAACGTTCGCTTAACGTGTATGTAAATGGTACGACAGTACGAAGCTCGAACGGATCGAGACGAGCTGCTCGGAAATTGGACGAATATGTAAGTAGCGCTGTTGGTAGTTATAATTTATAATGAATAGTATAATTTATGATCCATTGATAATAATTTAATTACTATTTATTTATTACTTTTATTTTTTAATTTTAATAATTAATTGGAAAATTACGTGCACTAACGAATTGGGTTAACCTGTAATGTTAGTTTTAAGCCTATGTATGAAATAAATAAATAAATTATATTGTATCAAAGGAAAACACTTGAATTAATATCAAAGGAAAAAAATAATACATAAATAAACTAACTGTAATTACATAAGTTGATAAAAAATGCTATGCAATAGCTTTACCGCGGTAGTCCTCGAGCGCCGCAGGGTTTTTTCTATTTATTTATTTATTTTTTAATATGTTTGAGGTAACTTACTGCCACACACACACCACTGATTTATGTGCGTATTAGAAAATAATTATCACTGCTTTTCGATGAAGGAAAACATCGTGAGGAAACCTATACACCCAAGAGTTCTTTAAATAAAAGTTCTTGGAGGTGTGTGAAGTCCATCAATTCGCACTTGGCCAGCGCGGTGGACTTTAGCCTCAGAATACCTCATTCTAAAAGAACACCCTTTTTTTTGTTCTCTAACCTTCAAAAGATACCCGACGCCGTGGGAGCGACGCAGAGTTATGTGGGATTTTTACCGCACTAAAACCCTCCCGGTGGCCGTCCTCGGCGGCCAAACAAAGAGGACTACGAGATCTCTAAAGGAACGCAACCGGAATCCTCTGAGCGCGTTGCCCCATCGGGCTCCTCCCAGGTGGTTGGCTGGGCCCATCGCTCCGGCTAGTCTTTACGACGGTATGCGACCACCGCCGTCCTTCCCGGAATCGCCTGGCTGGGCGGTTCAAGCTCCACTCTAGCTGCCCGCGATCCTGGAGGCCCTTTTTAGTCGCCTCTTACGACAGGCATAGGATACCGTAGCCCGGAATACGGAATTACAGGGACGACCCAGTAATTGACAATAAAGGTTTAATGTAATAACTTCATTGAACGAATTGAATGCTTCATTCAATGCATCTGATGGCAAGTAGCCACCATCACATCTGTAATCAAACCCAGATAGTATCAGAGTCGTACATGAGCTTGGCCACAGATGCATTACTATCCTTAGAGACCAAGTTGTCACCAATAGTAACCAAAACACAACAATCACTATAGGCGTTTTGTCTCGTTGTTGTGTATTTTATCTGGCTGAAGTAGCAAACGAGCATGCAGTCCACCTGATGGTAAGTGGTCACTGCCGGCCATGGACATCTGTAATCAACTTCATACATAACATGGGTTCCATCTGAAGTCAATCAGATGCGTTGCTACTCCCGATGACTATGATGGTCACCTCGTGTGAAAATGTGCTGGCAACCATATCGATAAAGATAAAGATGCGACGGTGTTTCCACTATTACCTTCCTCAACCACAAGATTCTGCCACCTTTAGAGTTAATATATACCTACTGAAAATTCTTTTTAAAGTTTAGCTATCCTTATTTCACATTTAAAAGTTAAAAATTGCTAGTGCACAAACCGGGAAACATTGAAGCGATATTTCACGGTTAACTGTGACATGAAACTGGTAACCAGCCAAGACGGAAATATAGCTTATAGCGTACGCTTTACTAACTACGAGAAACTATACTTAATTCATACTAATATTATAAATGTGAAAGTGTGTTTGTTCCTCTTTCACGTTGCCACATAGCTATTATATGATATTGTTTATATGCTGGGAGATAGTTAGGAGGGCGGAGAGTGACGTAGGCTACTTTTTACCGCGCTCTCTCATTCTCATGAGAATATTGATGTTTTATTAGTTGATACATATTTATTAGTTCCAGACGTTGTTAATAGATGGCGTTAGTAAAAATAGAGTCACAGTAATAGGTTCTCACCTTTACCATTCAGACTATTATCACACCAGAGTAGTGATAGCCTAATGGTTGAAACTTCTCAATCGGGAGGTTCGAGGTTCAAACCCAACCACTGATTTATGTGCGTATTATGAATTAATTATCGCTGCTTGTCGGTGAAGGAAAACATCGTGAGGAAATCTACACACCCGAGAGTTCTCAAAAAAAAGTTTTCGGAGATGTGAGAAGTCCATCAATTCGCGCTTGGCCAGCGCGGTGGACTAAAACTCTCTCATTCTGAGAGAAGACCCATGCCCAGCCGTGGGACAATAATGGCTTGTACCCCCCTTACCATTCGGGTACCGAACCCTAAAAAAGAATCTCTTACACTTAATATTTTGGGATCTAAAGCACAGTCCAAAAGTTACGCAGCCAGCTTATATAACGTAAATATCGAAACAATATATCAGTATCGGTATGGACAAGCTGAATAATGTATGTAAAGTTGTCAGAATATATGCGTTCAAGTTTAACCGATTCTGGACGGGGGCGACGAGGATTTAGGAAATGGTACGTCGTGTTCCAGATTATATTGCTACATTCACACCGTAGCGATTTATGGTTACCTGATTAGGCTAATATTATTCATGTGAAAGTTTGTGATAATAAATGTTTGTTACGCTCTCAAATTGAAACTTTGGATCGGCTTTCGCTACTATTTACTGTTGTATTCTGTATTTATAATGTTTTCGTTACAATTTTATTTAAAGATGAGACATAAAATACTTTTTTACAATATTAAAGTAGTTTAAGAGCATGCAGTCCACCTGATGGTTTATGATCACTGCCGCCCCTAGACATCTGTAAGCAACTTCACATAGAAAATAGGTTCTATCTGAAGTCAATCATAGATGCGTTACTACTCCTGAAGACTAAGGGACTAAGGTCGTCGCCTCATATAAAAGTGAGCCGGCAACTATATCCTAGAAAAACGCAACAATTGCTTCACTCTGTAAATAGGTGTGGCGGTGTACCTTCCCGATCCACCTATATTGGTTCTACCACCTGGTATAACTGGAAGACGAATTAAAATATAAGGTGCCCAAAAAAATCTGTCGCGTGCCATCAATAGTACACATGGCATTCACTCGCCATCCCTGCTATAGAGTAGATACAGTGCAGCAGTGATAGTCTAATGGTTGAAACTTGCCCTCTCAATCAGGAGGTCCAAGGTTCAAACCCAGGTACGCGCCACTGATTTATGTGCATCGTCGTCAACCCATTATCGTCCCACTGCTGGGCACGGGTCTTCTCTCAGAATGAGAGAGTTTAGGCCATAGTCCACCACGCTGGCCAAGTGCGAATTGGTGGACGAGTATTTATGTGCGTATTAGAAATTAATTATCACTGCTTTTCGGTTAAGGAAAACATCGTTAAGAAACCTACACACCCGAGAGTTCATTAAAAAAAAAAGTTCTCGTAGGTGTGTGAAGTCCACCAATTTGCTCTTGGCCAGCGCGGTGGACTATGGCCTAAAAACTCTTTCATTCTGAGAGAAGACCCGTGCCCATCTGTGGGACAATAACCGGTTGACAACAACAACAACAAAATTGTTAAATCGAGGAAATCGTTCTATTGAGGTACGTTATATTAAGGTTGCACTATATAGAGCTTAGCTAGTTACGCGTCAGTGTAACAGGCAGCCAGGCTCGTTAGCCGGGTACACTTGTAACACAATTTGGAAACCGTGCAAGCCTTCAGTTTGATATCACGATATTACTGACGCAAGCACTGTGTTTAATATGTATGATGCGAAATGAGCGCCCGTTGTGATGTTGACGACAAATATCTTAACACTACAGATTTATACTAGGGTAGAATATAGCATAGAGGTAGCCTAATGCTTGAAAATTGGTCTTTCAATCGAAGGTCTGAGGTTCGAATCCCAGGTACGACATTTTTTTATTATGTTGTGCATATTATTTATTAATTGTCAGTGCGTCACTGTGAGATACAAAACACACCTGGGAGTTTAAAAAAATCTTAAGAGTGTGATAAGTCTATCAATTCGTATTTAGCCACTGCGATAGATTATTTTTTTTTTTGTTTTCGAGGGGGAAACCTTCAAAAGGTACCCGACGCCGTGGGAGCGACGTAGGGTTATGTGGGATTTTTACCGCACTAAAACCCCCCCGGTGGCCGGTAGCCCCTCGGCGCTGAAAAGGAGGACTCCGGGATCTCGAAACGACTTCAACCGGAATCCTCCGAGCGCGCTGCCCCATCGGGCTCCTCCCATATGGGCGGCTATGCCCACCGCTCCGTCTAGTCTTTACGACGGTATGCGACCACACATACCGCCGTCCTTCCCGGGATTGCCTGACCGAACGTTTCGAGCTCCCACTCTAGCCGTCTGCAACCCCGGAAGCCCCTTTTAGTCGCCTCTTACGACAGGCAGGGGATACCGGAGCCCTATACTGACCCCGAGGCTACAGGGACGGTGAGACACGTTCCTAGCGGACGGCAAGAAGCTGACTACGGTAGTATGTACTCGTATCTCTAACGCTAAACTTTTAACGCTTTTAATAAACAAAAAGCGGCGTAAAAGTCTTATTTATTAATATTATTTTGTATAATATTGATGTAGTAAAGAGCATGCACCTCATGGTAAGTGGTCACGGGCGCCCACGGACATCTGTAAGCAACTTCATATAGAACATAGGTTCTATTTGAAGTCAAACACGGATATTGCTACTCCCGAGGACTGAGATGGTCGCCTCATGTAAAAGTGTACCTATATTTTATTATCACTTCAGTACATTAGATCATGGCAAGGCAATATTCTTCTCCCACCCTAAAATTTGCTGGCAATATTATGACTAGGGTAACTTTTTCCCCAAACGATCATCCGGGGAATAATGTGGACGGTACCTTTATGCCGGGTACGGTGATCCTTAGAACTAATTTACCATTTCACTACTAAAAACGCATAATTGAGTTTATGAATAAATTACCATTTCCTTAATAAAACCTTCGGCTTACAGTACTGTTATTGGGATTTTTTTTCTAATTTAGTGATTTAGGTGTACGTAAATGTAATATTGATTTATTTTAATATCAATTATGTAATTTTAGTGATGATATAAATTCGCCGTGATATAAGATTGCAACATTTGCAACTCGTCCTTTCATTAGATTGTTTGAAATTTGAAATCCAGTCAAACACTACAGATTTTTTTTTTATAAATCTTTGCTTTTTTTCTTTTTTTTCCATTTTCATCCATCCATCCATTTTGTGTTTTGTATTCTACAAATTATGCCCTTCCATTTGATACCCATGTTTAGTGAGTTGCACAAAAGTTTGTAATCTTCCATTTTTTACGGCCGCCATCTTGATTTTTTTTCTATGGTGTTTTGTATTTCACTAATTAAGCCTTTCCATTTGATACCCATATTACGTAGATTGAACAAAAGTATGTAATATTCCATTTTTTTGACGGCCGCCATCTTGGATTTGATTTTTTTGTAGTGTATTCCAAAAATTCAGCCCTTCCATTCGATATCTATATTGGGCTAGTCCGGAAGAAATAACTAGTCCGCCATCTTAGATTACAAATTGATTAATTGGAATTAAAAAGACGTCATATAGCTAACTAAGCGTGTACCTATACCAAATTTTAACTCAATCCGCTAAAACTGCTTCAAAATTCAGTTGCAAGATTCCACCCTGACAAACATACATACGTTGCATGTACATAGAAAGCTTGTAAAAGTCGCTAAAATTGGAACTAAAAATCAGGTCTAAGTAAAATGTACCAAATTTTAAAATCTGTTTAGTATTCCAGTACATTAAAGCATGTCAGGGCAGAATTAATATTCAACCCTGTGTCGCGATATTATCACGAGGGTAACTTTTTTCCCAAATGACCATCCGGGGAACAATATGGACCTTACCTCCAAACCGACGACTATGGCTCTCGGAATTAATTTAACATTTCACTGCTAGATGTAATAAAATCGGCTAAGTGCGAGTCAAACTCGCGCATGGAGGGTTCCGTACGACATATAAAATACGACAAAAAATCATGTTTGTTGTGTGTGAGCCTCTCTTAAATATTTATGTCACTCTGTTAGTATTTTTTGTTATGGAGAGAATAGAAGTACATCATCTATGAAAATTTAATCTGTCTGGCTATCACGGTTTATGACATATAGCCTTTTTTTGCTCTCGAAGGGGAAACCTTCAAAAGGTACCCAACGCCGTGGGAGTGACGCAGGGTTAAGTGAGATTTTTACCGTACTAAAACCCCCCCGGAGGCGTCCTCAGCGCCACAAAGAGGACTCCGGGATCTCCAAAGGAACCCAACCGGAATCCTCTGAGCGCGTTGCCACAGCGAGCTCCTCCCAGATAGGCGGCTGAGCCCACCGCTCCGTGTAATCTTTACTCCGGTATGCGACCACATATATCGCCGTCCTTCCCGGGATCGCCTGGTTCAAGCTCACACTCTAACCACCCGCAACCCCGAAAGCTTCTTTTAGTCGCCTCTTACGACAGTCAGGGGATATCGTAGCCCCATTCTAATCCCGGAACTACAGGGACGATGAGATATAGCCTACTGACAGATGGTCAGACAGACAGCGGTTCTGTTTTTACCATTGGGTACCCTGAAAACCATATTAATCACTTTTTAACATGTAAGGAACCATATAAATCACTTTTTAACATATTTAACAGTTTTTCTTAATCATATTTTGGATAAGTTTTTTTCTATTCGTACTGTTATTCATTTTGGGATAATTATTGACTATAAATAACCGAAAAACAAAGAAATCAAGGATTTTAGGAAAGAATTAAGTATTAATTTCTATTAATATTTTATAAATAAGTCAAGTCTTAAGTGTAATGAATAAAATTAAATATAATAAAGAATTCGAGACTGCGAGCAATACCACCCATTGGAGGAGTTTTATGTTCTTATGTCGATTTAGTTTAGGGTTAACTTACTTTATGAGAGGCAGCTAAATGGATGGAAACCTATATTAAATAATGTTTTCAGAAAAAAAACAATACATTTTTTAACCAAATCCGACTCACACCTGAAATATTAAAACATCCAAACGACAGCTCAAAGAACAATAGTGGGCTCTAACATTTCATATCAAGAGATTCATATCAGAATTAATACATACTTTATTTCGGGAAAAAATGCGTAACTGTCTCTTAATATAAGAATATAATTATTTATTCTGCACTATATCTGATAATGAAATTAAAAAGATTTCATTAAATATTGTTTAATAGAAACTGCTAGTTTATAAATACGAAAATTAGTAGAAATGTATGCCACTTTTAGTCACTTTTCTTATCACAGCTCATAGAATAGTCCACCTCCTACCTAAAGATAAATCACAGATATATATTTCAAAGGTGGTAGAACCAGTGTAGTTCGACCGGGGAAGTACCACCGCCACACCTATTTCTAGCGTGAAGCACTTCTTGCGTTTCGATAGAAGGGTGTGGTTGCCGGCACACTTTCACATGAGGCGACCATCATAGTCCTCGGGAGTAGCGACGCATCTGTGATTGACTTCAGATGGAACCCATGTTCTGTATGAAGTTTATTACAGATGTCCATGGGCGGCAGTGACCACTTACCATTAGGTGGACTGCATGCTCGTTTGCTACTTCAGTCAAATAAAAAAAAAAAAATTGAGAAATAAATAATATCACATAATATTATTTATTTCTCTAACCTTCAAACTAAGATATTGTTATGCTATATTTTAGTTATGAATCTTTCACCGTAATTTACTAGATTATGCCTGCGGCTTCGCTTGTTTCGGTTACCACTGTGATGAGTGTCTTGTTGAGTTATGTAGGTCATAAACTATTTGTTTGTGCCATATTTCAGCGAAGATTTACCAGTAGTGTTTGCGCGATGGAATACGAAACATACCTACATCCTGTCGAATACGTCCTATACGAATAATTTGTTCATTGATTGTTTTTGTCATTTAAATCATATTGTTTCTTTCTTTCATTTACTCTGCTGTCAGTTACAGTATTCTGCAACATAGCACTATATTAGTCACACCGACGCAAGATATCATTGTTTATTGATCGCTGTTTTTTTGTCATTTTGTTCATTTTGTTTCTTTCTTTCATTCACTTTGATGTCAGTTACAGTATTCTGCCACGTAACAGTAACACTCGCACCGACGCAGGATATAAATCTTTGTGGCGATGCCGCATAAATAATGCAACACCTGTCATACTCCTGTTCATACTCCGGTCTGTCACCTTTATCGCTGGTCAGAGCTAGAGTTCCCAGTGGGAATATATTTTAAAAAAGGTTTTTCAGTTCAGAGGTCCGCAATGGTTTTTTGTTGCGAATAATTTTGTCACCAGTTTATGTGTTCAGGTGTTGACAATATTTTTACAGTTATTCCCTTTATATGAGACGGCACACTTTTATATGAGACAACCATCCTAGTCCTCAGGAGTAGCAACGCATCTGTGATTGACTTCAGATAGAACCCATATTCTGTATGAAGTTGATTACAGATGTCCATGGGTGGCAGTGAATACTTACCATCAGGTGGACTGCATGCTCAATTGCTACTTCAGTCAGATAAAAAAGGTCACACCTTAATTGGTGGTAGAACCAGAGTAGTTCGACCGAGGACGTACCACCGTCACAATTTTTTCACAGCCTTTGCGTTTTGATGGAAGGGTGTGGTTTCCGGCTCACTTACATATGAGGTGACCATCTTAGCCCTCTGAAGTAGCAACACCATCTGTGATTGACTTCAAATAGAACCTACATTATTTTTGAGGTTGCTCACAGACGTCCATGTGCGGCTGTAATCACCTTTTATGAGGTAGACTACATGCTCGTTTACTACTGCAATGAAAAAAAAAGAATTTTCATTAGTACAGGGGTTGGCAACGGTTTTTGTACCGAATAATTTTATTACCAGTTTAAATCTGCCAAGCCGTTTACTTTTTTTACAAATTGTATTTTATAATGATTATTAAAAAAAAACGGTGACTCGGTAACTCTAGTAGACATCAAAGTTGAGACATCCAATACTATTCAAATAAAATATTTTACAAAATTAAATGTAATTTTAATATAAGTATCGAATTTGTGCCACAGGTGCTATATTTAATAATTATATTGAGAATAAAATTAAATTTGAGCAAGTAATGTTAATAACATTTACAAATTTTACGTGGGAGATGTGAGATCAATGACCTTTTCTGTCTTATGTTATCTATTACGTGTATATTTGTTTCTTTAATATTGTTAGTATGATAATATTACTTCTACTAATGTAAAGTTATTCGTGGAAGCAGCAAATTAGCTGTCATCTGATTGTAAGTATTTACTACAGCCCATATGCATCTGTAATCCACATCAGATAACATCAATCAAATTTTAAGGTACAACCAGTGTAGTTCAACCGGGGAAGTACCACCGCCACACCTATTTCTAGCGTGAAGCATTTCTTGCGTTTCGATGGAAGGGTGTGGTTGCCGGCACACTTTCACATGAGGCGACCATCATAGTCCTCGGGAGTATTAACGCATCTGTGATTGACTTCAGAAAGGCCGCGGACCTAAGATCCATAATATTGTGATAATAAAAAATCATCAGTCTCTCCCCATGGCCTCGAAAAACATTACCCTTGTTACGCATTCGGATATAATTATTTTCCGACTATAAACAAAATTGCAGCATTCTATAAATGTACACATTCTGTAGCAAATTACCATAGTAACTTTATTTTTTACTAAGCAAAGCATCCAAATCGAAGATTGATAACATCTTTCTCACCAACCAGACATAACTTTTGTATTAGGATAAGTAAACGTAATCTTATAATACTTAACGGGCACTCACGATATGCGGTTTATGAATTCTTATAGAATTCTTTTTGCCGATATTTCGACCCAGTTGCATGGATCGTGGTCACGGCATACCGTGCACCATACACGCCAAACCGCATATCGTAAGTACCCGTTAAGTATTATAATGTATCAATTCCGCGATAATACTAGTCTAAAATCATAAACGTAATCTTGTTACGCAGTCGTAACTGAGAGCTCTTTCTCGTGTTCGTTTACGCCAGTAACTGTATATATGCCTTATAAGGAGTGAGCAAAAAATATGAGACAAAGTGAAAGAAAGTACAGTCTGGGAGAGTTTTTTAAGTCAACCATCTAAGGAATACTCTTTACCACGTTGTAATTTTTCCGCAAGGTGGTAGGACGTTTATGGTCAGCCACCGAGGGGGTTTTAGTGCAGTAAGAAACCCACATAACCCACGTCGCTCACACGGCGTCGGGTACCTTTTGAAGGTTTCCCCCTCGTAAAAAAAAATGACGTTAATGTTGTGACGAGAGGTACCACCGCCACACTAATTCGTAGTGTGAAGCAGTTCGCGTTTTGGTGGAAATGTGTGGTAGACTTTAACTTAAAAACTTAAAACGCTTTCTACACTCATAGCCCCACAGTAGGATTTTCTCCTGTGTCGTGAGTGCCATAGACACACACAAGACGAATACACAAACACCCAAACCCAGAACAAGAATCTAAACTCATCATTCAGACACTTGTCTGGCCGGGAATCGAACCCGGGACCCACTGAGCGTCAGCCCGGTAGGGTGACCGCTCAGCCAGGCGGGACTCAGACTCACTTTTATACGAGTCGACCATCTTAGTTATCAGGAGTAGCAACGCATTGACTTCAGAGAGAACCCGTGCTGTGAAGTTACCTATGAATTTAAATGGGAGGCAGTGGCCACTAACCATCACGTGAACTGCTCGTTTGCTACTTCTATATCAAGATATAGTATATTATACCAGTAAGTCCCACCTGGATAACTGTGCGACGAGCGTCATCCCGCCCCTGGCCGTTAGGCCGACTAACCCGATTATAAGGGTGTTTGCTTCGGCGTATTGTAAGGTATAAGCGAAGAGCGAAATAGAAATGAAAAATAAACATTTAACTTTATGGTGATTCTAATCTTTTAATCGGTTTAGGTAAATATAATTATGATGTATTGTAATAGATTTCAAGTTTTGACAGCCACAGCAATGCAGATTAATTAAGTTTATTTTACAATATAGTAGTTGCCAAGGAGCATGTAGTCCACCTGATAGTAAGTGAAGGTGACTGCCGCCAATGGAAATTTGTAATCAACCTCTGATAATTTCTAAGTCTTGTCTAATGTTAGCCACTGTGGGCACTTCACCCACATTTATTATTTTACGTGTATGTATTTTATTCACTATAAACATACATACACAAACACATCATATATATGTTATGTAATTATATTTATACTCTTACAGACATACATACACATACATAACGTACACATAAGGACAGCGACGCATAAGTACACACATTTACACTTCAACACGGATTTGAACCCGGGACTCATGGTGTGTGTTGGCGTGCTATTTTTTGCGCATCCCCATCGCGCCTGCGGTCGCCCCCGCCGTCTCACACCACACACCCATCTCCATACTACTAACGCTTTGCTACGCCTTCAGACTAAGTCTAAACGCATTAGGTACGCATCCTTTCCGCACCCTCGTTAACATAATACAACGATTTCGATCCGGTGGTAGTGTAAAAATATATATATATGTGTAACTTACAATTTGTAAGTGCCTCCGTAGGACTATGCAAAATAAAGACATTTCATTTCATTGCATTTCAACAGCGTTTAACACAATTTTAGACCAAAACAGGAGAGGCCGTGATTCCAGAGATTATAAACACAAAGTTCTAGCTCCAATAAGTTTATGTCTTGGACCACATAACGCCTAAGATATAAAACTACCCATTGTAATGTAATTCAATATTGGCGCAAGGTAAATCTTTCTTAAAATTTCTTACAAATTTGACGGTCCGCGTGGCGGAGCGGTTACCATACCGGTCTGACGCGCAATGGGTCCCGGGTTCGATTCCCGGACAGACAGGTATCTGAATGATGAGTTTAGATTCATGTTCTGGGTTTGGTTGTTTATGCATTCGTCTTGTCTGTGTCCATGGTACTCACGTAGCAGGAAAAATCCTAGTGTGGGGCTATGAGTGTAGAAAGCGTATTAAGCGTATTCTTACAATTTGTGTATTAGTTGTAAGGTAAAAACACCTAATTCCGAAAAGTTTTGAATTGGCCAATTCCGAGGTATAGAAAAACAGCTCGACAAAATATGGAAAACGGAAAAAAACTTGTTCAAACAATTTACATGTTATTTTTCACTGAAACATTTTATTTCATGAATAATTTATGTCTCCGTGGTCAAATCACCAATAGAAATCTCTTGAACTTATTATGTATGCTTTTTGGGTACTTTGCACCTAGATGCCGCGATTTCTCAAATAATGATTATCTTTTTATTTTTGCATGTGTAATTTATTGTATGAATATAATAAGTACTAACACTAACTTTCTACATTTGCATGCAGTCCACCTGGTGATAAGTGGATACTCCCACCATTGAACATATTTATGCAACTTTGTACAGAACAAGGGTTCTCTGAAGTCAATTACAAATGTATTGCTTCTTCCGAGGACTAAGGAGGTCGCCTTATACTAAACAGAGCCAGCAACCAAATGGATGTTTAGGATTTGACAAGTTTAACACTCCATTGAAATTGTCTCAATACTCAATTAATTGCAGATTTAATTAACCAATCCTTCTGAAAGCCATAGCAAATATTTAATTTTTCGTTGGTGTTCTAGTCATAGTTAATATATCGGAACTAGGTGTGTCTAAATACATAAGCATTTTTTTATATATTTATTTTTATATATTTTATATTTGCGCATCAGCCAGTACCTTCACTTATGTCTAGTCTTACAGTCCACTAGCTTTTAAATTAATTCGAAACAAATGAAGTCTGCTGATGCTCTTTTGTTTTTTTTTCTCAATTTTAGTGCGTAGTTGTTCTTTGCTACGTGTTATACAGAGGAGTCGCCAATGCATCGCCGGCTTTCTCCGGTCCGGTCGAACTTCTCCGGTCGAACTACACCGGTTCTACCACTTCGACTTTTTGTAGCGTTAGTGCATATTTATGTACATATGTACTTTTTCATTAGCATTTGGCATAATATTACGAAGTTTGTTCTATGTTATGTTTTTTTGATAGTGCATATTTTGTTTATAGTTGACCATATTTGCATGCATATTTTGGCATTTTGATAATCTGATGTCTAGTTTTAACGATTTAAAGATATAAACACTTCAAAACACGGATAAAGCCGCACGGCATAGCTAGTTAAAAAAATACTGTATACGTTTGTTGTCCATTCACAGAACCCTAATAACTTAATCGCTAAGATTGTAAAAACCAACGAACGGCGAAATTGCTTTTCTTTTTACTGATATAATTATTTGCGTTCCCCGAATTACGCAATAAAGTGACAATAAAACAAGTCATATAGAAAAGGAATATTTCGGTTAGTCGTAAAACTTGTAAATATTTTCGGCGTGTCTACATTACCTAAAATAAAATATGATATGCCTTGCGCACTATATTTGTTTATATTTTATTACATTCAAGTAAATTGAAGTAAAATAAAATGTTTTATTAGTATACTAAGATGCTACCGCGCGTCCCTGTAGTTCCGTTATCAGAATAGGGCTACGGCATCCCCTGCCTGTCGTAAGAGGCGACTAAAAGGGGCTTCCGGGGTTGCAGGCGGCTAGAGTAGAAGCTCGAACCGTTCGGTCAGGCGATTCCGGGAAGGACGACCGAATATGTGGTCGCATACCGTCGTAAAAACTAGACGGGGCGGTGGGCCCAGCCGCAGATCTGGGAGGAGCCCGATGGGGCAACGCGCTCAGAGGATTCCGGTTGCAGTCAGTCCGAGTTCCTGGCGTCCTCTTTTTAGCGCCGAGGGCGGCCCCACAGGGGGGGTTTTGGTTCGGTAAAAATCCCACATAACCCTGCGTCGCTCCCACGGCGTCGGGTACCTTTTGAAGGTTTCCCCCTCGAGAAAAAAAGCCACTTAGCATCAGGTGGACTGCACGCTCGTTTGCTACGTCAACGGGATAATAATAACAAATAAACTTCAACCTTTTGGTTCTACCACAACTCTACCACTGGTTCTACCACATGGCAAGTTGCTTACCATGTCCAGTGGCGGCAATGACCATTAGGTTGACATGCTCATTTGTTACTTCTACTATAAAAATCCTTACACAAATGATTAGGATTTATTTTGACAAAGAATAAGCCTTCGTGGGGCAAATTGTCTGTAAACGAAAAATCAAATAAGAGACAATGCTCAATGAAGCGTATTTACTAGAAAGCGTAAAAGACTTTGGTGACATTGAAATAAAATGTTGTATGCACAATAATAATTATGTTAGTATATTTTACGACGATCATATAAATTTATGTTTTACTGTGTTTTTTTTTTAAATAAAATATTTTTTTTTGTTCACACTATTATTAATTTATATTCATTGAAATTTTTAACACTACTTTCTTAATTTAAATTCATTTAAATTTATTTTCTATTGTTTAGTTCGTTTTTCTATAAAAAGCGTGTTTTTTAGTTTTTTTAAACTATTATTTATTTTCTACTTTTTAGTCAAATTAAAAAATTGAATAATTTTATCAAATTATTGTATTGTCATCGGTCCTCAATAAATCTACAAAGTTTGAACGAAATCTGGCCGTTTAAAGTGGGTCAAAATCGCGCCCAAAGAAGTCGGTTACAAACATACAAAGAAACATACAGGTGAAGTTAATAAAAAGCCAATAAAAAAAAGAGGAAATGTAAAATTCAACACCATTTTGTACCTTATTTGACAAAATAAAGATGATTTGATTTGATTTGATAATAACGTCTATGATTACCCTTTGGGTACGGAACCATAAAAACAATGTCTCAGACATGACCTACAAATAAAAGTCAAATGATTCAAATTAAATTTTGTACGTACTTATTATTGCTATTTGTTACAAATAGATTGACAAGCAGACAAGATTTCTAAGAAAAACAGAAATAACACACAACACTTATGTTTATTAAATACATCGATGAAGGTACACATTTTGTTTATGAGTTATTCATAGCTAAAGGTCAAGTATAATACCTAATATACTTATTACTTACTATTAACATTTTATTCACTTGTAGTCCCACGCTAGGATTTTATTCCGCGTCGTGGGTGCCATGGACAGAAAAACGAAAAGGACTTAAAAAAATGTGCGGCACTCGGGGACTGCCGCGGTATATCTATTGCATAGCATTTTTTATCAACTTATGCAATTATAATTTTATATTTATTTATGCAGTATGTTTTTCTTTGATATTAATTCAAGTTTTTTTCTTTGATACTATATACTTTCTCAACAGCTGCTTACATATTCATCCGATTTCCAAGCAGCTCATCTCGATCCGTACGAGCTTCGTACTGTCGTACCATATACACGTTAAGGGAACGCTCTGCCGCGCTACATGGTAGGCGGAGTGGGGGTGTTAGGTTTTTTTCGTTATGGAATTTCTTGATTAGGTCGCCGCGCTCGAAGCCCGCGATAAAAGCTATGCAATAGCATTAAAAACCCTAGACCTAGAACAGAAATCTGAAAGCTAGTCGGTATAGCAACGTTGGTACTGCCTATTTCTAGCGTAAAGCAGTACTCGCTTTTCGGATGAAGGTAGTGGTTGCTGACATTCATATGAGACGACCATTTTAATCGTCGACAGTGGCAACGCATCTGTGAATGATTTCACATAGGACCTTTGCTCTACGAAACTTATTGATGTTCATAATCGACACATACACCAGGTAAACTGTCTAAATTTAAGTATTCAGATATCCGTTAGGCCGGGAATCGAACCCGGAACCTATTGCGTGTCAGACCGATATAGTTACCGGGTTACTATGCCGATCAACCATAATGTAATGTTATACAGTGGATTGGGTATAATGAATAAAATCCTGTGCCATAATCCTATAATAGATAGTCTCTGTTTGTAAATACAGCCTTAACCCTTGTCAACGATAAATTTGTATTACACGAATATTAATGCTAAGAGTACTTTGGACTCATGTGGCTTACTCCCTAGTTCCTGATAACTTATGTTTTAGTGTCAAAGTTTTTTTTTATAATGAAGAAAAAGTACACAATCTATTTGATGGGAAAGGTCACAGCCACCCATTTACATTTTTTGTAAGATTTAAGTAGCAAACGAGCATGCAGTCCATATTATGGTAAGTGGTCACTGTGTCGTCAACCCTTTATGGTCCCGCTGCTGGGCATGGGTCTTCTCTCAGAATGAAAGAGTTAAAGGCCATAGTCCACCGTACTGGCCAAGTGCGAATTGGTGGAACACACCTCCGAGAACTTTTTTTTAAAGAACTCTCGGGTGTGTAGGTTTCCTCACGATGTTTTCCTTTCCGTCATTTTAGAAAAATCAGTGGTGCGTGCGTGCCTGGGTTTGAACCTCGAACTATCGATCGAGAGGGCAAGTTTCAACCATTAAGCTATCACTGCTCTTCACTTCAAGTGGTCACTGCTGGCGAACATCTGTAAGCAACTGCATGTAGAACCATATGAAGTCAATCATAGATGCGTTGCTGCTCCCGAGGACTATGATTATCGCCTCGTATAAAAGTGTTCCGGCAAACACACCCTTCCATCGAAACGCAAGAAATCCTTCACGCTAGAAATAGGTGTGGCTTTGATACTTCTTTAGCCAAACTACGCTGATTCTACCATCTTCTATTTGTATGACGAGCAAACGTACATACCTAACAGTATTATGAAATAAATAATCGGAGTTCTTAGGTAAATTCATGAATTGTTTTGTAATTAATTCTGCATTGTTTTACAAAGGGGAATTAGGTCCATCATTATTATTTTAGTGTATTCACAGCCGTTTGTGCCAGTTTTAATGAAAACATAATTAATTAGGTATTTTGTGTTATAAACTATATTTACGTATATAATTGTGGAACTTGTTTGTGTATTATACGGCCTGTAACAAAGATGTAACAGTCTTACTGTTGTATTTATATAAAAAATATAAATAAATGTCTATCATTGTTTTTTATCGTATTGAAGTAGCAAACGAACATACAGTCCACCTGATGGTCACTCCCGCCCATGGGCATCTGTGAGCAACTTAGTAGAGAAGAGGATCTTCTTTCTGTTTTACGTTAGAAATAACTGTGGCGGAGGTCCCTACCCGATTGAACCACATTGGTTCTACCACCTGGTAAATTGGTGGTAAGCTTAGACAAACCTACAGGTTTATTAAGGAGTTAAATACGCTTTCTACACTCATAGCCTCACACTAGGATATTCTCCTGTGTCGTGGGTACCATGGACATGCACAAGACGAATACACAAACACTCAGACCCAGAACATGAATCTAAACTCATCCCATTGCGCGTCAGACCGGTATGGTAACCGCTCCGCCACGCGGGTCGTCAAGTCGGTTTAAGTCAAAAAGCCAACAGAAAAATTAATAAGGCGGCTAGTTTCTGAAATTATAAACGACTCTATGCACATGGCAGTCCTCAAAATGTTACCTTAAGGAAGGGGCCTGAGGATTTCTTAAGCACTGCTGGTATATATATGTCCATAGCGCTGACTAACGTATATCTTCGTCAGTGTCCTACTGCTGGTAACAGGTTCACTAAGAAGTTTCGGTTATAGACCATTACGCTGGTCAAATGCATGGTAGTAGACTTCACACAACTTAGCGATTTTTTTTTATCTGACTGAAATAGCAAACGAGCATGCAGTTCACCTGATGGTAAGTGGCCACTGCCGCCCATGGACATCTGAAATCGACTTCATACAGAACATGGATTCCATCTAAAATCATTAACAGATGCATTGCTACTCCCGAAGACTGTGATGATCGCCTCATGTGAAAGTGTGCCGAATTCTTTAAAGTGAGCACGTTTTCAAGATATTCCGCGTTTTTGGGTATCGTCACCTCGAAATCTTAGCGCAAAATTCCAAATTGAAAATTCTTAGGCTGATAGCCAGTGGAGAAAAGGTACATGGTTATATAACAAGAGATACTACTTAATACGATTGGGCTAAATTCCAATTTTATACCGAACAAATACTTTATCTCTGGCCGAGTTGGTACGAAATAAAAATAAAGTTAAGGGTGCTTCACTGTCGATTCGCTTCGTGTTATTACGGACACTTAAGTACTGGAAGTGGCTTTTATAAGCTTGATCTAGCAAACAAGCATACACTGCACTACTGCGCTTAGAAGTTTAGTGCGTTTGCCCATAACAATTGTTCTTTTCACCTGTGATTGTAAAATTCATGGCAAACTCTGACCGAAACTGTAAACAGCTGTGTTAAGCACTTATACATGTTCTAGTTTAAGTGGTAAAGTACTTTTCGAGTTATTCGAAATTGAGCCTTTTTTATCTGATCGAAGTAGCAAAAGAACATGCAGTCCACCTGCTCGTAAGTAGTCACTGCTACCCATGGACATGGTAAGCAACTTCAAATAGAAGATGGGTTCTACCTGAAGTCAATCACAGATGATTTACTACTCCCGATGATTTACTAATCATAGTCCTGATAGTCGCCTCATGTGAAAGTGTGCCGACAACTTCACCCTTCTATCGAAAAGCAAAAACTTCTTCACGCTAGAAATAGGTGTGGCGGTGGTACTTCCCGGGTCGAACTACACTGGTTCTACTGTTGCCAATATCAGGCAGGACATTTTAAGCATATATGCATTTTATCTACGACCGATACACAACTACCTATTATCAGGAAAAATGTACTCATAGTTAGCTATTTCTTCAGTCGAACTCGAAATCCAGTGACAGAAAGGTTTTATTGCATTGGGGTACACGTGTGTTTTACGAAACAAGGCGAATGTTTGTGAGGATATATGTGTGTCTGATATTATTTACGCTAAAATTTGGCACACTCTTAGTTTATAACTTAGATTAATAGTCGTGTGGAGTTGCTGGACTCCCATCGACCGCGTCCCCGGGTGGTGGATAGGGGAACGCCCCCCAGATATGGGAGGTACTAGGGAAATCAAATACCTAGCGTGAACCAAAACCAGTAGGCATGGGCGTGCCTTTAATCTTTTGAGATACGGCCTAAGGGAACGAACCCTGACAGAAAAGTAAAACAAAAACTTATGAATGTCGGAATTTAAAACTAAACTACCCCAGGAGGGTACCGCCCATGGCAGAGAATCCCTCTCTGTTCTTCATAGTTCAGACAGCCCCACGGATTCTGGGGGGGGCAAATTTCGCGTCCAACAGCCTCTTAATAAGAATTTATTAGTCAACAGACAGAGATCCAACTCTTTTAGTGGTGCCATTGTGAGTACTGATCTCATTGAGTTACCAACGAACGCACCACAAAAAGCAAACAATGTTCCATGCTCTCAAGGAACAACATGGACAGAAGTAACAGGCAAAAAAAGACAACGATCTAGTCCTGAAACGGTTACAAGGCGGAAGAAACAAACTAAATTATCTTCATATTGGCTAGGTAACCCAACTCCAACCTCAAACCGTTATAGCGAACTGAGTGTCGACCAGGAACAAGTCAATGAAGACATAGTTACAATTAAAACACCAAGACCACCTCCTATATTTGTCGATAAGGTAGAAAATATTCAACCTTTAGTTACACTGCTAAATGAATACGCCAAAAATTGCTACACATTAAAGGTGTTGCAAAAAGATCAAGTAAAAATACAGCCAAATTCACCTGAAATTTATTCAAAAATTGTCAAGCTGCTAGAAGAAAAGGAAACAGAATTTTACACTTATAAACCGAAGCAGGAGCGAAGTTTTAAGGTTGTGCTTAAAAACATGCATCACAGTACAGATATCGAGGAGATTAAAAACGCATTAATGGAAGAAGGACACTATGTAACAAATATTTGGAACATCAAGCAGAGAAACACGAAAAAACCATTACCAATATTCATTATTGAACTTAGGCCTGACACCAACAATAAAGAAGTTTACAACATCAAAACTTTACTGCATTGTAGGATATACTTTGAACCTCCTCGCCCTGCTCGCGAAATACCGCAATGCTCAAATTGTCAGCAGTATGGACACACAAAAAAATACTGCCGAAGAAAACCAAAGTGTATAAAATGCGCCGGTGATCACTTGTCCGCTCTATGCGTCAGGAAAGGAAGGCTTCAAGATGTTAAATGTGTCCTCTGTGATGGCAATCATCCAGCGAATTACAAAGGCTGCGGCATATACAGACAACTTCAGAAAATTAAATTCCCAACACCACGTGAAAAACGATCCTTTGTAAACATCAACAGAAAGCCCACAGTAACGACAGCTGAAACAGATACAATAAATAACATAAGCTACGCGCAAGCAGTTAAAAATGATATCCAAGGTTCAAATATTAATTTTAATTATATGAAAGAGATGATGGAGATGTTTAAACAGATCATGGTACAGCTATCTACCATGAACAATTTGCTCGTTACGCTCACAACTAAGATGTCACATTCTGTGAACTAAAAATTGCCATCTGGAACGCCAATGGCCTGCTCAAACATAACCTTGAAGTTAAAACCTTCTTGGAAAATAATAATATCGATATACTTTTGATATCGGAGACTCATTTTACTAGCAAAAGCTACTTTAACATACCTAAATATAAATTTTATAATACGAATCACCCAGATGGGACTGCTCATGCTGGATCAGGAATTCTAATTAAAAGTAATATAAAACATTATCCAGTGCTTCCGTATAATATGGAAATAATACAAGCTACAAACATTATCGTAGAAGACTGTAGAGGGCCTATCACAATATCTGCCATCTACTCTCCACCAAAACATAACCTTAAAAAAGAAGACTATGCAGGTTTCTTCAACGAACTATCATCTTTTGGTAAAAGATTCATAGCTGGTGGAGATTACAATGCCAAGCAGACAGACTGGGGGTCACGTGTTACTACACCAAAGGGTCGTCAATTAATGCTAACGACGCAAATGCTAAATCTCAACATTATTTCTACCTGTGAACCAACCTTCTGGCCGACCGATAGGAAGCGCCATCCAGATCTTGTAGATTTCTGTATCTCCCGAGGTATCCCTGACATATACGTCTCTGCTAAATCTTGCCTGGATTTATCTTCGGATCATTCCCCAGTAATAATAACCTTAAAAAGAGAGGTAATCCAGTTATCTGACTCATACAAACTCCACAATAAAAAAACCAACTGGGATATCTTCCGAAAATTGGTGTCATACAACCTGAACACAAAACTCCCCCTTAAAACCGATGAAGATATAACCTTGGCTGTTGAGCACTTTAATCAGTGTGTTCAATATAGTGCATGGGATGCAACCCCCAACACAACAAGTAGTTTCGTAAATTCTTGTTCTTCCTCGATTAGAGACATGATCCACGAAAAGCGCAAAGCCAGAAAACCATGGCAGTCAAGTAGACATCCTAATGACAAAAAAAGGCTCAATTACTTAACCGCAAAGCTAAAACTTTTGCTCTCAGACGAAAAAAACGAAAAAACGGGTAACTGTTTGAGGAATTTGGACGCAACGCTTGCAACAGAATACTCACTGTGGAAAGTCACTAAGAGTCTTAAGCGGCCACAGCCCCACCATGCGCCCTTACGTAAAGAGGATAACTCCTGGGCTAATACGGACATGGAAAAAGCTAAAACTTTTGCTCTGTACTTAAAACAAGTTTTCCAACCAAACGCAAATGAGCCATCATCAGAAATACCTTTGAAAATATCTAATGCGCTAAGTGCTACTTACCAACTGGAGCCACCGCTAAAGAGCTTTAAAAAATCTGAAGTGTTAAACGTGATCAAAAAGCTGAAACCGCGTAAAGCACCGGGTTACGATGCAATTACGGCCAAGGTACTTCAAGAATTACCCAACACAGGGTTAGTCCTACTAACACAAATATTTAATGCTATCTTACGACGAAGCTTTATTCCACCACAATGGAAAGTTGCGGAGATAATTATGATATTGAAGCCAGGTAAGAGTCCGGAGGATCCAAAATCGTATCGACCCATCAGTCTACTCCCTGTAACGTCAAAAGTACTTGAAATATTGTTTTCAAACCGATTAAAGCCCTTGCTGCAAGAAAGGAATCTCATTCCACTACACCAGTTTGGATTTCGGACAGGTCATGGCACTATCGAGCAGATACATCGACTTGTGGACAAGATCTACTCCTGTTATGAGAACAAGGCTTACTGCTCAGCGGCCTTCTTAGACATTTCTCAAGCTTTCGATCGTGTTTGGCATGAAGGTCTTTTGTACAAAATTAAAGAAATGCTGCCATTGAATTACTTTCTATTCTTAAAATCTTATCTGGAAAGTCGCCATTTCTCTGTAAAACAGAGAGAGGATGTTTCAGATCTTGAACCGATTTCGGCAGGAGTACCTCAAGGCAGTGTCCTGGGCCCTACACTATACCTACTATTTACATCTGACTTACCAGAATCAGATGGTGTAACAATTGGTACGTTTGCTGATGATACGGCACTACTGGCTGTCGATCCCGACTGTGCAAAAGCCTCAGCGCTTTTACAAAACAACCTAAATAAAGTTTCATGCTGGCTCAAAAGCTGGCGGATAAAAGCAAATGAAAAAAAATCTGTTCATGTGACATTTAGCCTGAGAAGAGAAACATGTCCGCCTGTTATACTAAACGAAATTTCTATTCCTCAAGCCGATCAAGCTAAATACCTGGGATTACACTTAGATAGAAGACTCACTTGGAAGAAGCATATTTTTCACAAACGCAAGGCTCTCAGTTTACAATTCCGCAAATACTATTGGCTATTAAGTCGCAGGTCCAAACTGTCTCTAGAAAATAAGCTTCTGATATACAAATGCATAATAAAGCCAACTTGGTCTTACGGCATCCAGTTGTGGGGAACCTCTGCTAATTCAAACTTGGAAATCCTCCAAAGATTTCAGTCCAAAATACTTCGAACAATTGTTGATGCTCCATGGTATATAACAAATAAGAGATTACACCTTGAATTAGAAATTCCAACTATTAAAGAGGAAATAAAGTTAAGAATGCCTAAATATAAAGAAAGAATCGAAAATCATGAAAATGAACTAGCATCAGAGCTAATGAAACCGAGGATCATCTTCTCGCGACTCAAAAGGAAATCTCCACTGGACTTATGCTGACAACGTATTTCTAAAAATAATAAAAATAAATTTAGAAGGCTAGGTCAATGGACTTAGACCGAAAATGATAAATAATTTATAATTTAACTATTGCTGAATGTTTTTTTTTTAATAACAGATTGCATTATAATCAGTAAATAAAAAAAAAAAAAAAAAAGATTAATAGAGAATGACGACCCGCGTGGCGAAGCGTGGGTTCGATTGCCGACCAGACAGATATCTAAATGATGAGTTTAGATTCGTGTTCTGGGTCTGGGTATTTATGTATTAATCGTACCCACGACACAGGAAAAAATCCTATTGTGAGGCTGTAAGTGTAGAAAGCGTGTTTTTTAAATACTTATTAAACGTGGTAGATGTGACCGAAGCGGGAGAAGCCAGGGGAATAACATATTAAAAAGTGACTAAAGCGGGAGGGTCACGAGCACAACCAAATAAAAATAATTTAAACTACGCTCACTGCCACATCCAGTCACCGTATATCTGCAAACAATTCTTCGGTACTACTTCCGAGAGCCACGTAATTGGTCTGCGGATGCTACTCGAACCGGACGTGTTACACAGCGATATTATATGTTATTTTCCACTTACCTGCTTTCTGTCTTGTACTAACTTTATTGCGACTTCGTCTGAGATAGGTAAGGACAATCAGGGATAGAATTCACGGACGTAGCCAGCTTTTAACTTCGGGGGGAGGTGGGCTTAAAAAATTAGAGGGGGAGTCTAAAAATTAGGAGGTAAGCCCCCACGGCTTACCTCCACGGACGGACCATGTAGGTTCTAATATGAATGTTAATATTTTTACCATTTCTGTGGGGTTCGATCCTCCAAAACCTCTCCTTGGCGACGCCCATGATATAAGTAATTAATCTTGTCTGAAAACCAAGGTAATATCATTCAAATTTCTCTTCATACATAAAAAAAGATGGAAGTAGCAAACGAGCTTGTTGTCTACCTGGTAATAGGTTACTGCTGAGGAAAGTTTCTATCTGAAGTCAATCACAAATGCGTTCCTTATCCCAAGTAACAAGATACTCGCCAAATGCAAAAGGGAGCCGGCAACCCTACCGACCGAAACGCAAGAATTGCTTCACGCTAGGAATAAGTGTGGCGGTGGTTTCTTGGAACTACACAGGTTCTACCACCTGGCAAAAATTCGACTACGTCAGAAGAAGAGTAATATTTTATGAGCATATGATGTCTTAAACGATGATTTAAAATATAAAATACAAAAAATATTTAATCTTCTAAAGTTATCAGCATTGTAATATAGTGTCTAATTGTAAGTCTTTAACCGACTTCCAAAAAGGAGGAGGTTATCAATTCGTCTGTATTTTTATTTTTTTTTTTTTTTTTTTTTTTATATTTGTTACCTCATTTCTCCGGACTGGGTGAACCGATTTAGATGATTTTTTTTTTATTTGAAAGGTAGTGCGTGTCATAGGGTCCCATTTTTTTTTAGTATTTTTTTGACTAGGGCATCCATAAGAAAAACGCATAAGTCTTAAATTTGCATTTTCAATGTACGCGATAAATGTATGAATAACTCAATATCCCGCCAACCGATTTTGATGATTCTTTTTTTATTAGAAAGGATGTACTTCAGGGGTAGTCTGATAAGAGTTTGATAAGGTTCTAATCATAGGATCTTCAACTTTTTGGAGCAAAATAATAAAATTAGTGATAGTCGGCCGAACCTTAGCTGGAGAAGTCCAATTGAGTAAAATATAGAATAAAATTACTATGTAGGTATTTACTATGAAAAATTTGACCTTCAACTCTTCAATCCTGATGATGCAGGGGTACTGCTAGCCTGAACTATAAAAGTTGGTCGTTTGATGTTTGCGAATATATAATGAAATTGTTAAGCAAATTCATGGGACAAAAATTTGACCTTCAACTCCTCAACCCTGATGATGCAGGGGTACTTAAAGCCAAAACCATAGGAATAAGCCATTTGGTGCTTACGTATATGTTATAAGATTACTGAGCAAAAACATAAGATGAAAAATTTGACCTTCAACTCCTCAACCCTGATGATGGAGGGGTACTTCAATCCTAAACCATAGAAGTTGGCAATTTGGTGCTTACGGTTATGTAAAGAAAATACTAAGCAAAAATATAAAATCAAAAATTTGACCTTCAACTCCTCAACCCTGATGATGAAGGGGTACTTCAATCCTAAACCATAGGAGTTGGCAATTTGGTGCTTACGGTTATGTAAAAATAATACTAAGCAGAGGCACAAAATTAAAATTTTGACCTTCAACTCCTCGACCCTGATGATGAAGGGGTACTTCAATTCTAAACCATAGGAGTTGGCAATTTGGTGCTTACGGGTATGTAAAAATAATACCAAACAGAGGCACAAAATTAAAATTTTGACCTTCAACTCCTAAACCCTGATGATGCAGGGTACTGCAAGCCTGAGCCATAGAAGTTAGCCACCTGGTACTAACGTATATGTTATAAGATTACTAAGCAACAATATAAGATGAAAAATTTGACCTTCAACTCCTCAACCCTGATGATGGAGGGGTACTTCCAGAGGGGGCGCCCTGTTTGTATGAATTGTAAAAGTGTTTTAAGTTTAATTTTTGTGAATATGTAGATGCACAAAGCAAACTTAGAGGCTTTATTTAAATACAAACATAAAAATATAGTCACTAAAAAGTGTAAAATAAAAACTTTTTAACAAAAAATATCTACCGACTTCCATGTCACAAAAAAGTAAAAAATAATTTAAATATATTTTGGTCTAGAACATACTCAGTACTTAGTACATAGTTCTGAAGTCGGTGCTCATATAGGACGTAGTTACCGTCGTCCAGCGAAATATGTCGAGCACCGACTTCAGGACTATGTACTAAGTACTGAGTATGTTCTAGACCAAAATATATTTAAATTATTTTTTACTTTTTTGTGACATGGAAGTCGGTAGATATTTTTTGTTAAAAAGTTTTTTTTAATGATAAATACGAGTATGTGAGTGCCATACATTTAGAACGCCTTCACCGGCATATTCAATTTTTGGCGCCCTTTTCTTTTTTATTTATTTATTTATTTATTTGCATGGACATGGGTACACAGAATGTTCTACAGTAAAACGTTATATAAATATACATATCAGTTCGCCAAGATCCACCTGTCAAGGCATGCAAATTTATAAAATATAGAAATTTAAATTATATTAATGTACAATTATCATTATTATTATATAATCAGATGAATCATTAATATAATCAAATTATTACAATATTTAATGTATGATAAAAGTATTAAGTCAATCAATAAAATCTTTGTCAAATTCAGATACCTAATAATATACCTAATAATAATTTAAACATCTTATGTAATCAATATTATTGTAACCGAAAAATTGACTAAATAAAGATCTTTCTGTCTTTCTTTCTTATTAGCAATAATGCTATGAAGCATGCCTCAACTCACATTATAACAGTGTTAGTTATATTTAATTTGATCAGCGGTGTGCCCGCCTCGTGCGAGCTAATTTTGTCTTGCCGTGTACCACATAAGTTTTAGTAATGACATTCTATCAAACTTGTTTATAGTTGCAGCCGTTTTCACTTGACTGCGTTAAAAGGGGGGTTATTATTTTTGAGCGTATGTATAATATGTATAATTATTTATTTATTTCATACAAACACAACTTTTTTTTAAACTTAAACCTAACGATAAGGCAGACGGGCTACCTAATGGAAAGTAGTCACCGTCGCCTATGGACATTCGCAACACCAGAGGAGTCGCCAATGCATCGCCGGCTTTGAAGGAGAGCTCTTTTCGCACCTCTTTTGAAGAGCCCCATGTCATAACGCCCCGGGAATACCTCAGGAAATGTATGTGGAATATCTCGTTCCACATCTTGCACGTACGTTACAACTACCATTACATTAAGTTTGTATGTGGGGTAAAACCCATTATTATCCCACTGCTGGGCATGGGTCTTCTCTCAGAATGAAAGAGAGTCCACCGCGCTGGTTAAGTGCGAATTGGTGGACTTCACACACTTACGAGAACTTTTTTTAAAGGACTCTCCGGTGTGTAGGTTTCCTCACGATGTTTTACTTCACCGAAAAGCAGTGATAATTAATTTCTAGTACGCACATAGATCTGTGGTGCGTGCCTGGGTTTGAACCTAGGACTTAGTTAGCTAGGTTATCACTCTCATGTTTGTATGTCTATTTATTTGGCACGCATTACAGCCCAAACGTCGTGACGGATTGTGACATTTATGACATATCATTAGAAAGGACTCAGTAATGACAGTGACATAGGCTATTTAATTTAAATATTGCGCCTTGTCCACCAATTCGCACTTGGCCAGCGCGGTATTCTATAGCCTAAAACTCTCTCATTCTGAGAGAAGACCCGCGCCCAGCAGTGAGACAACAATGGGTTGACGAAAACGCCTGCAGCAAGAAAAATAAGGTGGCGTAGGAACGATTTCTTTTGATTATCGTAAAATAATCAAATTAATACACCATTTGAACTTTTACTGTAAGATACAGGTGGTAGAACCAGTGTAGTTCGACCGTACCGTATCGTGAAGCATTTTTTGCGTTTCGATGGAAGGGTGTGGTTGCCGGTACACTTTTATATGAGGCGACCATCTTAGTCCTCGGGAGTAGCAACACATCTGTGATTGACTTCAGATAGAACCCATGTTCTGTATGAAGTTGATTACAGATGTCCATGGGCGGCAGTGACCACTTACCATCAGGTGGACTGCATGCTCGTTTGCTACTTCAGTGAAAAAAAAATAATAATAAAAAAATAAGATATACAAATACGAGTAAATGTCACCGACTTATAACTAATTAAGATAAAGCTATTAGATATTGAATTGCAACTTCGGTGTAACTTCGCGACATTTCTAATTAATATAAGTGATATATTTGCCTGAGCTTATGTGTGGTAGAATCTTTCTTAGTTTGTGGAGCACTATCATAATTAATTTGGGTATGAAGTCTGCTAGTATATAATTCGTAATTACAAAAAATACTAATTAGATACTAGTATCTCGTAATTACAAAAATTACGAATTAGATAGGTACTAGCAGAGCAGTGATAGCCTAATGACCCTCTCAATCGGGAGGTCCGAGGTTTAAACCCAGACCACCACTGATATATGTGGGTATTAGAAAAGAATTATCACTGCTTTAGGTCGAAGGAAAACATCGTGAGGAAACCTACACACCCAGAGTTCTTTTAAAAAAAGTTCTTGGTGGCGTGTGAAGTCCACCAATTTGCACTTGGCCAGCGCGGTGGACTATGGCCTAAAACTCTCTCATTCTGAGAGAAGACCCGTGCTCAACAGTGGTACAATAACGGGTTGTACTCAATCACAAAAATAAGTGTCTGAAAGGATTTTTAAATATATCAAACCCTTGTTTTTATTAATAGTATTAGTTCTTAGGTACCATATGACAAATATATATGGTAAAAGTAGTCGTCGTTATTTGTATGGGCCAAGAGAGTTATTTTTAACCGACTTCCAAAAAGGAGGAGGTTATCAATTCGTCTGTATTTTTATTTTTTTTTTTTTTTTTTTTTTTTATATTTGTTACCTCATTTCTCCGGACTGGGTGAACCGATTTAGATGATTTTTTTTTTATTTGAAAGGTAGTGCGTGTCATAGGGTCCCATTTTTTTTTAGTATTTTTTTGACTAGGGCATCCATAAGAAAAACGCATAAGTCTTAAATTTGCATTTTCAATGTACGCGATAAATGTATGAATAACTCAATATCCCGCCAACCGATTTTGATGATTCTTTTTTTATTAGAAAGGATGTACTCCAGGGGTAGTCTGATAAGAGTTTGATAAGGTTCTAATCATAGGATCTTCAACTTTTTGGAGCAAAATAATAAAATTAGTGATAGTCGGCCGAACCTTAGCTGGAGAAGTCCAATTGAGTAAAATATAGAATAAAATTACTATGTAGGTATTTACTATGAAAAATTTGACCTTCAACTCTTCAATCCTGATGATGCAGGGGTACTGCTAGCCTGAACTATAAAAGTTGGTCGTTTGATGTTTGCGAATATATAATGAAATTGTTAAGCAAATTCATGGGACAAAAATTTGACCTTCAACTCCTCAACCCTGATGATGCAGGGGTACTTAAAGCCAAAACCATAGGAATAAGCCATTTGGTGCTTACGTATATGTTATAAGATTACTGAGCAAAAACATAAGATGAAAAATTTGACCTTCAACTCCTCAACCCTGATGATGGAGGGGTACTTCAATCCTAAACCATAGAAGTTGGCAATTTGGTGCTTACGGTTATGTAAAGAAAATACTAAGCAAAAATATAAAATCAAAAATTTGACCTTCAACTCCTCAACCCTGATGATGAAGGGGTACTTCAATCCTAAACCATAGGAGTTGGCAATTTGGTGCTTACGGTTATGTAAAAATAATACTAAGCAGAGGCACAAAATTAAAATTTTGACCTTCAACTCCTCGACCCTGATGATGAAGGGGTACTTCAATTCTAAACCATAGGAGTTGGCAATTTGGTGCTTACGGGTATGTAAAAATAATACCAAACAGAGGCACAAAATTAAAATTTTGACCTTCAACTCCTAAACCCTGATGATGCAGGGTACTGCAAGCCTGAGCCATAGAAGTTAGCCACCTGGTACTAACGTATATGTTATAAGATTACTAAGCAACAATATAAGATGAAAAATTTGACCTTCAACTCCTCAACCCTGATGATGGAGGGGTACTTCCAGAGGGGGCGCCCTGTTTGTATGAATTGTAAAAGTGTTTTATGTTTAATTTTTGTGAATATGTAGATGCACAAAGCAAACTTAGAGGCTTTATTTAAATACAAACATAAAAATATAGTCACTAAAAAGTGTAAAATAAAAACTTTTTAACAAAAAATATCTACCGACTTCCATGTCACAAAAAAGTAAAAAATAATTTAAATATATTTTGGTCTAGAACATACTCAGTACTTAGTACATAGTCCTGAAGTCGGTGCTCGACATATTTCGCTGGACGACGGTAACTACGTCCTATATGAGCACCGACTTCAGAACTATGTACTAAGTACTGAGTATGTTCTAGACCAAAATATATTTAAATTATTTTTTACTTTTTTGTGACATGGAAGTCGGTAGATATTTTTTGTTAAAAAGTTTTTATTCTCATCAAAATCTTTTTATTATGGATAATAGGTTGAAGTACAGTTCTTAAATAAACACATAAAATCCGCTACTATCCTGCCATAAATGGGCATACAAAGTTCACAATTTACAACGCGCAACGCGCTCAGAGTTCACAGTTTTAATGGATTTTCAACTTGTATTAAACCATGGTGGCGTATGTGGTAGAATCATTTGTGTTTTAGTTGGGTGGATTGCCTCAATTATTTCAATATCAACGTCTGCTGTATTCTGGTTTGTAGAGTAAGAATAGAGATAGCCTAGTAGGTAGGTAGGTAGGTAGGTAGTAGGGTTACAGTATCCCCTGGCTGTCGTAGGAGGCGATAAAAAGGAGCTTCCGGGGTTGCGGGCGGATTGAGTGGGAGCTCGATGCATCCAGTCAGGTGACTCCGGGACGGACGACGGTATGTGTGCATACCCTCGTTAAGATTCTGGTCTTAAAGACGCGGTGGACTCAGCCGCTCACCTGGGAGGAGCCCGATGGGGCAACGGGCTCAGGAGACTCCAGTTTCGTTCATTTGGAGATCCCGGAGTCCTTTTTGTAGTGCCGAAGACGGCCACCAGGGGGGTTTGAGTGCGATAGAAATTCCACATCGCGTCGCTCCCACGGTCTCCCTCTCTGGTCTCCCCCTAGAGAACAAAAAAGCCTAGGGGTGATACCTCGGCTTCTCAATTGAAGTTCCGAGGTTCAAATCCCAGGCAGACACCACTGATTTTCCTAAGATGTTGAAACCTACAGAACAGATAGTTCCTATAATGTGTGAAGTCTACCTCACCACACACACACACACACACATACATGCTCAGTGCGGGAGAGTATGGAATAAACTCTCTATTCTGAGAAAAGATCTAAGCCCGTTAGTGGGACTATAATGGGTTGACAACGAAAGAGAGAAAAAAAACAAGAATAGGAGCAAAAATCGATTGTACCTTTGTGGTAAATGTTTATGGAAGAACATAATGCATTTCGTCAGAGCATTGCATTCGCCACACTCTTAACCACAAACAAGTATTCGCACATAATATATGTCGGCAATATTTTTTATACGACATCAATATCTTCATAGATGTGGGGGCGACTATGGTTCTCGTGCAAAATAACAACTCTTGAGGACAATTCACTTGATATAATTATTACGAAGACTTTCATCACAAATAGAACAACCAATACATTTAATAGTAATTAATTTTATAAAAGAATGAAACGGAGACATGGTTACGTGTTGTCGCTTTTGACTGACGTTCACAATAATGGGCGCGTTCCAGAACGCGATCACAACGCTCCAAGCGCCCAAAACGTTGTTCCACAAAGCGACCGCGCTCATTGCCGTCGCGGCGAATACGTCACTCATGACGTCGTGACTTACGCCCACGTGACGGTCACGAAGACCCATCTAACAAGGTGGGTCGAAATGATCGTTCCAGTAGAGAATACGTCAGTAAAGCTGACAAGCTATGGAACGGGAAAAACTGCGGTCGTAAGCGTGCGCTTTGTAATCGTTTAATAGAACGCACCCAATGTGTCTGCCACCCTCGGCTGACTTCACGACTCTGCCAAGACGCGACGATGTGAAGTTAGCACCGCTCGACGCGCCTTCCGCTTCGATTCATAATAGCCGGATCCGACATATATAACAATTGTTTCCACATTTTCATTGTTTCGGTGGAAGTGTGGATGTTGGCTGATTGATATGAGGCGATATTTTTCAAGAGTCGCAATATATTTTATCGGGTTCAGTTGGAAACCTTGATTGGCATCAAGTGGACTGCATACTCATTTGCTACTTCAGTCTTGTGAAAAATTGGGTGTCTGTTATGATTTCCAATTTATAGTAATGAGTTAAAACAAATATGACAAGATATAAACAGAAGGGTCGGTATTTAAGTAAATAAAATCGGAAAGAAATCTATAAAACCAGTGTAGTTTGATTGGGGACATTTTCTAGCGTGAAGGAAACCATGCGTTTCTGGCTCTGAGCACGGGTCTTCTCTCAGAATAAGAGAGAGTTTAGGCCATAGTCCACCGCACTAGCCAAGTGCGCGGTGGACTATAGCCTAAACTGAATGTGTGAATGTGTGAATTGGTGGACTTCACACACCTCCGAGAATTTTTTTTTCAAAACTCTCGGGTGTGTAGGCTTCCTCACAATGTTTTTCTTTACCGAAAAGCAATGATAATTAATTTCTAATACGCACATAATTTTATTAAAATCAGTTATGCGTGCCTGGTTTGAACCCCGGACCTCCGATCCAGAGGGCAAGTTTCAACCATTAAGCTATCACTGCTCTATGCACTATTCATCGTGTATAAATCGTCCATTATAGACAATGTCCATCAAAGACGTAAAATACCCTAAAAAACAGCCAAATGCTAGCCGAACTCGGGAAAAAAGGGTTCCGTACCATTATATATAAAAACCGACATAAAATCACGTTTATTTTATGAGAGCGCCCTTAAATATTATTATCTATTTTTAGTGTTTTTATAGTAGCAGAAATACGTCATCTGTGAAAATTTCAACCGTCTAACCATGGTTCACGAGATCCAGGTTAGTTACAGACAGACAGATAGCAAAGCCTTTGTAATAGGGTTCCGTTTTTACTCTTAGGGTGCGGAACCCAAAAAATTAACTCTATTACAGTACAAGAGTAAGAGCCATGTAACAGGCGGATAGATCGCACATGCTTGGTAATTGCGTTCCGTTCTTACCGCTTGATAATATAACCCTTAAAAAATCTGCTCGTACATCTAGAAAGGATTTCCGTCAGCTTATTGTAATATTCGGTTGACCAAATTTCAAGAACAGGTTACATTAAACTAAATAAAAAAACGCGCGGCAATCGGGGACTGCCGCGGTAAAGCTATTGCATAGCATTTTTATCAACTTATGCAATTATAATTATTTATTTATTTATGCTGTATTTTGATATTAATTCAGAGTTTTTTCTTAGATACTCACTTTCTCATAAACATCTGCTTACATACTCGTCCGATTTCCGAGCAGCTCGTCTCTATCCGTGCGAGCTTTGTACTGTTATACCATATACATACATGTTACGCGAATACACGTTAAGCGAACGCTCGGCCGCGCTACATAGTAGGCGGAATGGGGGTGTTAGGTTTTTCGTTACGGAATAGCTAAAAAATCATTCATTCATTCGCTTATCCTAACCCATAAATTATGCTACTATAATAAAACGTCGATAAAGTAAATCTTATCTTATTAATATTACAAATGAGTAATTGTGAAGAAGTATCACAAAAATCGCTGAATTTTGGAAAACATAGCTTATGTTCTAGATTTACACAGAGAATACTTATTACCGTGGGAGACGACCCGCGTGGCAGAGCGGTTACCATACCGGTCTGACGCGCATTGGGTGCCGGGTTCGATTCCCGGCCAGACAGGTATCTGAATGATGAGTTTAGATTCACAATCTGGGTCTGGGTTTTTGTGTATTCGTCTTGTGTGCGTCCATGGTACCCACGACACAGGAGAAATACTGTGGGGCTATGAGTGTAGAAAGCGTGTGAGTATAATCAAGACGCCCTTATGTTGCCCTGATATCGCCCTTACGTCTATCCTAAACTTGTGTAATTAAACATTATTAAGAAACCTTTTATAAATTTAAAATTTTAATAAACCTTCTAATATAGAAATTTTCATTATCTTTGGTATTCAACTTATTTATCCTCCTACGCTAATTGATGTTGTTAATTTAAAAGTTTAATCAAAACGTAAGACTAATAAGATCAAAATAATTAAAAATAGAAACAAGCGAGCATAAGCAGAATTCGTTTTTTAATGTTTTCATTAACATTCTTACACACACGCAAGCAGGCTCGCATGCAACACGCACACACATACACCAAGCGTGTAGACAGGTTTTGTATTGGGGGGGGAGGTAAAAAAATACAGCCTGAAAACTGTAAGCAACTTCATACTGTACGAAAGTTCTAGCTAAAGTCAATCGCAGATGCGTTGCTACTCTCGAGGACTGACACAGTACAAATATGGAACAGTATGGAAACTAAGCCTATTTGATCAAATATTTTACCTATTTTAATATTTTGGCAACTTTTGTCCTGTAGTAGTCAATCAATCGAATTATATCTAAGCAGTTTATAAATAAATAATATAAGTAGGTAAACTCACGGCGTCGGCGGTCGGTTAATCTCTGCATGACGATAATTATTATTTTAGTTTTAAATACGGAAAACAGTTAAAATTGATACAATTTGTAGATTATTGATCTTTAACATGTTATTGCGGCGTAATTTTTTACGAATTTTGGCGGGTGCGTACACGAGATATTGCATTACGTGGCCTTGTTAATAAAAACGCGGAAACAAATAGCAACATCTTGACTCGACTTGACGCGACACTCGCTACTGAAGCACTGCGAAAACCCCTTAACGGCGTCGTCGATGAGTATGGTGGTGTGAGTGTGCCCTTATCGAACGTGTGTAGGCAGTTTCTATACTATTCCTCTTGTTTCTACTATGACGAACATCTTATGTTCGTTAATATAAAAGTGAACCCGCAACACCATCCTTTCGCCGAAATGCACAAACCAGTGGCCACTTACAATCAAGTGGACTGCAAGCTCGTTTGGTACTTCAATGTGAAAAAAAAACATTATTTATAAACATTAAAACCCACAAAATTATGAACAAATTATTTATTATTTATTTTAGCAAGCGGAGTCATACACAAAGATTCGTGTAACTTACTAAGTTAATTAATGTCCTATGTTCATTAGCTTTTAGCGACGTGACTGTGACTTTTGTACTTAGGCTAGAATTTTGGAGATTTCATTATGAGTATGAGAAAAACATTTCGTCTGGTAGAGACATTTCTGTTAGTATAATTGAAGTAATAAAGTTAATATAATGAAGCAGAGATAACTTATTGATGAAACTCAGCCTCAATCTTGAGTTTCAGGTTCGAATCCCACGTGCGGAAGCAGTAATAACTTAATGGTTAAAACTGAGCCTCAATCTTGAGTTTCAGGTTCGAATCCCATGTGCGGAAGCAGTAATAACTTAATGGTTAAAACTGAGCCTCAATCTTGAGTTTCAGGTTCGAATCCCACGTGCGGAAGCAGTAATAACTTAATGGTTAAAACTGAGCCTCAATCTTGAGTTTCAGGTTCGAATCCCACGTGCGGAAGCAGTAATAACTTAATGGTTAAAATTGAGCCTCAATCTTGAGTTTCAGGTTCGAATCCCACGTGCGGAAGCAGTAATAACTTAATGGTTAAAATTGAGTCTCAATCTTGAGTTTCAGGTTCGAATTCCACGTACGGAAGCAGTAATAACTTAATGGTTAAAATTGAGTCTCAATCTTGAGTTTCAGGTTCGAATTCCACGTACGGAAGCAGTAATAACTTAATGGTTAAAATTGAGCCTCAATCTTGAGTTTCAGGTTCGAATCCCACGTGCGGAAGCAGTAATAACTTAATGGTTAAAACTGAGCCTCAATCTTGAGTTTCAGGTTCGAATCCCACGTGCGGAAGCAGTAATTACTTAATGGTTAAAACTGAGCCTCAATCTTGAGTTTCAGGTTCGAATCCCACGTGCGCTTCACGGATTTTTCGCAAGTATGCGTATTAGAAATGTACTATTTAATAACTAATATCATAGTTCATACTAATATTATAAAGGCGAAAGTTTGTGAGTGTGTATGTCTGTCATAGTGTCACGTCTAAACGGCTGGAGCGATTTTCTTAAAATTTGGTATGAAGTTAGCTGACTCTGGATTAACAATAGGCTACTTTTTACTGTGGGAAAATATCTTATTCCCACGGGACAATCAATACATCGATTTTAATAACGCGGGGATATATATTTACTATATTTAACGGAATGTTTCAGCGTGTTTTTACCTTGTCGTAATTCCGTTATTTCTCAGAGAGACATGACATTTGGTATGTAATATTACTTTAGTATTCTAAAGCATCTGAATAATTTATACAAAGAGTAACACTACCGCACAAATACACAGTATCAGTAAATATATTGTATGGAAATATATAATTTCCTGTTTAATAACGTCCCTGTAGTTCCGGGATTAGAATAGGGCTACGGTATCTCTTGTCGTAAGAGGCGACTAAAAGGGGCTTCCGGGGTTGCGAGCGGCTAGAGTGGGAGGTCGAACCGTTCGATCAGGCAACCCCGCGAAGGACGGGGACGTATGTGTGGTCGCATACCGTCATAAAGAGCAGACGGGGAGGCTGACCCAACCGCCCATCGGTGAGGACCCTGATGGGGAAACGCGCTCCTGTTGTATATGAAGCTGTATTTGCTTACAGATGTCCATGGGCAGCAGTGACTTACTGAGGTGGACTGCATGCTCGTTTGTTACTTCAATTGTTTAAAAAACATTCGTTATAAATCCTGTATAATTTTCTCCTGTATAATTTAATCCCGTTCAAAAGCATGAGAACATAATCCGCGGATACCCGTTGATCCGGCAAAAATACGAGAATTGCTTACCGATACAATTTACAACCGAATCGCTAAATAAACATTCCGATCGCAATACGCTTGATAGGGGATAACTTGTAGGGTACGGTCGTACTGATAGCGGATTTATCGTCGTCGTCGTCAACTCATTATTGTCCCACTGCTGGGCACGAGTCTTCTCTCAGTATGAGAGAGTTTAGGCCTTAGTCCACTGCGCTGGCCAAGTGCGAATTGGTGGACTTCACACACCTCCGAGAACTTTCTTTTTTAAAGAACTCTCGGGTGTGTAGGTTTCCTCACGATGTTTTCCTTCACCGAAAAGCAGTGATAATTAATTTATAATACGCACATGAATCAGTGGTGCGTGCCTGGGTTTGAACCTCGGACCTCCCGATCGAGAGGGCAAGTTTCAACCATTAGGCTATCACTGCTCCACCATTAGGCTATCACTGCTCGCGAATTATATTTAAAAATAATTGCTTCTATATTGCCCATTTGGTTTAGTAGTTGAACATTTTAAAAATAAAAGGCGTTTAAAGGTGGCAGGATTCATGTAGTTTGAATTCAGAGGCATCGCCGGCAAATTTATGCCTGCAGTGTTAAATGCCATTGTTTTGGTTCGATGATGACGACGATGGTAATACAAGAGACATATTTCTCTGATGCATAGCAATTTCGTCTTCAAGGCTTTTTTTTTGTTCTCGAGGGGGAAACCTTAAAAAGGTACCCGACGCCGTGGGAGCGACGCAGGGTTATGTGGGATTTTTACCGCACTAAAACCCCCCCCGGTGGCCGTCCTCGGCGCTATAAAGAGGACTCCGGGTACTCGGTCCGACCGCAACCGGAATCCTCTGAGCGCGTTGCCCCATCGGGCTCCTCCCAGATGGGTGGCTGGGCGCACCGCTCCGTCTAGTCTTTACGACGGTATGCGACCACATATACCGCCGTCCTTCCCGGGATCGCCTGACCGAACGGTTCGAGCTCCCACTCTAGCCGCCTGCAACCCCGGAAGCTCCTTTTAGTCGCCTCTTACGACAGGCAGGGGATGCCGTAGCCCTATTCTGATTCCGGAACTACAGGGACGGTCGTCTTCAAGGCTACCAACGCACCATTGGCAAACCTCTAAGACAAATTTTATGTAGACAAAATGTAGGGTGGATTATAGATATCAAAGAATCAAGTAATTTACCATCAGGTAGCTTACTTGATTCTGTGATAATTGATGAATCATCATGAATCATCATCCGTTATCACAGAGGTAAAGTAACCGCCATTGATATCTATATTTTCTTCTACGGGTGGTAGATCCAGTGTATTCTACAGGGGAACTACCACCGCCACATCTATATCTAGCGTGATGCATTTCTTGCCTTTCGATGAAAGGATGTGGTTTACGGCTTTTTATATAATATTATGACCATGTTAGTCTTCGGGAATGCCAACGCATCTGTGGTTGACTTCAGGTAGAACCCTTGTTCTACATGAAGTTGTTTATATATGTTTATGAACGGTAGAAGCCATTTAACATAAGTTGGACTGCGTGCTCGTTTGCTACAATCATATAAAAAACAGCGAATATTGCAAATGAATTGTGAAGTTTATAGAAAACACAAAAAAGAAGAAATATTTATTTAATTTTTGAAACGCCTTAAGCTAAGGGTTACAAGGGTTAATTTAATGCCTAATGGCATTCTCTGCCAGTCAACGCTGGGCGATAGCGATAATTTGTGGTAGGTATATAAAAAAGTAAGTATAAACTATTAATTAGTAAAATAATCATACAATATTAAATATTCAAAAAATATTAATATACTTATATAATTCTATAGTTAATATAATAAGTAATATATAATTGTTACAATACATAATATACATATAATTGTCTAGTTTCCATGTTCACTCCACAAATGAGGGAATCTTTCAATAAACATGTCATTTATGTGGGTTAGGGAGATATACTAGGCTGATGCATACCAACTTAATCCTCAGGTGTAACAACGCATCTGTGACTAATTCAGGTAAGACTCATCTAGGACTATCTTTTCTGTGATTAATTGCAGCCATTAACAATCAGGTTGACTGCTTCTCGTTTGCCTCTGTACTATTAAAAAGAAAATGTGTGTGTTATTAAATCCACGCGTTAGAAGTTATACTTCTTTGGCGTAACCAGATAAAAATCTTAAAAAAATATATATCTTTCGCCTTATTCTACGTTTGTAGAAAAAAGGACACTAACAATAGAGAAAACTAAAATACTGACTATAGCTAACTTCAGGATGTCGGTTTTTTGTGACGCTGCGCCGCGCATCGTAAATCTAAAATGTTGACAATAGATAACTTCAGGGTGTTGGTTTTTTGTGACGCTGTGCGCGCGCCTTGTAAAACTAAAATGCTGACTATAGCTAACTTCAGGGTGTTGGTTATTCTTGACGGTGTGCGCGCGCATCGTAAAATTTACTCTCATCATTTGTCCCCAACGCTCCAAAAGAAGAATAACTTTAAAAGTAACAACCCGCTAACATTAGCTCCACAAACACTTTGCCAACGACTCTCAAGCAACATTCGCCCTAATTTCTCCTCATAATCACGGGCTTAAAATTTGCAATTAAATCCAATATAAATATGAAAATGGAAGTGGAATTTTCCGTCAGCGTTCCCTAATGATGTTTGAGTTTCAATATCATTGAGTTTGTTCATGGTTTCTGTTAACTTGACATTAATGACCTTTCTCTTATTTATTAAATTGAAACCATAAATCGTATTGAAATCACTTTTTACGTGAAGAAAAACGTCGAAATTAATCACTTTGAACGGAGGTAAATATCATTGGAGAATCGGAATATCTGGGATTTTTCGGACGTTTTTATTGATGTTTCTAGCCTAAGTAATAACGACTACTACAGTATTTACTTATCGTCTATGGGTTCTCGAACCCTTGTACACAATTCTCGCGTTTCGGTGGAAGGATGTGATTACCGGCTTATTTTTATTTGAGGCGACCATCTTAATTGACTGACGTATTTCTTTCATCCTATCTGTGATTGACTTCAGATGAAACCCATGTTCTGTATGAAGTTGATTACAGATGACCATGGGCGGCATTGTCCACTTACGATCAGGTGGACTGCATGCTCGTTTGCTACTTCAGTCAGATAAAAAAAAAGTTTAGTTTAATCAAAGGAATACACATAGAACTATTGGTTAATAGTTGTATAACTACTTATATTTATCATAATACGATCGATGATGTTTTTGATTTTTTAGTTAATAAATTAGGTGAACAATTGTCTAGTTGATCTTATGCGGATTTTTTTTACGCGAGATTAAGGGACCCGTTTACCAAATCGTTAGTGGTAACTGTCGGTGATGGACATCTGTGAGCAACTTCATTTCAAATAACAGTTGTATCTCAAGTCAATCACAGATGTGTTGTAGCGACACGGGGCCTAAAATATTCACCTCATATAACAATGACAGACAACCTGACTGATTTTCCAATACGCAAGAACTGCTTCGTATTAGAAAAATATATATCGATGGTATGTACCCGACCAAACCATATGCGTTCTACCACCTTGTAAATCTACAAACATTTCAATATACCTTTAGTAAAGTAAATGTAATACTTTTGACGACCCGCGTGGCAGGGCGGTTACCATATCGGTCTGACACGCAATTGGTCCCGGGTTCGATTCCCAGCTAGACAGGTATCTGAATGATGAGTTTAGATTCATGTTCTGGGACTGGGTGTTTGTGTATTCGTCTTGTGTGTGTCCATGGTACCCACGACACAGGAGAAAACCCTAGTGTGGGGCTATGAGTGTAGAAAGCGTGTGTTAAGGTATGTTTTAGTACAACTAAAAAGTTTTTTTATGTAACGGGTACTCACGATATGCGATTTTTTAATTTCTTTCTGCCGATATTTCGACGCAATTGCATGGATCGTGGTCACGGCCAAACAGTTTGACCACGATCCATGCAACCGTGTCGATATATCGCAAGAAAGAAATTCAAAAACGCATATCGTAAGATACATAAAAAAATGTATAAATTCCGCGATAATATTAATTTAAAATCATAAACCAAAAAGGCTCTTCTACCAAAAATTACAAATATGACTTAAAATATTTGGGCCTTGTATGCTCAAATATTTTAAGCCATATTTGTCATGTGTTTAAGCCGACTTATCTTAATCTTAACCATTTTTTGTCTTTTTTTCCTTCTAAGTACCACGTACTAATAAATATTACCAACAGTTCTTTGAGCAGGTGTTCCATTTGCAAATAAAGGCAGCATTATCCCCACACGACTCGGGAAGATGTCTCTTAGGTTTTATTAAATTTGTCCACAGACGCCACTCTACGTAAACTTTAGATTGCATAAGTTTCTGGGACTTTAAAAAGACGCTTCACTTGTATTGGGTTTCAAAATTATAATGTAGACTATATTATACGGTATATATAGTATCGATTTTAAATAGTACCACTTTCTCCACATGGTTGGGCCAGAAGGCAACTAAAGGACGGTAGGAGTATCTGCCTGAGTTGCTTCAAACCCACTGCTGTCACCAATAATTTCAGAAAATACGGCGGATTTTGTGGGATTATTTCTCATACCGCGGGATACTTTAATTTGACTGAAGTAGCAAACAAGCATTCAGTCCACTTGATGGTAAGTGGCCATTGCCGCCCATGGACATCTGTAATCTACTTCATACAGAACATGGGTTCCATCTGAAGTCAATCACAGCTACTTTAGAAGGTTTCCATTACGTGATAAAAGGCATGCAAGGCGCGACAAAATCCTGCGATGAATAAAATAAATATATAATAGGTAGATTTGTTACTAATTTTCAGTAGCCACAGTACTTATTATGTACATCCTAGGCAATGGGTACAACCCATTTACTGTCCCTCTGCTGGGCACGGGTCTTCTCTCAGAATGAGAAGGTTTTAGGCCATAGTCCACCGCGTTAGCCAAGTGCGAATTGGTGGACCTCCCATAAATTTTTTTAAAGGACTCTCGGGTGTTTAGGTTTCCTCGCGACGACGACGTTTTCCTTCGCCGAAAAGCAGTAATAATTAATTTCTAATACGCACATTGATCAGTAGTGCGTGTCTGGGTTTCATCCTCGGACCTCCCGATTGAGAGGACAAGTTCAACCATTAGGCTATCTGCTCTCCAATCCTAGGTAATACAGTTTGTGGTATTCCATTGATAACATCGAATACCAATCCGAATGGTGTAATTAGGTATTGCATTCCATGTGTAGAATAAGCTATAAGTGACCAAAATGTATGAAAGTGAGTTTTAAGTCATTCAAAAATTTTCCTGGTGCAAAATTGTAAGATGTGAATCACCCTAAATAATCCTAGGTTTTAGCTCAAACTACTCCGTTCCTGGTTGAACTCAGAATTCAGATGCTGAGAGAATCTCTCACGTATTACTAAGATAAGATGCAAATTGGATCAATTATACTGAACTCGGTACAACAGAACTATTGGTATTGAAGAATTATCTTCAAATTGAATTTGCTGCCTGGAATTTGCAAGTGAACAAATTTTGTCTAATTTCCCAAGAGAAAAAGGTTGTCTATTTGACGCATGTTTTTTTTCTCTCATCTTTTATACTGTTTACGTCGTGATATAGTTAACTATGTAAATTAGTTATGTACAAAATACAATATATGAATTATACGCTATTTTTTTAAATCTGATCTGGGAGGAGCGCGATGGGGCAACGCGCTTAGAGGATTCCGGTTGCGGTCCTTTGGAGATCCCGGAGTCCTCTTTATAGGGCCCAGGACGACTTCCTGGAGGTTAGTGCGGTTAAAAATCCCACATCACCCTGCGTCTGAAGGTGAAGACTACCTGAAACATGTCAAAGTTTATAATCTAAGGTTTGACACGTTCTAACTGAGTCTTATCTGAAAGACATTTTTTGAGCCAAATCATCCCGACTGTACGACGAAAAATAAAACGAATTTCATGGTAACAAATTAATATACAATCGGTTTTTATTAATATTTTCATAAAATAAAAGGAAACATTACAAAACCGGTTATTCTAAGAACAATTTAGCATTTCTCACAAGCGGTACAATCAACATAAAAACGTTTACAAGTCGCGTGTACAAAATCGTAAAAACGAAGCACGGGGCAGAGTGGCAGTAAAGTGGTATAATTTTATATGAAATCCAGTTATTGCGGCTTATTTATTAATAATTTTGATATATTTTAAGTTTTTACCACTGTAGACAGCCCTTATGATTGCTTTCCATTTATTTATGAACGAGCAAAGCTCGTATTAAATAGTTAAGAGCATAAAATAAAGATAACTTCAAGTGGCTAGAGACGCGATGATACCTCTGAAGTCTCCACCTGAAGGTTCCACCTTAGTGTTTTCCAAAAAACATTATTTTGAGCCAAATCAACCCCTTACAGAAATCCTGAGATCGGTTGTCGTATTTCATAAAATAAAACGAAAAATTTCAAAACCGCTCATTCTAAGAACAATTTAGCATTTCTCGAACGCGGTACAATAAACATAAAAACGTTTACAAGTCGCGTGTACAAAATCATAAAAACGAATCACGGAACAGAATGGCAGTAAAGTGTAGGTACAATTTTTGTATGAAATTCTTATTTAATATTTTTTTATATATTTTTATATTTTCAGGTCTATGCACAGCCCTCATGATTGCTTCCTATTTTTTTTTTGAAGGAAAAAAGGTGATATTAAATATTAATAGGCTATAAGTAGTTAGTTAGGTAGTAAAAAGCATCAAGTAGGGCAGGTTTTCTAGTGGATGCATAAATCCGTTGATACTCCTAAAGACTAACTTGAAACATGTCAAAGTTTATAATCTAAGGTTTGACACGTTCCAACTTAGTCTTAACTGAAAGACGTTTTTGAGCCAAATCACGATTTCACAACGATAAATAAAACGAATTTCATGTTTATAAATTAATCCACAATCAGTTTTTATTCATATTTTCATAAAATAAAACGAAACATTACAAAAGCGCTCATTCTAAGAACAATTTGGCATTTCTCGAACGCGGTACAATCAACATAAAAACGTTTACAAGTCGCGTGTACAAAATCGTAAAAACGAAGCACGGAGCAGAGTGGCAGTAAAGTGGTATAATTTTATATGAAATCCAGTTATTGCGGCTTATTTATGAATTTTTTTTAAAGTTTTTACCACTGTAGACAGCCCTTATGATTGCTTTCCATTAATTTATGAATGAGCAAAGCTCGTATTAAATAGTAAGTTAAGAGCATAAAATAAACATAACTTCAAGTGGCTAGAGACGCGATGATACCTCTGAAGTCTCCGCCGTCTGAAGTGTAAGGTTCCACCTTAGTGTTTTTCCAAAAATTGTTATTTTTAGCCAAATCAACCCCAGTTTACGACGAAAAATAAAATGAATTACATGCTTACAGAAATCCTGAATTCGGTTGCCGTATTTCGTAAAATAAAAAGAAAAATTTCAAAACCGCTTATTCTAAGAACAATTTAGTACTTCTCGAACGCGGTACAATCAACATAAAAACGTTTACAAGTCGCGTGTACAAAATCGTAAAAACGAAGCACGGAGCAGAGTGGCAGTAAAGTGGTATAATTTTATATGAAATCCAGTTATTGCGGCTTATTTATTAATAATTTTCGTCCTCGTATTAGTTACGGTCTATTTGAATGCAAATTGGCGGAGGGTCGACGCTCCAAGGCAAATGATGTGAACGGACGACTTTCAGTCGCATTGCGCGATACGACTGATAATGGTTTGTTTAATGTGATAGCCTAATGGTTGAATCTTGCACTCTCGATGAGGTCCGAGGTTCAAACCCAGGCACGCACCACTGATTTTTCTAAAATTATGTGCGTATTAGACACGCGGTCGCCAACTCTTCTAAGGACATCACTCCTAAGGACTAATTAAAACGGAATGTTTTGTGTGTATGGCAAATTAATTTTATATGTAGCGATCATTTAAGTCCTCGGGAATAGCATCTGTAATTGACTCCAGATGGAACCTCATTTCTATATGAAGTTGCTATTGGAGATAGTGACCACTTACCATCAGGTGGACCGCATGCTCCTTTGCTACACTTAGATAAAATAAGAGACGTGTGGCGGTGACCACTTTTGCGATTGCGTTTTTTAATCGCAAGTTTATAATAAATCAATTCATCGCACCTACGTCCCTGTATATATTTTGAATTGTAAATCATATTTAACGCGCATAATTTCATAACTTGGCAGGTTACAGTAGAAGCCGAGGTCTCAGTCGGAATATTAACTTTATTTTTAGAATTAACAACACTTTAACATTTTGATTTATTCCGAGACATTATAATAAATTCTGTAAAAACAGTTTCTTTTTATTTTTACTTTTTTATTTAAATATGGATATAAAATATTAAAAAAGGCTGTCGCGTGTAAGATGTGGAATGAGCTTCCTCTTGAGGTATTCCCAGAGCTCAAAGAGATGGAGCTTTTCAAGAAACGCTCAAATAGAGCCGGTGATGTATTGGCAAATTCTTTGGTGTCGTAAATGTTTTTAGGGTACGGTAACTATTAGATTAGGTAACCCGTCTTTCTTACCATTAGGAAAAGCATTTGAAGGCACTAGAACCTTCAGTGGTTCAAGGCCAGATCGATCACTGACACACCTTCGGCCTATCAGCAGTGTTAAAAGCTGACGTTTTCTGATTTGAGGATCTCGCATATATTTGTCACTCTCACTGAAAGAAGACATAATAATGTGAGGAATAGCAACGCATCTGGCGCTGAACTCACGTAAGACGTCTGCTTTCGCTCCGGGATCTCGAAACGACTTCAACCGGAATCCTCCGAGCGCGTTGCCCCATCGGCTCCTCCCAGATGGGCGGCTGGGCCCACCGCTCCGTCTAGTATTTACGACAGTATGCGACCACACATACCGCCGTCCTTCCCGGGATCACCTGACTGAACGGTTCGAGTTCCCACTCTAGCCGCCCGCAACCCCGGAAGCTCCTTTTAGTCGCCTCTTACGACAGGCAGGGGATGCCGTAGCCCTATTCTGGTCCCGGAACTACAGCAGCATTCTTATTTCTTACTAGTTAATTGTATATGTGCAACAAATTCGTAAGTACAAACCATGAGGAACTCAAGATAATTTGTAATCATTATTTACAAATCACCGCCGACTTCTAATACCGCACAAGTTACAGTTAATAGTAAAATCATAATAATCAGTATTTATTTATTAATATGATTTTACTATATCAAATATTCTGGTGGAACGTATGTACGTTCCACGTACGTATTTAATCTCCACAGTGCTCAGTGTCATGTTTGACATATGGTAGTTTGTTAACTGAAGCGACTAGACGATACTGGTGTCATCTATTCTCTTGATACACCATTTCTAAAGATTAATTAAACTAAGTCAAGAATTGAGAGACGCAACCAATCCGCACTATTTAAACAAAAAAGAAAATAATAAGACGTCGCATGTCACTCAAGATCTGGCAAGACATGTCCTAAATTTCAGTATTTTAATAAACAAAAATAATTATAATAAAGAAAAATATTATCGAAATCGACAAGTGAAAAAAGCCAAAATGAAGTGTCATTTAAACATGGATCGGTTACCAACGGTCATCAGTTGCTGCTTTTGCTGCTTTCTGCGCGCCGGGACTGTTATGATTGCTGCGTTTTCATTTGTAAGTCTATACTCACACACACACGCTTTCTACACTCATAACCCCACACTAGGAGTATCTCCTGTGTCGCGGGTACCATGGACACACAGAAGACGAATACACAAACGCCCAGACCCAGAACATGAATCTAAACTCATCATTCCGATATCTGTCTGGCCGGGCATCGTACCCGGAACCCACTGCGCGTCAGGCCGGTATGGTAACCACTCCGCCACGCGGGTCGTCGTAACTACTTAATCTAAATACTTAAAACGCTTTTTTCACTCATAACCCCACAGTAGGATTTTCTCCTGTATCGTGTGTGCCATGGACACACAAAAACGAGCGTGTTGTCCCATCGGACTGCTCCCAGACTGGCGGCTGAGCCCACCGATCAGTCAAATCTGTACGGTATACATACCGCCGTCCTTCACGGGGTCGCCTGACCTAACGGTTCGTGCTCCCACTCTAGCCGCCCGCAACTCCGGAAGCCTGCCGAATCATGCAGAAAATCGCATTTGACAGTCATTTAGTAAAATATTAACTTGTAAAATGTAAAATTATATGTATCATATTTTTTCTTATTTTTTGTTAATCAAATGATATTTTAAATTCCATCCATCCGTCAGCCCTTTGATGTCCACTGCTGGACATAGGCCTCCCCTAAATGGCGCCACTCCAACTGGTCCTGTGCCCTCTGAATCCAACGGTTTCCCGCTGTCCTCTTCAGGACATCGGTCCACCTGGTAGGGGGGCGACCTGTACTCCTTTTGCCTAAACGTGGTCGCCACTCGATACGCCACCTTCGAGCGATATGGCCGGCCCACTGCCACTTCAACTTGCTGATTTTGAGAGGTATGTCGGTAACCTTCGTTCGTCTACGGATTTCATCGTTGCGAATCATGTCTCGTAGCGAAATTCCGAGCATAGCCCTCTCCATAGCACGCTGAGCGACTCTGAACCTTCGAATGAGGCCTTTAGTGAAGGACCACGTTTCGGCGCCATAGGTCATCACTGGCAACACACATTGCTCGAACAATTTCGACTTCAGGCACTGAGGAATTGTGGACGAAAAGATGCTACGAAATTTCCCGAACGCAGCCCATTTTAAATTACTTCATTAAAATAAAAAAAATGTGTCATATAAGAAAAAATGTATAAAATGAACTTATTTGAATAAACAGAATAAATAAATAATAATAAAATTAACCGTTATATAATAATAAACCGTTATATTAAAATTGCATGTAGATGTTTTTTAATTCGTCAATATATTGAACTTAGACTTCGAAATGTCAGATGCATCTTAAATATTGGGGGAAGCTTAGTATAAATTCGTGATACAGACATCCATTCAGATAGAGCTGAAAATAAACTGTTTCAAATCTAGAACAGAACTCAGTTTTAGAACTAGCTGTCTGTGAAATGTCTATGTTTAGTCACAAATCAAAGTATAAACGAAGAACGAATATATTTCTATTTTAAGCTATGTATTTGGATTCTCCTATCTTTTGAACTTCTTTTAGTCTTAACCTTTTCGACAGCATTTTGCATACATGCATGAATCCCTCCACCCTTGAACATAATGAAGTCCACAGCTGGGCATAGACTTCGTCTAATGGGGTTTTTACTTATAATCATGTGTACATCTACCCAACAGTTGTGCGATCTTCATTGCTGGACATAGGCCTTTTCTTGGGGGTTTTTGTCTATAGTCTATGCATCTTTTATGCGTCTTGGTGACCGTAATAGATGTAGATGTTACTAAGAAATTTCTTAATCGACTTACTACATCTACAGGAAGTAATTTAATATTATGTAATTAATAAATTAAAACTATTCTTTACATTGAATATTTCCGTTTATAATATCGTTATATATCGTTATCGTTTATATTATCCAATATATAATATCGTATTATTTAATTTTACTTATGGACTGCAAATGGTGTTGATCGATTTATTAAAACATTGTTTCTCGTTTGTAATTGTTGTTACATGAGCTTTTTAGGGTTCCGCATTCAAAGAGTAAACAAAATAACATAAAAAAAAATATTACGACTTTGGACGACCCGCGTGGCGGAGCGGTTGATATTTTTTTTTTTTTTTGTTTTCGAGGGGGAAACCTTCCAAAGGTACCCGATGCCGTGCGACGCAGGGTTATGTGGGATTTTTACCGCACTAAAACCCCCCCGGTGGCCGTCCTCGGCGCTGAAAAGGTAGGACTTCGGGATCTCGAAACGACTTCAACCGGAATCCTCCGAGCGCGCTGCCCCATCGGGCTCCTCCCAGATGGGCGGCTGGACCCACCGCTCCGTCTAGTCTTTACGACGGTATGCGACCACACATACCGCCGTCCTTCCCGGGATTGCCTGATCGAACGGTTCGAGCTCCCACTCTAGCCGTCTGCAACCCCGGAAGCCCCTTTTAGTCGCCTCTTACGACAGGCAGGGGATACCGTAGCCCTATTCTGACCCCGAGGCTACAGGGACGAGCGGTTGATATACCGATCTGACGCTCAATGGAACCCGGGAGGTTCGATTCCCGGCCAGACAGGTATCTGAATGATGAGTTTAGATTCATGTTCTGGGTCTGGGTGTTTGCGTATTCGTCTTGTGTGTGTCCATGGTACCCACGACACAGGAGAAAATCCTACTGTGGGGCTATGGGTGTAGAAAGCGTGTGCGTGTATATTTCTTAAAACAAGCTTCCATTTCAATAGACTTAAAAAAAAAAATAAGCTTTGTATTAGACAAACCCATCATTTTGTTGCATGGTACAATTTTCTATCATATTAAATCTTGTTTAACGTTTATCATATCCCAATACAGATGGTGGGATTGTTCTTCGCGCCCAACGTATCCCAGTCCAAAGGAGCATGGGACATGAGCCCAGTGCTCGCCAGCTACAGCTCAGCGACGGAAAGCGCTGTCCAGGTCGCGCTGGGAGCAGTGTCCATTGTCCTGTGTGCGATCAGTGCTTTGCTGTTGCTTGGTGCTTGCTGTGTATGTATCTATCTTTAACCATTCTATGGTCTTTGATTTACATAGGGCTGTCTAAAATGGGAGATTTTTATCCCATTGAAGTAGCAAACAAGCATGCAGTCTACCTGATGGTAAGGGGTCCTCGCCAATGGACATCTGTAAGCCACTTTATGTAGAACAGAGATTCTACATGAAGTCATACAAGCGTTGCTACTACCGAGGACTAAGACGGTTGCTTCGTATGAAAATAAGCAATGAGTACTTTTTTTTTGTTCTCGAGGGGTTTCTTTAAAAGGTACCCGACGCCGTGAGAGCGATACAGGGTTATGTGGGATTTTTACCGCACTAAAACCCCTCCGGTGGCCGCGGCCAACTGTCAAAAATAGCAGCCATTAAATGAACGTGATTTATTCTGTTTTAATATAAATTGATTCAATATAGGTTAGCATCATCTTAAAAAACAATAACACAACCATTTAATCATTTAAAAGTCATATTGTGTGCCATTATTCAACACGAACGTCGAATACACGTCGCGACAGCTACCACTATAAGACATGTAGTCAAATCGACGACGTGTATAAGGCAACTATGCGACTAAGTAGGTATTTATATGACTGTTACAAGAAAATTATAGCGCGTTAAGTTGAATAAAATGGGCCCTAATGCCTTCGAGTAAACGTCCTTATAACGTTTATGCGATTATTCTAAATAATATTAAGTTGCCACCAAAACGTTTACTCAACGTTGTAAATGTTTGTTGGGCGACCTCGGCTCTACAAAGAGGACTCCGGGATCTCCAAAGGAACGCAACCGAAATCCTCTGAGCGCGTTGATCAATCGGGCTCCTCCCAGATAGGCGGCTGGGCCCACCAGTCCGTCAAGTCTTTACGACGGTATGCGACTAGCGTTGCTACTGCCGAGGACTAAGATGTTTGCCTCATATAAAGATAAGTAATGAGTACTTGATAAATACTTGAAAATTTGTCACACTTTTAAATTTAAAACCTTCAAAATAAATGTGTGCTTGCAACCACATGCTCTGTACTATCAGAAATACTTAGTGGGCGACCTATCACAACTCAAAAGGTGTGGCGATATCATAAACATATGGCGTTACTAGTATTCTGAATCACGATATCGAAGTTTTCTCAACATTTTGCATATGTACAAGTTCCAAGCAGACTTGGAGTACGGCCGCCCTCAACCATTGTTACTTTACCGATTTGGCTGTTAAATACCAAAATTGTTCATTCTCCATGAATTCTTTTAACACCATCAGAATTTACTACAGAATGTGCAAATTTTTGCAGAATATCCCAATACTCATCGAGATATACCAGTGGGGTGCGCTGGTGTACGCCGTGACCGTCTCCCTGATGTTTCTCATCCTGGCCATGTTCTGCTTCTTCGTGCCACCGCACAGCTACCTCGCTGGCGGTCTGCTGTGTATGTTCGTCGTGTGTAACTTACTATGTGGGTGTCATTGGAAATATTTTTAGAAGATTTTTTGCTTTACATTTGTATACAAATTAATAGAAAGTAATCAATCAGAGAGCAGTGATAGCCTAATGGTTGAAACTTGCCCTCTCGATCGGGAGGTCCGAGGTTCAAACCCCGGCACGCACCACTGATTTTTCTAAAATTATGTGCGTATTAGAAATTAACTATCACTGCTTTTCGGTGAAGGAAAACATCGTGAGGAAACCTACACACCCGAGAGTCCTTTAAAAAAAAAAAAAAGTTCTCGGAGGTGTGTGAAGTCCACCAATTCGCACTTGGCCAGCGCGGTGGACTACGGCCTAATACTCTCTCATTCTGAGAGAAGACCCGTGCCCAGCTGTGGGACAATAATGGGTTGACAACAATCAATCAGTACTATATTTTTACAACTTTTCTCACTTTATATTTGTGTGTTTACAAGATAGAACCAGTGTAGTTTGACCGGGGAGAGGCCACCGCTGCACTTCTAGCGTGAATATTTTTTTGCGATTCTTTTTTTTTATATGTTAACCTAACGATAAGGCTGACGGGCTACCTGATGGAAAGTAGTCGCCGTTGCCTATGGACATTCGCAACACCAGAGGAGTCGCCAATGCATCGCCGGCTTTGAAGGAGAGCTCTTTTTGCATTTTTTCTTGAAGAAAAATTGTGTAATTGCCCGCTCACTACACTTTTGTATGAGGCGACAATATTAGTGCTCAAGAGTAGCAACATATCTGTGAGTGACTTCAGATAGAAACCTTGATCTATATGAAGTTACTTACAGATGGCCATTTTTTCTATCTAATTGAAGTAGCAAACGAGCATGCAGTCCACCTGATGGTAAGTGGTCACTACCGCCCATGGACATCAGTGAGCAACTTCAAATAGAACATGGGTTCTATCTGAAGTCAATCACAGATGCGTTGCTACTCCTGAGAACAATATGGTCGCCTCATATAAAAATGTGCCGGCAACCACGCCCTTCTATCGAAACGCAAGGAACGCTTCACGTTGGAAATAGGTGTGGCGGTGGTACCTCTACGGTCGAACTACACTGGATCTACCACCTGGCATTCACGGCAGTAACCTCTTATCATCTGGTGAACTGCATACTCGTTTGCTACTTACAATATAAATGAACGAAAAAGTAACTACTGAAAGGAATATTTATGTATGTATTCGGTACGTTAGAATCGTAAACCCGTAGAACTGCTACGAAGTTGTAGCGCTGCTACGCATTTCCTTATATTGTAGTAGAAATGACCGTGCAGCCTATGAAAATGAAAACTTTTTTAAATTTCGTGGAAAGAGGGTAAAGCAAAGAAATTTTAGTATTTAGATTTAGTATGTTTAGTTAAAATTGCGATTAAAATTTCCTTTTTTTATAATATGCGGGAGTATGACAAACTATTTTATATTATTCTTTTTTATATTTATTTAAAACACGCTATTAGACTCATAGCCCCACACTAAGATTTTTTCCTGTGTCGTGGGTACCATATACCAATACACAAATACCCAGACCCAGAACATGAATCTAAACTCATCATTCAGATACCTGACGGAACCCGGAACCCATTACGTGTCAGACCAGTATGGTAACCGCTCCGCCACGTTGGTCGTCAAATTATGTATTTTTTTTTTTTATTTGACTGAAGTAGCAAACGAGCATGCAGTCCACCTGATGATAAGTGGTCACTGCCGCTCATGGACATCTGTAATCAATTTCATACAAAACATGGGTTCTATCTGAAGTCAAACACAGATGCGTTGCTACTCCCGAGGACTATGATGGTCGCCTCATGTAAAAGTGTGCCGGCAACCACACCCTTCTATCGAAACGCAAGAAATGCTTCACGCTAGAAATAGGTGTGGCGGTGGTACTTCCCCGGTCGAACTACACTGGTTCTACCACTTTTTAAATTAAATTTTAATTAAATTTTAATATTATTAATATGTATTAAATATTATTGTATATTTATTTTTTACAGTGACTACGTACTTCGTACTTGTGGTAAATAGTCTCCGGGTATCGCTCAAATATTTATCGTCACATGAAGATTTGGTGTAACAAAGTGATTATTGATTTATTGTACAATTACTTAAATATTGGTGCCTGAATATATTCTTTTTAGTTGGGTATATTTTTGTTTTTTTTTCTCCGTAATATTACACATACAATTGGATGATATTTTCGAACGTTGGTATTTAGACGTTTCAACAAATACCATCCAAATTATCTATAGCGCCACAAATCGTAAAGGAACTAAACCTTTTTTTAATTTACTAGCATTTCTATTTCTGTCTAATAAAAAAAACGTGCGGCACTCGGGGACTGCCGCGGTAAAGCTATTGTATAGCATTATTGTCAACTTATGCAATTATAATTTTTTATTTATTTATGCAGTATTTTTTTCTTTGATATTAATTAAAGTTTTTTTCTTTGATACTATTAAACTTACAAACAGCTGCTTACATATTCGTCCTATTTCCGAGAAACTCGTCTCGATCCGTGCAAACTTTATACTGTCGTACCATATACATACACGTTAAGCGAACGCTCGGCTGCGCTACATTGTAGGCGGAGTGGCGGATGTTAGGTTTTTTCGTTACGGAATTTCTTGATTCGGTCGTCGCACAAAAATTTTGCGATAATAGCTATGTAATAGCTTAAAACAATGTTGCGTTCTAGGTCAAAGGGTTTAGTAAGGTACACTTTTAAGCGAGGCGTTCCAACTTAACCCGGCCGTGGAAATGTTACATTGATACAGTCCCTGAGAACATAGGCTTGCATTCTTCATTGTTAGTAGCTTTTTATCTGACTGAAGTAGCAAACGAGCATGCAGTCTACCTGATGGTAAGCAGTTACTTCTGCCCATGGACATCTGTAATTAACTTCATACAGAACATGGGATCCATCTGAAGTCAACTACAGAGGCGTTGCTACTCCCGGGGACTCTGATGGTCGCCTCATATAAAAGTGTGCCGGCAACCACACCATTCCATCGAAACGCAAGAACTGCTTCACGCTAGAAATAGCTAACAGGAATGTCAGATTTTAACACTGAAATATTCAACAAGAGGTCTAGCTGAAATCAATCACAGACGCGTTGCTACTCCCGAAGACTATGATGGTCGCCTTATATAAAAGTCTTGATTTTAAACATTTTGATTTTCTATTTTTGTTTACTACTAAGTAGATGAAGGAATAAAGCTGACAAAGTAGGTTAAAAATAAATTTATTTATTTTATTATTTTTTCTTATAATAATAAGCACGGCTTTAACCAATTACACTAATTACATCTCAATATTAAGTAATAACATAATAATATTATTAATAGAGATAAAATATACCTAAAATCATAATTATCAATAATAAAAATCATTATACAAATTAAAAATAATACATCATTAAATATCCCGCGCAAGAATTTTTACTATAATATCTATCTACATATTTAATCTTTATTTTTGTATCCATGACATGCTTCAAACTTGCTCCATGTAATTATGTCAACAATTTGATAAAACATTTAATTATTATTTTATTTTTTTGTAATTAGTATTTTTTATTATATTGAAATGTGTGAAATCTTTCCCGAAGTATCGCATTGTTGCTTTTTCATCAATCTTAGAATTGGGATGTTGATTATATCTGTATTGGCGATTGTAAGTACATTATATTATGTATCATTGCTGGATTTACGTCTCTTATAACCTGAAGAACACCTATTTCTAGCGTGAAGCATTTCTTGATGTGGTTGCCGACACAATTTCACATAAGGCGTCCATCATAGTCCTCGAGAGTAGCAACGCATGTGTGATTGACTTCAGATAGAACCCATGTTCTGTATGAAGTTGATTACAGATGTCCATGGGCGGCAGTGACCACTAACCATCAGGTGGTCTGCATGCTCGTTAGCTACTTAAAAAAAAAAAGAATCACTTCTAGCGTTATTTACTTAGCCCTACGACAGTGTCGAGCTTTAAATTCAAATGCATATGTATGATATTTGCCAGCGTTTTTTGGTCGACAAACTGGTTCGACTTATAATTGCAATTACGATCTTTTTTTCTAAAAGTCCAGTCCTTTCCAAAAAGCGGGACTGAGCTTGTCCCGCGCGGGACATTGGATTTTGATTAAAAAATCGGGACGGTCCCGCCAAAAGCGGGACGTCTGGCAACCCTGACGTCGGGTCTATACTCTCAAGGACCGATTTTCCATCACTAAACTACCTATCATTTGATATCACTAAACTACCTATCATTTGATAGGTAGTTTAGTGATGGAAAATCGGTCTGATACCGGTCTGACGCGCAGTGGGTTCCGGATTCGATTCCCGGCCAGACTTATCTTAATGATAAGTTTAAATTCATGTTATGAGTCTGGGTGTTTGTGTATATGTTGTGTGTGGTCATGGTACCCACGATACATGAGAAAATACTAGTGTGGGGCTATGAGCGTAGAAAGCGTGTAAAAATCGTGTGATCATTGTACATCACTACACAAGCCATGACAACAAATGGTAGATAAAAATTTATAACAAAATTAACATAACCATCAACATTGTTTCTTCGTCGTTTTAATTAAGCTTCGGATGAATCCTCGAATTAATAAGTAGCAACTCGATCGAGATACGGATTGAATACTGATTATCCGATATTGGATCTCGGGATGATGCCGCGGTATCTCAACATTCTCGACTTCCAATGAAATGTATAATGGATAGATTTCAAATCGATTTTAGGTACTGTTTAGATTTACTTAAGGCGGATGTGGAACCCCTTTCTACTGTTATTGAAGTAGTAAACGAGAGTGAAGATGGTTAGTGGCAACTGGCGTCCTTAGACAACTGTGGGGGTACAACCCATTATTGTCCAACTGCTGGGCACGGGTCTCCTCTCCTCGGTCAAAATGAGAGAGTTTTTAAGCCATAGTCCACCGCGCTGGCCAAGTGCGAATTGGTGGACTTCTCACACCTCCGAGAACTTTTCTTTTACGAACTCTCGGGTGTGTAGGTTTCCTTACGATGTTTTCCTTCAACGAAAAACAGTGTTAATTTAATGTCTTATAAACAGATTTATGTATCAGTGTTGCATGCCTGGGTTTGAACCACGGACCTCCCGATTGAGAGGGCAAGTTTCAACCATTAGGCTATCACTGCTCTGACAATAGAGAACTGATGATGGTCGCCTCATGTGAAAGTGTGCCGACAATTACACTCTTCTATAGAAACGCAAGAACTGCTTCACGCCAGAAATACATGTGGCGGTGGTACTTTGCCGGTCGAACTACACTGTTTCTACCACCTTGAAAATTTAATATAAAGTATTTTTAAGATATTATAAAATATTTTTAATATATCCATGTGTCAATAGATTTCACTATCCAAAATCTGAATCACGCTGTTGAGATCGTCTTGTAGTAGTCTAAGAGCCGAAGATTTTGACAATATTGGTCTTCACTTCATATAATAACTTTATACTAGCCTTGTACTGTAAATATAAAATTCAGTGATTTAGCCAATGTTTTAATAGTAAGAAATTATTGTCGGGGACTTTTTGAGAGCCGTTTGAATAGCACCTATAATTACGTTAAGGTGCAAGTTCTGTAATATGTGAAGTTGCTTACAGTTATTCTTGTGTAGCGGTGCCCATTTCGTCGTCAACCCATTATTGTCCCAGTGCTGGGCACGGGTCTTCTCTCGGATTGAGAGAGTTTCAGGCCATAGTCCACCGCGCTGGCCAAGTGCGAATTGGTGCCCATTTACCGTTAGATAATTTGAATACTCGTTTGCTATTTCAATAGTAGGTAATTTAAAAGAAACAGTTTAATTCAAATTTCTACCTCAATTTGAAAAAGTTTGAAAAAACAAGTCATTCACCGACATGTAACTTAGTAAAAGCAATGAAACTATTTTGTTTATCTGACATACTTTCAAAACTTACCTGGCACATATCTCATGGAAAGGTCCCCATCAACCCATTATTGTCCCACTGCTGGGCACGGGTCTTCTCTCGGAATGAGAGAGTTTAGGCCATAGTCCACCGCGCTGGCCAAGTGCGAATTGGTGGACTTCACACACTTCCGAGAACTTTTTTTTTTTTAAGAACTCTCGGGTGTGCAGGTTTCCTCACGATGTTTTCCTTCACCGAAAAGAAGTGATAATTAATTTATAAAACGCACATAAATCAATGGTGCGTGCCTGGGTTTGAACCTCGGACATCCCGATCGAGAGGGCAAGTTTCAACCATTAGGCTATAACTGCTCTTACTTACCTGGCACATATCTCACGGAAAGGTAGTCGTAACGAAACTTTGTGATAATAGTAAAAGTGTTATTAAGAGCTACCTACTAATAATTTATTACGTTGTCCTTGTGATATTTGTATTTACTAGAGCAGAAAATTAATATACAGTCACAAAAAGATTAATGATATGACAGAAATTGGGGCGTTTGCACATTGTCAGTCCCTTTTTTTTGTTTTCGAGGGGGAAACCTTCAAAAAGTACCCGACGCAGTGGGCACGACGCTATGCGCGGTTATGTGTGATTTTTACCGCACTAAAACTCCCCCGGTGGCCGTCCTCGGCGCTAAAAAGGAGGACTCCGGGATCTCGAAACGACTTCAACCGGAATCCTCAGAGCGCGTTGCCCCATCGGGCTCCTCCCAGATGGGCGGCTGGGCCCACCGCTCCGTCTAGTCTTTACGACGGTATGCAACCACACATACCATCGTCCTTCCCGGGACACATTATCAGTCCCTATTCAATCCAGTTATAACTAGCTGAGTCTCGTTCTAGTGTTAGTGTAGTTCCAGTCTGGTTGGCAACCGAAGATCGAAAAAAAAAACTCTTTCTAAACTCATAGCCCCACACTAGGATTTTCTTCTGTGTCGTGGGTACAATGAACACACAAGATGAATACACAAACACCCAGACCCAGAACAGGAATCTAAACTCATCATTCAGATATTAGCCTAGTCTAGCCGGAAATCGAAATCGGAACCCATCGCGCGTCGGACCGGTATGGCAACCGCTCGGCCACGCGGGTCGTCAAATCGGGAACAAATCGTTAGGTGCAGTTCTCCATGAGAGTTTGTTGTTGGTATATCATATACAAAACAAAATAGCAGTGTGAGCAGTGATAGCCTAATGAGTAACTTGCTGTCTCCATCGGGGGGTCCGAGGTTTAAATCCCAGGCACCCTCTGATTTTTCTAAAAATATGTGCGTATTAGAAAGAGGAACCCTGCACACCCGAGAGTTCTTAAAAAAGAGTTTTTGGAGGTGTGACAAGTCTACTAATTCGCACTTGGCCAGCGTGGTGGACTATGGCCTAAAACTCTCACATTCTGAAAGAAGACCCGTGCCCAGCAGTGTGACAATAATGGGTTGACGATGATACAAAACAATAACATTTTCTTTGGGTATTTTTATGTCGACCTAATTTCAACAATATATTTTTTTGTGGCTGCATTTATTGGTCTCAGCGCCATCTAGCGGCAACTAAGACAGGTTGTGAATAGATGGCATTAAAATGTTTTTAAATAAAGCTAAATATGTACACACTAAAATTTGCTCAATATTATTTTGTTTATTTATATACAAACTATTTTCAGATGACTGGCGTCACAGGACTTTGTGGGATGGAGAAAATATCAAATATCAGTTATAATAAAATGAAGAATGTCACGTCAATAACAGGTTAAAGAAAGATATATATATTTTATCAACATTTTATCCCCTTCTGTATTTTTTTAGTATTGGGATTTCGAGAAATTATTCTGAATTCTAGTCTAATTACGAGATTTCATTTGTTACACATATTGATAGAATAAAAAAAATAGTTTTGTCCCTTTTTTTTCTGATGACAGACGCCAATTTAAAAATAATTTAAACACTATGTAACACTGCAAAATTAGATGCGGGGTACAACCTGTTATTGTCCCACTGCTGGGCACAGGTCTTCTCTTAAAATGACAAAGTTTTAGGTCATAGTCCACCGCGCTGGCCAAGTGCAAATTGGTGGTGGAAAATTAGATGATTTCAATAATATGTCGTATGTCATAATCCGTTAAGCCGTTTGTGTAATAGCGCGTGCCAAAGAAATGAACATACATACGCACAAACAAACACACACTCGAAGAACATTAGCGTCCTTCTTAAACAGTCGGTTTTGTTACAGATACAAGCCAAGCGTTGTCGCAAATCAGTCTCCTTATACCAACATCAATTACGGCAATTTCGTGTGTCTTTATGTTTGGTGGTGTGATTCTTCTGCTCGCTGCTTTAACAGTAAGTTAAACATTTCGTATTATCTTCTTTTTTTCTCATTATACACACACGCTTTCTACACTCATAGGCCCACACTAGGATTTTTTGCTGTGTCGTGGGTACCATGGACATACAAGACGAATACACAAACACCCAGACCCAGCACATGAATCTAAACTCAGCATTCGGATACCTGTCTGACCGGGAATCGTACCCGGGAGCCATTGCGCGTCAGACCGGTATGGCAACCACTCCGCCACATGGGTCTTTTTTCTCATTAAAGTAGCAAACGAGCATGCAGTCCACCTGATGGTAAATGGTCACTGCCGCCTATTTGTGTATCCGTCTTTGTACATTGCACCCACGACACAAGAGCAAGCTGTGAGTGTAGAAAGTGTTTGTTATTGTTGTTTATGTTTATTTGCTTATATTAATATGGAAACAATTACATAAACATCGATTTACTATTATGTATCGGTTATACGAGTATATTATATTAATTGTAAAATTTAAACCGTATCTCAGCAGGCCTTGTCAAGTCTGAGTGGCCTTATTCCGTCATTGTGCCTCTTATTTATTTTATTTCCTACCACTTTTATTTATTTTTCCGTGACGTTCTCCCCGTTCCGCTTTCCGTCAACTCCAATTTTCGGAGATCTGTCATTTTGTGGAAGAAATTATGTCAACTTTGCGGTCTAAGAAATTCAATCTTATTTTTAGAATAAGCGTATACAGGATATACGCGTATATTGTTCGATATTTATTGAGTTAAAGTAGGATTATTTAATTACCTCGGTTGTTACTAACTTTATTATATGTAAAGAAGTTATTTCAATATGTAACTAATTTAGAGGTGAAAATAGTTTTTTGTTCTACTTTGGGTGCACTATCAACGACCCGCGTGGCGGAGCGGTTACCATACCGGTCTGACGCGCAATGGGTCACGCGTTCGATTCCCGGCCAGACGGGTATCTGAATGATAGGTTTAGATTCATGTTCTGGGTCTGGGTGTTTGTGTATTCGTCTTGTGTGTGTATAGACACACACAAGACGAATACACTTGTAAATGTCTTGGACATACTATAGAGTATGTTCAAGACACAAGAGAAAATCCTCGTGTGGGGCTGAGTGTAGAAAGCGTGTACTATCGTCTGTTTCTGCCTAATACCACCAGTACTAACCGCTACTGTGCTTTCGTTTCGAGACTTCTGTACTTATCTGAGATGGTCCAATTCAGTCCTTAGAGGTAGCAACGCATATCTTGACAACCAACTTAAGAAAAAACAGTGAGGCTATCCCTGCTCTTATTTAAGTTGCTTGTGATGGTTGAAACTTGCTCTCTCGATGGGGAAGTCCGAGGTTCAAATCCTGGCACGCACCACTGATTTATGTGAATATAAAAAATTAGTTATCACTGCTTTTCGATGAAGGAAAACATCGTGAGGAAACCTACACATCCGAGAGTGGTTTAAAAAAAAAGTTCTCGGAGGTGTGTGAAGTCCACCAATTCGCACTTAGCCAGCGCGAGGACTATGGCCTAAAACTCTCTTATTCTGAGAGAAAACCTGTGCCCAGCATTGGGACAATAATGGGTTGTACCCTAAAGTTAAGTAAGACTCTCATTTTATCTGGGGTTCATTACAGATATCCGTAGGTGACAATAGCCACTTACCATGAGGTGGACTGCGTGATGGATTGCTACTTGCATATTAAATAAGATTAGGCCTAATTTATCCCGTTACGTAGAAACGCTACAAAAATACAGTAGTAGGAATACGCCGTGACCTGATTTTCAAAAATCGATGACCTAACCTGACTTGTTTCGTCGCATTTCAAATTTAATGTTATTAGTACATTGGTAGTCGGTAGTCAAATGGGTTACTTAATGCTAACTAGTGGCTAGATGTTATGCGTACTAGAAGTGGCACGTTGAGCCGTATACCATCTCGTCAACCCATTATTGTCCCACTACTGGGCACGGGTCTTCTTATAATAAGAGAGTCATTCTTAGAATGAGAGAGTTTAGGCCATAGTCCACCGCGCTGGCCAAGTACGAATTGGCGGACTTCACACACCTCCGAGAACTTTTTTTAAAGAACTCACGGCTGTGTAGTTTTCGTCACGATGTTTGCCTGTACCGAAAAGCATTGATAATTAATTTCTAATACGCACATCATTTTGGAAAAACCTGGGTATGTATCTCAGTCCTCCCGATCGAGAGGGAAAGTTTCAACCATTAGGCTATCACCGCTCTACGCATGTGTGCGTATACCATCAATAGCTATACTGCAAGGTGCTACAATTTATATGTTTGGAGTGGTTGATCGGTAAGGTCCCACCGTCATACCAGTTAGTGTGAAGCTGTTGAGTTTCGGCATAAGCGTGTGGTTGCTGACTCACTTTAATATGATAAGACTATCTTCTCCTCGGGAGTAGTGACACATCTGAGATTAACTTTAGTAGAGCAACTATTCTGTGTGAAATTACAGACGTCTATGGCAAATAGTGGCCAGTTCACCTTCAGGTGGATTGCAGGCACGTTTGCTACTTCAGTGTTAATAGTTTAAGGCACCAAATATAACTCAGTGGTGCTCCCACAGCACCAATGCCTCATGAACGTAGTTCGTTACCAATAATTTATTTATTTATTTATCTATTTATTTGGAAAACTTACAGCTTCTTAATAATATGGGTATGTGCTAATTATTACAAAAGAAAAGCCGATTACAAGTTTTCACGTGTAGAATTAATGCTATCAGTATTTCACCTACAAATAATACTAAAGACCTTAGATAAGAACATTTTGGCAAACATTTTGGCAGACATAAGAACATTTTGGCAAACAGTAATTTGTGTACAAACACTTCCAATCTTTTTTACAATATTAAAATTATAATTTGTGCACTATGCCTTGTTAAAGCCCAGCTTGGGAGTCTCAGCGGCGTCCTCCTCCAAAAGGTTGGAGCGAACCTTTCACCGGCGGCCGTCGTTGCGGCGATGGTTCAGCGGCGAGAGGCCTGGAACGGCATGATCACCTTCTGCGAGGACGTGATGTCAGCGAAGGAAGACGCCGAAAGGGCCAGAGAGCGCGCTGAACCCTCTCGGAGAAGGATCCGCCGCGGCCGCCAGTAACGGCACCCTGTAGTTCCGGGACCAGAATAGGGCTACGGCATCCCCTGCCTGTCGTAAGAGGCGACTAAAAGGGGCTTCCGGGGTTACGAGCGGCTAGAGTGGGAGCTCGAACCGTTCAGTCAGGTGATCCCGGGAAGGACGGCGGTACGTGTGGTCGCATACCGTCGTAAAGACTAGACGGAGCGGTGGGCCCAGCCGCCCATCTGGGAGGAGCCCGATGGGGCAACGCGCTCAGAGGATTCTGGTTGAAGTCGTTTCGAGATCCCGGAGTCCTCCTTTTTAGCGCCGAGAACGGTCACCGGGGGGGTTTTAGTGCGGTAAAAATACCACATAACCCTGCGTCGCTCCCACGGCGTCGGGTACCTTTTGAAGGTTTCCCCCTCGACAACAAAAAAAAAAAAAAAAAAAAAAAAATGCCTTGTTAAAAAAGTTACGAGTCATAGCCTCTTTTAGTTTAAGTATACTTGTACAAAATAGGTCTATATCACACTCCCGCGTAGTAGCATTAAGACACCTACTTACTCTTATGAAAAATGAATTTTGCCTATAGTTAGAATTACATAAAGGTACATAAAGAGGGGCAGGTGTTCTGGTACTTAATTTAGGGACTCTAAGTGTGATATGTTCAAATAATTCTGGTGAGTCTACTGAACCGTTGGTGATGTTGAGTAAGTAAACCAAGTCAGCTATTCGCCTACGTTCATAAAGAGGGAGTAAATGATGCTTATGACATTGTCGCGTGTATCCCGTTATGAATTCTTTACTTCGATATTGTAGGAATCTAAGGAATCGTTTTTGTTTCTTTTCAATACGATTTACATACGCATTATAGACAGGATTCCATACCTGTGATGCATATTCCAGATGACAACGTACAAAGGTACAATATAGAATTTTGAAAGTTTTTATATTTTTGAACTGTGACGAGACGCGCAGTACAAACCCAAGTGCTTTGGAGGCTTTACTAATTATATTATCGATGTGTGTGTTAAACAGGAGCTTAGAGTCGAATTTAACACCTAAATCATTTATAGTGGTTACTCTTGTTAAAGAAGTACCTTTTATTTTATAATCAAAATTTATAATATTCAGTTTACGAGTAAATGAACAAATAAAACATTTGCTCACGTTTAGGCTAAGTTTTAACTGATTGCAATAATTTTGAAATGAAACGAGATCTTTTTGAAGGTTACGTGCATCATCAACTGAACGAATTATATGCAAGATTTTTACATCATCTGCGAATAGTAATACTTTTGAGTAAGTAAAACATTTAATAATGTCATTTATAAATATCACGAACAGAAGAGGCCCTAGCAAAGATCCTTGCGGAATACCAAATGGAATTAACATTTTTGATGATGAATAACCATTTAAAACTACAGTTTGATGTCTCTTTAAAATATATGAGCAGAACCATCTGAAAAGATTTCCTCTGATTCCAGCCACCTGGAGCTTTTGCAAGAGTATTATATGGTCGATTCTGTCAAATGCTTTCATGTAGTCCGTGTATATAACATCTACTTGTGATGGCTCTGACATATATTTTGTTAGGTAGTCACTGCAAAGAATAAGGTTAGATGTTGTAGATTTATTTTTTAGGAAGCCATGTTGTTCATCAATAAAGTATTGCTTGAGAGAACACGAGAGTTGTCGGTGTACTATCTTTTCAAATATTTTGGCAAATAAGCAAAGTTTTGAGATAGGTCTATAGTTCTCGACTTCATTCTTGGCTCCTTTCTTATGGATGGGTGTTATATATGCGGACTTCCATATACTAGGTACAACACCTTCACGTATTGGTTTTTTAAATAACAATGATAATGGAACTGTTAGCTCTTTGGCACATTTGAGAATTAACACGGGTGGGATGGAATCAGGTCCGGCTGACTTTTTTAGATCTAAGTTTTTTAGTAGTTGATAAATTTCTTGATTATTAATCTCTACAGTAGTAATATCCGGTGTTATATTGAATGAAGTATGGTCATCACGCAGTTCAGGTACATTATCATTATAGCTATTTTGGGAGAAAGTAGAGTAAAAATAATTTGCAAACATGTTACAAATCTCTGTACCATCGCCAGACGTGCACTGCCTGTACTTCATGACTGAGGGATATGAATTGGTTTGTTTTAAACTTTTAACGTAAGTCCAAAAAGCTCGAGGATTTTTACCTATATTATTTTCTGTGTTAGAAATGTAAGATTTATATAATTCGCGTTCTAACAGTTTAGCGCGTTCTCTAAGTATAATAAACGAATTAAAGTCAGATTGATTTTTATATTTCTTATATTTGCAATGGTATTTATGTTTTTCTTTTATAGTTTTAATAAGTAGAGATTTGTACCATGGAGGGGAATTTGGGATAGGTTTAACTGATTTATTCGGTATATGTTTCGTTCGCAGATTGTACAGGTGACCATAAAATAAATCTGTGGCCTCCTCCAGCGATCGGCTGCGAAGCTCACTACTCCAATTAATTACACTTAGTTCATTGGATATAGATTTATAGTCACCCTTGTGATAAATAAATTTGTTACGGGGCCTAGTGTGAAGAGTACTATATTGAGCAAAGTCAGCAAATATAACTAGTGACTTGTGATAGGAGTCTTCCGGTACAAGAGGATCGTTGCAGTTTGTTAAAGATATTTCATTATTGGAAAATATTAAGTCCAAGATTCTATTTTTGCAGTTTCTAAAAGAATTATATTGCATTAAATTACATAAATTTATTTTATCAACAAAGTCAGATTGAATTGATCCCTGTATATTATCAGGACATAGAGACGACTGTGCTGCTTGCACCCAATTTAAATTTGGTAAATTAAAATCGCCCACTATAATAAATTTGTCAGTCGCGTGACTAAGAACAATATCAACTAATTTATCAGAAAAGTTATTTATCTGATCACTAAATGAATTGCCCATGTTTTGATGACACATATAAGCAGTACAGATTTGAATATTAAAGGTTTTGTTGTGTTTAGTATTCTGAAGAGTAAGTGTAACCCATAGATCTTCGGCTGAAGAACACCACTCACTTTTTCCCTCAGCCGCTAGTGGACGGCGCACAGCTATTAGTTCGTCGCCCCCTAACGCTTGATTTGTCTGAGAATAGTTTCGGTCACGTCTCCATACCAGATAACGGTCGTCGAAAAGTTCACTGTCCCTTATCCCCTCAATAAGCCAGGTCTCTGTTAGACACACAACATCGTAATTATTCAAACATATATTTCTTCGAAATGTAGACGTTTTTGTTCTAAGCGCCCCGCACATTTTGATAATATAAAGTGATTACCGGCATTGTGAAGAATTAACCATAACGCGAGTAATAACATTGTACCTTAGTTTTAACCCGAAGTAAGACATAATTATTATTGTAAATGTTGCGATAAATGTCAGAAATAGCTTAAGTGAATACAAGTACAAGCAATAAGCATCTTTAACTAGATTTACATACGATACAACGATTAACTGACTTGACTAATTAGAATTTCTTAACATGATAGTTAGATGCAGACGATTATAAGCCTTAAAATAAAAGAAATAGAGCGTAACAAGTAAAATTGAATACTCATTAAAGACAAAAAGATCGAGCGATAAGAATACAAAAGACGTTGGGCGCTCATTGCAGTAAACAAGTGCGCTTCTCAAACTTTGACGCTTACAATTCATACTAAATAAATAATAAATATTAAGACTAATTAATGAGAAAGTTTCTTGAAATCCGTCTCTGACTTTATATGTATGACCGGCGAAGTTGTATTTTTTCTCACGAATATTTTGCATCCTTTCACCCAAGTAAAAGCAAAATCCAACTCTTTTGCCATTGCCTTCGTTTTGTTCAGTAAACTTTTATTGTAAATTGTCAGGTGATCATTAACGAAGATTCTCCCGTCTCCGCTTAATCCCATGCTTGCGGCAGTAAAAGGTTTACACATCCTTGCAGCAGCCACGAAATCTTCTTTGAGATATCTGTTATGCAAGGAAACTATGATATTTTTAATATTTTGACCTTTTTGTGTTGGAACTCTCATAATGTAGTTTATTTGCTCCTTGGTCACCTTGCAATTGATTATGTCACCGATCTTAAATATATGTGTATATAAGTTTTCTGACGCCGTATACGGAATACCCTTGATCTCAATATTATTGAGGCGTGACCTCTGGTCATCTTCATTTGCTTTTTTCTCCAGCTGAGTGACGCGAAGCTGTAAGGATGCTATTTCTTCTTGAGCAGATCGTAGAGAATCAACAGTAGACTTCACCTCACTAAGCTCAACTTTTATTGATTTTAGCTCACTAATTTGTTCTTGGATGATCTTCACATTCTGTATAAGTGTCGGCATAGTTGACATTTGAGCGGAGAGGTACTTCAGTTCGTGCATAATACTTTCAATTTCCGAGCTCTTCGTAGGTGTCGGGCTAGTGTTTTTATTTTTGCAGGCACTGCATTTCCACGTCGTCTTCCTCTCACCCAACTTACGATACCCAGATTCGGTAATTCCGGCACAAGGAAAGTCATATCGATTTAGGCACATACTGCATTGCACTCCATCTCTAAAGTCACTTTCACACCTTTTACATTTAAACATTTTAGAAAAAAAATAATAATACGAAATAAGTAGAAACTTTGAGAATCGCTGGTGTTAGTTAAATAATCGTGCAGATATCTAACTGGTACGGTGTCTCGACGAGGACTGATAATAAGGGAGGTTTGAAAATCTATATATTAATATGTAAAACAAAAACTTGTGATTCGTTTTTAAGATACTTGCCGCAGACGGAGGAGTATGAAATTACGCGCAGTTACAGCTGGTGTAGAGAAGGATTACGCAATGCTAATATTGTTTTCAAATAATGTATAAAACGTACATAAAATCAGCTAAAAGCACATCACACACACAACATTGCATTTGACATAAACATATACATAATAAACGAAATAGAACATTCAATGTCTTACTATGAAAACACAAAGTCAAAAATGTCAGATGTCTTTGTCAAAATACCCGCTATTTCTTTTAAATGCAGCTTAGCTAATTTAACCTCTTTTTACCTTTAACGGACAATATGAAGTTTAGTTTTAATTTAAATTACGATCGAAATTCGACTATTTTTATAATATACCTCCACAATAGTAAAGTGATTAAGCGTTCAGTCCTCTGAGGACTAAGTAGAAACGTCTCGAATACATAATTATGTCTTACCACATATTTGTAATGTGATCAACTTCTAGAAAAATGCTTATAAGTCACGTCTTGGTCAAATTAATGGGAAAATCTGCTGAAATAATGCAAAAGTGGCTCGAATAATGGAATAATTTGCTAGAATAATACGGAACTAGTCGGAATAATGGAATAATTTGCAGCGCCATTGCCCGGCGGGTTAGTTTCTGCGCTGCGGGATTATGTACCGAAAACACGCTTTTCAGGACGGAACTAACCGTGTTTTTGAATTCACATAATACGTAAAGTTAGCTGATATAATTTTAATGTGTAACGGGTACCCACGAAATGCGATTTTTGAGTTTTTTGGCCTACATTTTCTAGATTCAACGTTGTGGAACCAGTGTAGTTCGACCGGGGAAGTACCACCACCATACCTATTTCTAGCGTGAAACATTTCTTGCGTCTCGATAGAAGGGTGTGGTTGCCGGCACACTTTCACATGAGGCGACCATCATAGTCCTCAGGAGTAGCAACACATCTGTAATTGAATTCAGACGGAACCTATGTTCTGTATATAGTTGATTACGTCCATGGGCGGCAGTGACCACTTACCATCGGGTGGCCTGCTTGCTCGTATGATACTTCAGTCTGATAAAAAATATATATTGTCCCTTAGTCGCCTCCTACCACATCCAAGGGTAAAGAGGAAGCGATGCTATTTACGACTAAAACCACACAGCACACATTAAAGGATGGATTTACAAAGTGGTAGAACATATAAGGCTCGACCGGGAGGGTACCACTTTTGCACATATTTCTAGCGTGAAACAGTTCCTGTTTTTTTAAAAATATGGGCACACTTTTAATCGTCCTGAATTAACTTTTTTCTATAAGAGGCGATCAGCTTAGTCCTCAGTAGCAACGCATCTGTAATTGACTTCAGATAGAAACTGTTCTATATGAAGTTTTATTTTATGAAGTAAGGTCTAACTAAATTATATACTAAATTTTACACTTAAACCAAACGATAAGGCAGACGGGGTACCTGTTGGAAAGTAATCACCGTCGCCTAAGGACATTCGCAACACCAGAGCAGCCGCATGCATCATGCGCCATGCATCGCCGACTTTGAAGAATTTGCATACTGATGTCCATGGGTGGCAGAGTCCACTTCCCATCAGGCAAACTGCATGCGCGTTTGCTACTTCAACCATATAAAAATGAGATGTTTTCAGGTATCTTAAAAAATCTATTTCTACACTCATAGCCCCATTGTAGGATTTTTGCCATGGATACACGTAAATAAATAAACACCCGAACCCAGAACAAGCATCTAAACTCTTTGTTCAGATACTCGCACCTGTCTGGCCGGGAATCGAACTTGGAACTCACTGTGTGTCAGACCAGTATGGTAACCGCACCGCAAAGCGGGTTACTTTTGTTTATCTGACTGAAATAGCAAACGAACATCCAGTCCACATGATGGTAGGAGGTCGCTGCCGCCCATGGACATCAGTAATAAACTTCATATAGTACATGGGTTCAATATGAAGTCAATCACAGATGCGTTGCTACTCCGAAAGACTATGATGGTCGCCTCATGTGAAAGTGTGCCGGCAACCACACCCTTCCAATAAAACGCAACAAATGCTTCACGCTAGAAATAGGTGTGGCGGTGGTACTTCCTCGGTCTAATTACACTGGTTCTACCACCTCGTGAATCTAATTCCGACATGTTTCTAGGACGCGGAAGGTTACGCCCAGGCGTTCGTGTGGTCGACGTTTCTGGCAGTCATCGTGGGCTTCTTCATGGTGCTGGCCACGTGCTACGAGTGCATCGTGAAGGACAGGTGTCTCTTGAGTGATCTGGACTGGCTGTCGGCGTCAGCGCTCTTGATACTAATTGTGGCGTATCTTTTTGGTTAGCTTTCATCATTTCTTCTCATCGATGTTGCTTAATTGCTGCACGGGTCGAGTAACTGTCCCTGTAGTTCTGGGATTTGACTAGAGCTACGGTATCTCCTGCCTGTCGTAAGAGGCGACGAAAAGGGGCTTCCGGGATTGCGAGCGGCTAGAGTGGAAGCTCGAACCGTTCGGTGAAGCAACTCCGCGAAGGACGGCGGTGTATTTGGTCGCATACCGTCGTAAAGACCAGGCGGAGCGGTTGGCCCAGCCACCCATCTGTGAGGGGCCCGAGGGGCAACGCACTCAGAGAACTCCGGTTGCGTTCCTTTGAAGATCCCGGAGTCATCTTTGCAGCGCCGAGGTGGGTCACCGGGGATTTAGTGCAGGTCGAGTAACTGTGTGATTTTCTCCTGTGTCGTGGGTACCATGGACACACACAAGACGAATACTCAAACACCCAGACCCAGAACATGCATTTAAACTTATCATTCAGATACCTGTCTGTCCGGGAATCGAATCCGGGACCCATTGCGCGTCAGACCGGTATGGTAACCACTCCGCCATGCGGTCGTCAAGCAATGAAACATTAATGCAAGTCGAATGACAAGGACATAGGCTATCGGTCGTCAATATACGACCAAAGACTCTCTCGTTTTTGGACGAAAACTTGCTGTTCGTCAAATTTCAAACTCAAATTACGAATTGCGAATTCTGAAAGCGGCCTGCAGGCACACTAGGGAGATACTGTGTGGCCGGTATTGCCAAAATATTGTCAATGGGCGGTTTAGGCGAAAATCTAGACCGGTGAAATGCGGGTTGGAAGATTTAAAACAACGGTCAAAGCAGTAATTCTCATATTTCCTGGCGTGCCCTTCAAAGTTAAAACGTGGGAGAAATGGTCGATATATATTTTGTATAAGCGAAATACGTTTAAATAAAAATCACAAAGCCTCCGGTAAGGTACCACCTCCACACCTATTTCTTGCGTGAAGCATTTCTTGCGTGTGATTGCCTTTGCGATGCAAGGGTGTGGTTGTCGGCTCACTTTTATATGAGGCGACCATCTTAGACCTCGGGAGTAGCAACGCTCTGTAATTGACTTCAGATGGAACTCATGTTCTATATGAAGTAGCTTACTTATTATGATGTCCATGAACGGCAATGACCGCTTACCATCAGGTGGACTGCGTGCTCGTTTGTTACTTCAATTTCATAAAAAAATTAAACATTCATTATATGTTTCAGTTTGGATATACTTCGTCATTGTGACTAACAGCTACGTGCTAAGCGTGCAAGGGTAATTTGGAAAACGTGAAGAATTTGGATAACTAATTCATATGTGGATATTATTTGTATGCGTTTGCATGTTAACGTATTGTGGTGGATATAATAACACATATTAAATAGAAATGAAAGGCGAAATGTTGTGTTTATTTCGTGGGGTTCTTACAAATTGTCAGTAGTATCGTTGCAAGGTTTTTCTTAACCTGTTTATAGTTAAAAAAACATGTAAAAGAACGCTTTCTATGATTATTACTCACTTAGTAGTTATTTATAAGTGAGTAATAATAATAATATAAGTGATTTATAATAGATTATTAGTTACTCACTATCGGAAACATTTTTTATCTGACTGAAGTAGCAAACGAGCATGCAGTCGACCTGATGGTAAGTTGTCACTGCCGCTCATGGACATCTGTAATCAACTTTATACAGAAAATGGGTTCTATCTGAAGTCAATTACAGATGCGTTGCTACTCCCGAGGACTATGATAGTCGCCTCATATAAAAGTGTACCGGCAACCACACCCTTCTATCGAGACGCAAAAAAAAGCTTCACGCTAGAAATAGGTGTGGCGGTGGTACTTCTCCGGTCGAACTACACTGGTTCTACCGCCTTCGAAACATCCTATGTTTTCTATATTGTTGATACCATGTATACAAATAAAGACAAACACCCAGAACCAAAACACAAATCTAAATTCATCAATCAGATATTTATTAGGCCGGGGATTGAACCCGGAACCCACTGCATGTCAGATAAGGCGACCGCTTCGCCACACGGGTCGTCGTTTATAACAATTTATACGTGAGTAAGTAATTTTATTTATGCGTTTGCATGTTTTACGTATTACGGGAATAATATCACATATTAAATTGCTGAATTTGAATTAAGGCTCTTACAAATTGTTAGTAATATTATTGTAAGGTTATTATCAACTTGTATACGTTAGTAGTAGTAGAGTAGTGATAGCCTAATGGTTGAAACTTGCTCTCTCAATCGGGAGGTCTAAGGGTCAAACCCAGGCACGCACTACTGATTTATGTGCGTATTAGAAATTAATTATCACTGGTTTTCGGTGAACGAATACATCGTAAGGAAACCTTTTTTTTTTTTTTGTTGACGGGGAGGAAACCTTCAAAAGGTACCCGGAGCCTTGAGGAGAGACTCCGGGTTATGTGGGATTTTTACCCACTAAAACCTCCTCGGTGGCCTTCCTCAGCGCTTGTAGGGGACCCCGGGACCTCTAAAGAAAACGCGCCAGTACCCCCTAGCGCAGCACCCCTCATGGGCTCGTCTCTTAGGGGACATGTAGCTGTCCCCCTGCATCTTCCGGTGTCTACGGCGACATGCAGCCACACATGCCACCGTCCTTCTCGGGGTTGCTGGCTGGGCGGTTCGAGCTCCCTCTCGAGCCGTCCGCAACCCCAGGAGCCCCCTTTTAGTCGCCTCTTACGACAGGCAGGGGATACCGTAGCCGTATTCTACTCCCCGACTACAGGGAGTAGCGCCGGGGGGACGTTACCTACGTCTGCCCCGGCGGCTCCTTCGCCGAGCGGGATCTGCGCGCTCCCGTTCTCTCTCAGCACCCTCCTTCGCGAACATGACTGTTTCGCAGAAGGAGGTCACTGCCTCCCATGCGTCCCTGGAGTGCACCATCGCTGCGACGACGGCCGCCGGGGACAAATCGTTCCCGATCTTGTTGACCAGGATCCGCCGCTCTGACTCCCACGATGGGCAGTGCTCGAGCGTGTGCTGCGCGGAATCCTGGTCATGTCCGCAGTGGTGACACACTGCGGACCTCTCCCGGCCTATGCGATTCAGATACTCACCGAAGCAGCCATGTCCGGTGAGTATCTGTGTCAGTCGGTAGGTGACTCGACCTCCGTTCCTCATCCAGGCCCGGTAACTGAGGAGGATGGCGCTGACGGCTCGTTGACGCGCGTTCTGCGGCTCCCGCAGTCTGTCCCGCCAGCGCGTCAACGCTTGCCATCTGGCTTTCCGACGAAACATTACGACCGTCTCATTCGGGGGTTCAGCCCTCTGGCGGAGAACGCGTATCTTGTTAAAAATGTCTGCGTTCATCTCCGCCAGAATGTCCAGGGGCGGAATCCGCGCCAGGACATTTGCCGCCTCATAAGATATCGTGCGATATCCGCGTGCCACCCTAATCGCGATCGTGCGCTGCGCGGCGAGGAGTTTCGCCGCGCGGCGCCGGCTCGCCGTCAGCCTGTGTGACCAAACCGGGGCGCCATAGAGCGCGATAGAGTGCACGACACCTGCATAGAGGCGGCGGACTTCTTCCCTAAGTCCCCCGAGATTCGGCAGCAGCCTATGCAAAGAACCCACCACCTTGTGAATTCGGGGGACGAGACGGTCAAAATGCTCGTCGAAACTCCAGCGGCCGTCGAGCACCAGCCCAAGGTACTTCATGTACCGGCCCACCTGGATATCGGCGTCACCTACACGCACTGACATTCTAGGGGGTTCCTTGGCCCGCTTCAAACCATGGAACCATAGCGCCTCAGTTTTCTGAGGCGCTATCCGAAGCCCTAGCCCGCAGATGCGCGACACAATCCGTGCCACGCCTGTCTCCGCCAGTCGGAGAGTCTCCTCAAAGGATTCGCCTTCCGAGAGGACGAGGGTGTCGTCGGCATAGCAGACAATGCTCACGTCGGGTGGAAGCACCGTCTGCAACACCGTGTCGTATGCAAGGTTCCACAGGAGCGGCCCAAGAACTGAACCCTGTGGCACCCCGCACACCACCGCCCTCTCGTTGTCGTTGCCGTAGCGGCCCGGATAGCAGATGCTCCTGTCCGACAAATAGTCCGCCAACACGCTTTGAAGGTAGATCGTAAGGAAACCTACACACCAGAGAGTTTTTTTTTAAATAATAAGTTCTAGGAGGTGTGTGAAGTCCACCAATCCGCACTTGACCAGTGCAGTGAATAATGGCCTAAAACTCTCTCATTCCTAGAGAAGACCTTTGCCCAGCAGTGGGACAATAGTGGGTTGACAATGATACGTTAGCAAGAATGGTACAAATCTTAAGACTAAATTTATAAGGGCTTGTTTACACCGGTTACGGTTAGTGCATATTAATGTACAATTATTATGTCAATCAAATTAAAAATCTATGGGCAGAACTCCGGGTTAGATCTTATTTTCTAAATTATTTACAATAACGATCTGTTGTAAATCTCTCTTTTTTAATAATTTTGATACAAAATGTCAATTTAGCAAAAAATTAATTTATACCGATTTTACTAGGGGCATATGAATATTGCTAAAATTTTATATTACTGACACTTGTCGAATGTACGTCGATAAAGTGGACAAATCTGAATCCTGACCACAATTATTGTATGTTTCCCAGATATAAATAAATATTTTTCCTTTAGTACACCCTAAAACAAAAAACTTTGATAAAACACCGTATGAAAACACCCTAAGCCACGCTCATATCCGCTTAGAGCCGGATATTGATCCGCACGGCGCTACACGCAGCGATTGTTGTTGCTTTTCTACCGGATTTACTCGCACATATGAGTAGGGTGGCCTATCTCGTGGAACTTCATGGACAGCATTTTATGCGTAATAAAAATCACTAAAAAATACTTTCTTCACCAGTCCACCTGATGGTAAGTGGTCACTGCCGCCCATGGATACCTGTAAGCAACTTCAAATGGAACACGGGTTCTATCTGAAGTCAATCACAGATGCGTTGCTACTACCGAGGACTATGATAGTCACCTCATTCAAAACTGTGCCGGCAACCACACCCTTCCATTGAAATACAAAAAAATGCTTCACGTTGGAAATTGGTGTGGCGGTGGTACTTCCCCGGTCGAACTACTCTGGTTCTACCACCTGCTAGACTTTAACATTATAATAGAATTAAAGAGTTTGTCTGATACTGTTGTGAAATGCGTACTGTTACCAATTTTGAAAAACACCGTATGAAAGCACCCTAAGCCACGCTCATATCCGCTTAGAGCCGGATATTGATCCGTACGGCGCTACACGCAGCGGTTGTTGTTGCTTTTCTACCGGATTTACTCGCACATATGTACCTATGAGTAGGGTTACCCGTTAAACGGAACTTCATGGACAGCGGTTTGTACGGAATAAATAAACACAAATTAATTTATTTATTTATTTAATTGGCACACCAACATAAGATACAGCATAACAATCAAAAATAATATGAAGCTTAAATGATAGTATTTAACTGTTCTTTCCAATACAGGTGATCACATCATGCGTGAAGATGTACTATGTAGTTTAAAAAAAACAGTATTTTGTTATTTTTTTCCAACTTCCATGCCAATAATATAAATAAATTTTTGGAACATACACGGTACTTAATACATAGTCCCAAAGTCGGCGCTTAGTATATTTCGCTGAATCACGACGTCGAAACTATCTCCTATATGAGCAACTTCAAAAACAAACCAGACCACATTCAGAAATTGCATATTGTGAGTACGCGTTAAATATATAAACGTATTATTATAATAATTCCGGACTAGTATTAGCTTAAGATGTCTATAATTTCGCCAAAATTCAATTGCAAAAAATCTAAACTCTAACCTTACAAAACTCTATAAAATCCTAGTCCTGAAATATCAGCTGTTTTATGGTTACACTAATAGAAAAGTGCCCCACTACATTACAGGTAGGGCATAAATATTAAATGCGAGTATTTTGCACGCCTATTTTATTGTTTACCAACTTCAAGATGTGCAACAGGAAAATGGAGAGGTTTTTATGAAGTAGTGAACGAGGCACCTAACCTAATAATAATACATCACATAATATCACAGTGAATATGAAAGACAGCGAACTCAAAATATCTAGACGCAACGTTAAAGATTCGAAACTAGTCTATTAATCTATCACTTAGCGATTAAGTCACGATTTCGTGCAAGAAAAGGACAAACAGAATTGTTATTTCTTTCATTATTTTTTTTCTCTCTCTTGTCACAAATTTCAAGTCAGAAAAAGCAATTTTTTTAGGTTTATAGTCGATTGGTAGTAGTAGTAGTAGGTGCCTCCGCTTACGGTCACTCAGCGTTCGGTCTCTTGTGATTCTCGGCGCAGCAATTGTTTTACGAGTAAACAGTGCCAGATTAAGCCAGCGCGAGGCCTGTAGCAAATTCTGACAGGAGGCCCATAGTTTGCCTTAAGTAAGGGTATTAAATAAAACAAAACTGTTACTATTAAACTTTTCTGGATTTAATCCAGGAAAATTTAGAGATGACACTTTCTATATCTTCTTTCAGTTTAGGATTTTTAGGATAAAAATTTGAGTAGCATTTGCGCCTCTTGATATATGGCTAATCCAGCACTGCGAGTATAGCAGATGCTCGTTCTCTCTTTACAAGCGCGAATCCTTAAATTAAATAGCGTATTACGGAACCTGTCAGATAATCAATAAGTATGCATAAAAAAGACCAAACCGAATATCGAAACAAGATAGCAAAACCCAGGCTACTCAAGAGACGGAAAGTCATCGTAAGATGGAGCAAAAGGATGCTTCATGAAGGATCTTAGGCATATAAGTTACCAGACGATATTTTTCTTCGTTGGTAAATCATGAGCTGATAAACTTCTAATATTGATATAACTTCGAAAAAATTAAATGGCCTGGGAGTCGACCTCCGACACAGCGTGATAGACCGAATCATAAAACACTAGACTACACTGCTTTACATATTTTCCGCAATTTATTTACGTTAATAATGTATTCAACATAAATATTATGTAGACAGCTTGCGACAAAGGTTTTTATGCAAACAGTGCGGTCTGCCTTGTTTTTAAATTCAAGTACTTACGGTTTAACGCAAATTTGGTTATCAAATAAGTTATTTACATACTGTACAATATTTTTTTAAAGTTTATGTCTATGTGTTTAGAGCATTATCGTAGAATTGATATATTTTAACATATAAAGAGTACTCACTATATGCGGATTTTACCCGACTATATCAGAAGGAGGATATTATTTTTCGAGCATATATAACGAAGTAGGTGCGTGAAGTCATGAAGGCCAGGAGTCTTTATTACAGTCCATTCTTGAAGATTTCAACTAAAACACAGGAGTTATTCTTCGATTTATTCACACTTGAGGAGGTCCGGTCGCTTCGACGGTTAAACAAGAATCTTTTAATACCGGCGTTCGCTCGCCTTTATAATAAAATCGCGTGAGGTGACAATAATATAATTATAATACTATATAATATAACAAATACTAATAAACAAATAATTTTTGATCTTTAAACTAACTAAAATAATTATTTTCGGCAACGTGTTTTTCATAAATACGCGGTATCCCGCCGACATATATATGCGTATATTTAAAAATTATATTATTACCTATGTCATTCTGCAAACTGATACGATTCCAACGTTGTCTCATTACAATTGGTCCAGCAGTATCAGCTGTAGCGAGTGATAAGGAAATGGACATACATACATACTCGAAAAACATCACTCCTTTCTGACGTAGTCGGTTAAAAATATAGCACTTAAATTATACTTACATTGCTATATACTTTCGAAAATAATTATCGTTACAATGAAAGTGTAATGAGCTAACGCTTTTAGTATAAGCATTAGGGCAAAACAGGTGGTTTGAAGTATATAATGGCTTGACTTGACGTACCGTACGACGTAGGGACTTAGGTTTTTAATATGATTTTAGACTAGTATTATCGCGGAATTGACACATTATAATACTTAACGGGTATCGGGTACGGGTTTATGTAAAACGCAAATAGTGCAAAGTTTGGTGCGTAAGGATACAGTTAGTGTTGTGTGTCGTGATATGGAACCTAAAAAAGAAAAACGAACTAGACGTAGGGTAGATAGGTTAATTTACCACTAGTGCTTGTCAACGGTTTCTCCTCGCTACCGCAGTTTGACCGTGACCACGATTCATGCAACTGGGTCGAAATATCGGCAAAAAGAATTGTATAAGAATTCATAAACCGCATGACGTGAGTACCCGTTAAGTATTATAATTAGGTTTTTAAGCTATCCAATCCACACTTGGCCATCCGTGCTCAGCAATGGACAATAATGAGTCGATGGCGACCAACTTTTTATAATTGTGGATGTTGGAAAACAAGAAAGGTTAGATCGTTATAATGAAAGTGAAATGAGGTAACGCTTTTAATATAAGAATTATGGAAAAACAGGTGGTACGAAGTATATAATGGCTTCACTTGACGTTCTGTACGACGTAGGAAAGTATGTTTTTAAGCTATCCTACCCACACTTGGCCACCCGTGCTCAGCAATGGACAATAATGAGTTGATGACGACCAACTTTGTATTATTGTATATGTCGGAAAATAAGAAAGGTTAATAGCCTTCGAACATAAGACGCGGTTCATAGGAATTAATTTACTTTTTTTAAATTTATTTATCATTTAGCAATTACAATTAAGGAGCATTAAAAAAATCACAGGGGTATGTAAAATAATGCTAGTACTGGGTTTACATCGATTCGTGTACTAGTTTGAATAAAGGTTAATAAGCGTAATTTTATTAGGTAAGAAGTGCAATTTTTTTCTATTAATATTGTTTTGGGTTAAGTTGATCACGTAAATCATTAGGCAATGCATTGATAATGCAAGGAACCAGATACGCATACCGTACCTAATGTTCGCGCGCGGCGTACACAGCTGGCGGCTGTTACTTTATTACTTCAGTTACAATAGTCAATTAATCAATTATATAGACTAAGTTAACAGCAACCCGAATTCAATGGCTATCGTTAAATAGCATGGCAAGCAAGCGTTGGCAATAGCAAGGGCAAGGAGGAGTCTGTTGAAACAGACAGCGGTCCGTGCCCTGCGACGCAACCACATCTAAAGCGCACCTACCATAGTCCTAGGAGCCATTTTATAGGAGAACCTTTTATAATATATACAGGTAGATGGGCCGATCTGTCGATATTGGCCGGTGCACGTGCGGTCATTGTGACGTCATTTGTTTTCAACATCTGCCACTCCGACATATATGCAGTTACGAACTTATCAGCAGTCCATATATGTAGGAGAGGTTTTAGTAGGTTCATCCCCCTCTCTCCTAAAAGCATCTCTCTCTGCTAAATGGTCTCTCTCCAATTGTTGCGGTCAGCGGCCCGGTGTATTGCTGCGCTAGCTAGTATTTCTAGTTGATGCGAAACTTGGTCTATCCATCTTTTCGGGCTGCGTCCTCGAGGTCTCTTGCCTTCTACTTTGCCTCCCATTACTAGTATTTCTAAGTTGTTTTTGTGCTTTCGGGCTATACCTATGATCGAAGTATGTAAGTATACGCTGCACCGTATACAAAGGCTGAACATTTGACAACGTTCGAGGTGCAGTTCTTTTAGAATAGATATATTGGTCCGAAAAGCTGTCCATGGTATTCTTAACAAGCGTCGCCAGCACCACATCTCAAATGCGTCCACTCTTTATCTATCTGCAAAAGCATAGGCGAGAAAAATACCAATAGTTCAAATAGTAGAACCTTTTTGATTTATCCATCGACTAATTTCGTGATCTATTTCTTGAAGATCCCCTTCCCTTACTGAAAGTTAAATAAGAAGAAAGTTCAGGCATTAGCCGACCTTTTTTGTCAACCGCTGTTAAATTCTCAGCTTAAAATACCCATGGTATTTATCAAAAGGGCACTCGGGGCCAGGTGTCGAGGGCCCCATTTTCAAAGGGCCGACAATTTTTCTCACATTTAATATCAAAATATTATGGTCGGGCAATACAGTTTTCTCGTTGCACGGAAGTCGTCGGGTCCCTTTTGGAATGTAAAGAAAGTACATCATAGGTACTTTTTTACATTCCTAAAGGGCCCCGAATTCTTGTGTACCCAATTGCTCAAGGCTCAATTGCCAAGGGCCTCAGCATAGTCTAAGACGGCCCTGCATGCATACTACAGGAAAATATAGTGTGAGACATTCTATGTATTTGATATACCTGTACTATACAAAATATCTTACAAACTGTTGCAAAAGCTATTGGAAATCGATCCCGGGATTCTATATATATCTTTACACGAATCCAAGCCTCAGGTGTTAGTTCGTTCGTTGTGGCGACAGAACAAAAGCTGCTCTTTGAAGCCACTACAATTAGGTATCTTGATAGTAGATTACTTCACAAAGGAGTACGGATATGACGATTTACTATTGAAAATGTAGGTACGAAACGTGGATGTAATTAGAGCCAGTAATCCTATTAATATAATAAATGCGAAAGTTTGTGAGGGTGAATGGTGCTTGTTAAAAGTTCACGCAAAATATACCGGTAGGATTTTAGAAAAGACGCCGTGGGACCGACGCAAGGGTATGTAGGATTTTTACCCCACTAAATCCCTCCGTTGCCCGTCCTCGGCGCTACAAAGAGGACAGCGGGATCTCCAAAGGAATGCAACCGAAGTCCACTGAGCGCGTTGCACTATTGGGCTCCTCCCAGATGAGCGGCTGGGCCTACCGCTGCGTCTGGTTTTTACGGCGGTATGCGACAACTCATACCGCCGTGCTTCTCCGAGTTGCCTGACCGAAAGGTTCAAGGTCCCGCTCTTGCCGCCCGCAACCCAGGAAGCCCCTTTTAGTCGCTTCTTACGATAGACAAGGGATACCGTAGCCCTATTCTAATTTCGGGACTATAGAGACGAAATGTTTTTGAGGTTTTCAGTCCTTTTCTTTTCTTTTTTATCGTAGAACATTTTTAAAATATAGATGGCTCCCAATGACTCTCTGATCTAACTTTGGAAATTTGCGTTGTCGCTGATTTCCTATTACCCAATGGACAAATTCTATATAAAAGACCGAAAAAATAAGTCGCCAAATTTAAATAGTCTTCGACACCGGTGTCTAGAATTTGCCGAAAAAAGAGATACCCAATACAAAATATTCTGCCGCCCAGGCACGCCAGTTGAGTTCCTAAGTTTTAACTAAGGATCTAGATTAAAAAATAGGATACTGATTAAAGTAATAAACCGAAGCGAGATATCCGTGGGAATGATGTCCATGAGCAGCAGCTTACACTTACCATCAGGTCATTCATGCACGCTTGCTACTTCCTTATCGTAAAGAGTAACACTAACACACTCCTATATCTATATATTAATACGTAAAGCAAAAACTTGTGATCCGTTTTTAAGATACTTGTGACAGACGGAGGACTATGAAATTACGCACGGTTATAGTTAATGTAGGGAAGGATAGCGCAACGCTGATATTTTTTTTCAAATAATGCATAAAACATACATAAAATCAACGAAAAACACATTACACACTCTACCTTGCATTTGACACAAACATAATAAACGAAATAAAATATTCAATGTCTTAATATGAAAACATATAACGTCAAAAATGTCAGATGTCTTTATCAAAATACCCGATATTGCTTTTAAATACAGCTTAGTTAATTAAACCTCTTTTTATCTCTAACGGCTGTGTTCAAAGTAACTTGAAAATTATTACAATTTAGATGAATATGAGAAATATTCGCGCTACTTTGGACAATATGAAGTTTAGTTTTTTAATTTAAATTACGGTCGAATTTCGACCGTTGCGACGGGTGACTAGATCCTAGTAAATCTAGATGCGACACGTGGACTGGAATCGATGTTACTGGAGCCGGATGGAGTTCAATATTCATGACAGAGCTGCCAGTGTCCCAATCGATATCTTTCAATATACACGGGAGTTGTTTTACGCTTCAGCTGTGTTTGTGAACTGTAGCAAGATCGGAGTCCATTGTGTACTAGATAAAATCAGGACAAAAAGTTGTTTTCAGGTCTGAAGAAGCCTCCGTTAGGCACAAACCTTACCTTACCTTCCCCCTATTGCTTGAACCATCACGGTGAAGTCAAGAGGGATCCCAGAGAGGGCACGCTTCGAGTGGGCTTGGCTAGGGGCCCGCTCCGGATGCATCCGAGGGGGCTGCGGGGGACGGTGTTTTTTGTCCTCCGCAGCCAGGAGGTCGCGGGAGGAGAGGTGTCTCGGTGTGTCGTTGCCGTGCACCCTGTCTCCCGCGACCAAACGGGTGCGCACCGTCAGATGCGTTGGCGGTGGGGCCGCAGAGGAAGAGGAGATGCGGTGTTTCGTTGCCGTCCTCCCTATCCTCTGCGGCCGTTTGGTGGTTTGCGGCGGAACCAGGGATCGGATCCGCCGCTGGATGTGGGAGTTCGGTTCCTTTGCAGGTATCGGCTTTCCCATGCCCACGGCTCCTGGACGGCGGTCTCGGGATTGGTCCGTTGCCCTACGGATGCGAGCCTTGGAGGTAAGGCGCGCCTTTGTGTTTTCTGGCGCGCCTTCCTGTTGGAGGGGAGCTCCATGATTCACGCGGGGGGGTTGCGGAAGCGGGTTCGCGGATGAATGCAAAAGCGTGCTCGTGTTCCCGCCGTATGGTGCGAGGAGAAAACACAGTGGGGGTTAAGCCGGTAAGAGTCCGGCATAATCCAGCTGCTGCCCCGGGTGGCTGGGTATCCATGAAGATTACCCGCTTAAAAACAAACCTTACCATATTAGTTACATTTATTTTTATATAAATTTTGTTGTTAGGACATTCTTTTTAGTAAACACCTTTGCTAGGATTCCCCGCTCTTCCGTAATTACATGAGATCTCTTTTTTTAACTACTACTACTTATTTATTACTTATCACAGCGAGCTGAGCTGATAAGTGCTGAAATATTCAAATTGATCACTAAAATTAACTATGCAAGTAGCAAACGAGCAAGCAGATCACCTTATGATAAGTGGGTATTACCAATGGAATCACCGAGGTCACGATCTTAGTCCACGTTGTAGCAACGCAACTGCGATGGGCTTCAAATGGAACGCCTGTTCTCTATGTTACTAATGTGCGAGAGTGGCAGTAACTACTTAAGTGTGGACTGCATGCTCGATTACTACTTCAATCTTTAAAAAATGTGCGGCACTCGGGGACTGCGGTAAAGCTATTGCATAGCATTTTCTATCGCGCAATTATAATTATTTATTTATTTATGTAGTATTTTTTAATATTAATTAATTCATGTTTTTTACACTAAATAGTTGCAAACAGCTGCTTACATATTCGTCCGATTTCCGAGTAGCTCGTCTCGATCCGTGCGAGCTTCTTACTATCGTACCATATACTAGTACATACACGTTAAGCGAACGTTCGGCCGCGCTACATGGTAGGCGGAATAGGGTGTTAGGTTTTTTCGTAACGGAATTTCTTGATTCGGTCGTCGCGCTCAAAGCCCGTGATAAAAGCTATACAATAGCTTAAAAAGAATCAATTTGGAAAAGAAGTTAACATACGCAAGGAATACACAAACACCTAAACCCAGAACGGAAGTTCATTATTCAGTTAGCAGTATAGCCGGGAATCGAACCCGGGATCTATGTATTAGACTAATATAATAACCGTTTTCCCACGCGGTTTCACATTTCAAATCTATTGCACTTAGCAGTTTAAAGGATTACGTAAATCTAAGTTAAATAAAGTTCATTTGAAACTGCTTCAAAGGTAACCTGCTATTGGCAAAGGCAAAGCCGTACGTGTGCTCTCAAACGCTTTCAGTTTACAAAGAATGTCCTTTACAAATCCACCTCCTATACCTGTTAAAAGGAAATAAATCTCTAAATAAGTACTACTGAAAGGACGAAAGAGTTATCAAGTTTGTTTATATTTCTTTTCTTCTTTTACTCCGAACATTATCTAGCCACATATTAAAAGGTCATTCTTCAATTTCAATTTCAACGAGATATTATATCTTAACCTAACGATAAGGCAGACGGGCTACCTGATAGAAAGTAGTCACCGTCGCCTATGGACATTCGCAACACCAGAGGAGTCGTCAATGCATCGCCGGCTTTATAGGAGAGCTCTTTTCGCACCTGTCTTGAAAAACCCCATGTCATAACGCTCCGGGAAAACCTCAGGAGGAAGCTCATTCCACAGCTTGCTAGCTAGTATCGTTTTGGGGACAGCTAAGGAAGGGACAATTTCAAAATAAAGATTTTTTTTATCGGCTATTCATACAGTTCTATAAAGTATGTAATGTTTTTTTATCTGAATGATGTAGCAAATGAGCATGCAGTCCATCTGATGGTAAGTGGTCACTGTCACCCATGGACGTCTGTAATCTACTACATACACAACATGGGTTCCATCAGAAGTCGATCACAGATTCGTTGCTACTCCCGAGGACTGTGATGGTCGCCTCATATAAAAGTGTGCTGCCAGCACACTTTTATACACCCTTCCATCACACCATTCCATCGAAACGCAAGAAATGCTTCGCGCTGGAAATAAATGTGGCGGTGGTACTTCCCCAGTGGAACTACACTGGTTTTACCAGCTTCAAAAACTATGTGAATCCCAAATTTAAGCGAAAGACGACAGATAGTTTTTGCGTTTGAGTGGAACAAACAAACTTTTGTGTATATAATATTAATACAAAATAAGATTATAATATTTATCAATTATACTATTAAAGAAAGGCTATAAAAATACGGTAGAGTGCTTCTATATAAAACTAACCACAAGCCGGTTCAGAGGTAAAATCTAATATTGTCAAAGAGCTTTGCAAATGTATGAGTTCAAAAGCTTTTATCTATACAAAAGAATACCTTTAAGCGCTTAAACTGGAAAGTCGTATTAAAATGTTTTAATATGAATTATATTTCTTTTGTATGAACGTATTTTTATATTTACGACTTGTGAGGGTTATTTCTTGATAAAGTTTAAATTAGTTGGTTTGCTGAACTATATTGAGTTTTACTTATAAAAAACTAGTTGACTCGGCAAATTTCATTCCGCCTAAAAGTCAAAAATCTAAAATTATCAGTGTATCTCTACTATATTATACACGTATTATACAAAAACCTTCCTTTTGAATCACTCTATCTTTTAAAAAACTGCATTAAAATCCGTAGCGTAGTTTTAAAGATCTAAGCATACATAAGGACAGACAGCGGGAAACGACTCTGTTTTATACTCACCTTTGTACTTGGCTAAAATGCTAGATAAAGACTGAACACACCTTCCATCCTCAACTCAAAAATATCAAATTCCATCTATGTATATAAAATCAAAGAGATACTAGTCGTTGTCAAACCAATATTGTACTAATATTGGGGAATAATCTCATAATATGAGAGTTTTAGACCAGAATCCGCTGGCCAAGTGCGAAATCTTAGGGTGCGTCCACACCTGGCGAATGCGCCGCGAATGCGCAGCTCGCGAGCCGCTCGCGATCTGCTCGCGAGCAGCTCGCGGGCAACCTACGCGCCGTACGCGATCAGCGCGCGGGCGGCGCGCGGGTGGCGCGCTAGCGTCTCTTTTTTTTCCTTTTTATCAGTATTATAATAGCCAATGATGCAGCAATTATATTAAAAGCACTAGTGTCGTCCGACATCTTCAAAAGTACTGAGCCAATAAACGGAACTGTAGCTCGAGAACTGAGTGCGCGCAGATCGCGCGCGGTTCGCGCGCCGCGCGCGCGCTTTATACGAGCCTTGCATGAGTTGCGCTAAAGAGGCGCACCAAACCATTGTCTTGATGCACGCGCGCAGCTCGCAAGCAGATCGCGAGCGGCTCGCGAGCTGCGCATTCGCGGCGCATTCGCCAGATGTGGACGCACCCTTAGGTGCGTAAGTTTCCTCACGACGTTTTCCTTTTTTAAAAGCAGTAAATTAATTTCGAACACGCACGTGATTTTAGAAAAACCAAGTATGCATGACTGAGTATTGAACCTTGGGCTCCCTGATTAAACGGGCGAGTTTCAACCATTAGGCTACCGCTGCTTATTTCTGGCTAACTATCGCACAGCCTGAACTACTGAAGCCGGATTCATGATATCAGAATAATAATCAAAGAAACAAAAAAGCAAAATGCATTTATTTAAGAAAATCCTTATAAAGTAGTAGTCGGAACTTCCTGGTGAGACAATTATATTATGAATGCCTCGCTCTTCCACAGTTAGGTATTATCACTATATTTAATACAACTTTTTAACTATTTAGATAGCATAATGTAGTGTATGCCCTACGGAAAATTAATAATCATAATTATAAAATAAACCTGCATTTCGTAAATCCGGTAGCCACAAAGATAGAATTTATTAATATTCAACCCCTATGGAGATTAAATGTGAGTTGAATAAACATTAAACATATAAATATATTATCGTGAAAATGTCCCGTAAAGACGTATTATTACGTCCGTAGACGTCATGATGCGTCCTTTAGGAAGCCCTCAGGCGTTCATTTCCGCAGTCGCAGACTGAGACGGAATATAACGGATACGGGAGCTGTGTTTGATTTATAAGAGTATGTAGATGTATGTGTATTCTAGTAAGTACTATAGTATTTTTATATACAATTGCTGTAATAGCAAACTAGCTTGCAGTACACTTAATAAGTGGTAACTTAATTATATGTCCATCCATGTCCATCAGCCCTTGAAAGTCCACTGCTGGACATAGGCCTCCCCTAATCTGCGCCACTTCGACCGGTCCTGGGCCATCTGAATCCAGCGGTTACCCGCCGTCTTCTGCAGGTCATCAGTCCACCGGGTCGGGGGGCGGCCTGCACTCCTTTTGCCTAAACGTGGTCTCCATTCGAGGACTCTTCTACCCCATCGGTTGTCTGTCCTACGAACGATGTGGCCTGCCCATTGCCACTTCAGCTTACTAATTTTGAGAGCTATGTCGGTAACTTTCGTTCTCCTACGGATTTCATCGTTACGAATTCTGTCACGCAGGGAAATACCAAGCATAGCTCTCTCTATAGCTCGCTGAGCGACCTTGAGCTTACGCACGAGGCTCACAGTAAGGGACCACGTCTCGGCACCATATGTCATCACTGGCAACACACACTGCTCGAACATCTTCGTCTTCAGGCTCTGAGGTATATCGGATGAGAAGATATGGCGCAGTTTCCCGAACGCTGCCCAGCTGAGTTGGATTCTACGAGTGACCTCTTTCTCGAAGTTGGACTTACCCATCTGCACCGCCTGCCCTAGGTAAATGTATTTTGTGTAATTGCTTTAATTAATTGCGTGATAAAATTTCCTATCAAATGAAAGAAAGAAAATCGAAATCGGTTTAGAAACACTCAAGTTATTCAAAATTTTAAGAAACCGACATTTTCCAATTTTCCGGGAAAACCGCCGGAAGGTTTTCATTTTCCTCAATATGGGACTGCCTGTGAAACTAGCCGCATACAATGTCGTATGACTCGTGTCGGTAGGTCAACGATTTCTGGCCATTTCGCCCGAACATACATAAAAATATATATATATATACGTGACGAATAGATAACCTCTTTCCTTTGGGAAGTCGGTTAAAAAATGAACAACAGATATTATAAATGCGATAGTTGCGATAGTTTTAGACCAGGATTAACACAGAGGATACTCATTATCGTAGCAGACGTGCCTGAAGCGAGCAGAGTCGCAGGAATAATATGATATATTAAATAAATTTCACAACCCTTATAAAATGCAAAACTAGACAACCCTATTTAAATAAATACCCACTCAGCTTTACAAATACCACTGATTTCCATTTTCAGATTGTCACCGTCTTGAATATTGCTCTCAACTTAGCCATGGAGTTGCAAAAATAACGTAACAATAAGTAATTTATGTTCGCTCTACTAACTTTGTATACTAACTTCATTCTGATTATTTATTATCATTGAAATAGTTAGCTTTTTGCAAGAACATTTTATAACATAGCAGTTATGAGGTCACAAAGTAATATTGTAGTCACCTTTTTATAACTATAAGGAGATACGATTTTGGACTAGTATTATCGCGGAATTGATACATTTTAAAAATCAAATTCTTAAAGAATTCAAAAACCGCATATCGTGAGCGTCACAACGTCGCGCGCGTTTGACAATTATGTAGATGGGTGTCCATCAGTGGCTATAATTTCGTGTGCGTTATTGTGTTCTGTCTTGATTTTAAACACATGGAGCCTCACGAGTCGTCGATCTTAGTCAATTTATAAATAAATATGTATAAGACCCACTTTCTAACGCAATCGTTGTACCTGGTCGGCAATTAGATGGCTCATCAGTGACTACGATTACAATTGTACTTTTTAGATTATAGAGACGAGGCCGCAGTGGCGAACCAATAGTCCCTGTAGTTTCGGGATTAGAATAGGGCTACGGCATCCCCTGCCTGTCGTAAGTGGCGACTAAAAGGTGGCTTCTGGGGTTGCGGGCGGCTCGAGAGGGTGCTCGAACCGCACAGCCAGCAACCCCGAAAAGGACGGCGGCTTATGTGGCTGCATGTCATAGACACCAGAAGTTGCAAGCGGACAGCTATACGTCCCCCAAGAGACGAGCCCATGAGGGATGCTGAGCTAGAGGGCACTGGTGCGTTCCATTGGAGATCCCGGGGTACTTTGCAATCTCAAAGGAAGGCCACCGCGGAGGTTTTAGTAAAAATCCCATATAACCCGGCTCTTCCAAGGCTCTCCCAAGGCTCCGGCGTATCTTTTGAAGGTTTCCTCCTCGTCCAAAAAAAGGGTATTTGGGTGGAGGTGGAGCGGTTATCATACCGGTCTGACGCGCAATGGGTCCCAAGTTCGATTCCCGGCGAGACAGGTATCTGAATGATGAGTGTATATTCATGTTCTGGGTGTTTGTGTATTCGTCTTATATGTGTCCATGGTATCCACGATACAGGAGAAAATCCTAGTGTGGGACTATGAGTGTAGAAAGCGTGTCTTAATTAACATAGATACTGAAAAGGAGTTCCAAACACGCTTTCTACACTCATAGCCCCCACAGTAGGATTTTCTCCTGTGTCGTGGGTGCCATGGACACACACAAAGACGAATACACAAACACCCAGACCCAGAACAAGAATCTAAACTCATCATTCAGATACCTGTCTGGCCGGGAATCGAACCCGGGACTCACTGCATGTCAGACCGGTACGCTAACCGTTGCGCCACGCGGGTCGTCAAAGTTCCAAAGTTCCAAAGAAAGTCTAACGTTATTTTATATCTGGTCATTTCATATTGCTATATTTTAGTTCAGTCTCATTTCCTTACATTGTTTGCTCTTAACGATATTTAATAGATTCGTTATATTTAGTGTAAAGCCGATTGTTTACTCAACAAGTGTTAGTAACGAGTGCCTCCATTTGCGCAACGAAAATAAACTAAGCGAGCTTATGTCCATTACATTGACGCTTTTACTCGAAAACAAAAAGAGGAAAAGCTTCACAATAGAGCTTAGTCGATAAGTGTTACAGCGGGCCGAACTTTGTTATGGATGTTTTAATAGTAACAACGCAATAGATATTATTATAGTGTTTTTGTACGGAGATACCTAAACACATACCTACCAGGTGGTAGAAGTAATGAGGTTCAAACCGGGAGGTATCATCCCCACACCTATTTAAAATTTTGCATTTTTTCAAATCTATATATTAATACGTGAAGCAAAAACATGAGATCCGATTTTAAGATACTTGCCGCAGGAGGACGAGTATGAAATTACGCACGGTTATAGATGACTAGCCTTTGCCCGCGGCTTCGCTCGCGTGGAATTTAGTCTGCCACATAAAGTTTGCAAGGTGGTAGAGCAATGGTTCAGCCAGGGAGGCATCACCGTCGCACCTATTTCTACCGTGAAGCAGTTCTTGTGTTTCATTTGAAGGATGTGCCTGCCGGTTCAATTTTATATGAGGCGATCATCATAGTCCTCGGGAGTAGCAACGCATCTGTGATTTACTTCAAATTGAACCCTTGCCCTACTTCCTAAGCCGATTAACATACGGTACCGATCACTGCCACGGTAGGCGGTGAAGCAGATCTCATGTTGTATTGGGGTTTAATAAATCCGTTGATGCCTCACAAACGTATACCGACTGGCCGCGCGGTCCAGCGGTGTTCTCATCACCACCGTGTCTCCGTGCGAACTACAGTGCGGGGACTACAAAAATGCATTTCGATGTCGAAAAGTTTATTTTGATGATCGGTCCATCCGCGCGTACAGGTGCGTAAACCGCCTTACGCTAAGTACTCACGGAGCGATTTTCACTGCACTTTTTCGATGCAGATATTAATGTAAAAAATTAAAGCAATACTCACGACGCGTTTTTCGCCCGCGATGCGCGCGGTTGTTTGCAGCTCCCGCTGCACCGGCGGGCAACCTGTAGAACCGCGCGGGCCACGGTCAGCCGCAGCCGCGGCGGTTTGCGCCCGCGCGCTCTGCGGTCAGTTGGCGGGCGAGTGCAGTAGTCAGGACCTCAACTGATGGTAAATCGCCCGTCTTGCGGTTTTTGCCCACCATGTTTGCGGTCGATAATCGCAACCGCGACGGCAGCGTAACCGCGCAAATAAACGGTCTCGTGAGTTTTGCACAGAAGCTGCGGGCCTGCAACCGCGGCGGCCGCGGGTGAAAACCGCTCCGTGAGTACATAGCCTTACCGCGCGGGGCACCGCTATTCGCGGCGGTGCGCGGTGCCGTATGTTAATCGCCTAAATCAGTGTGTTCAAATTGCAAATCACAGGCACGTATATTAATTTGAATTAGTTTTGTCGTCAACAGATATTAATGCTTACTCTGAAATTAAAAGTTTTAAGAAAGGGTCTCAAAACGCGTGACGGTTACCAACGCGCAGTTGGCTAGCGTGGTCAACTACGACCTAAACTACTGCTAATCTGACATATGTGCCGAGTTGTGTAACATTAAAAGGTCGATGACGATTGAATAACATATTTAACCTTTCCGCTGTTTCATTCTCATTGACTTTTTACTTTTTTGTCGAGGGAGAAACCTTCAAAAGGTACGCCGTGGGAGGGTTATCTGGGATTCTTATAGCACCAGGACTCCGGGATCTTCAAAGGAACGCAACTGGAGTCCTCGAGTGCATTGTCCCATCGGGCTCCTCCCAAGTGAACGGCTGGACCCACCACTCCATCTGGTCTTTACCACGATATGCGACCACACGTATGCCACCGTCCTTCCCGGGATCGCCTGGCTGGACGGTTCAAGCTCCGTCCATCCTGGCTCTCACGATAGCATGCGACCACACATGCTGACATCTTTTCCGAAGTTGCTCACTGGGTGTTTGGAGCTCTCCGTCTAGCCGCCCGCAACCCCGAAAGCTCCCTTTTAGTTGCCTCTTACCACAGACAGGGGATACCGTAGCGTTATTCCCGGAACTACAGAGACGTCATTGACCTTTCACATTTTGCTCCGTGTTTTATAACCATTCAAAAATTTCATACAACTTTGTTGTTTACGGCGGCTGCGTACGGCGCGTACTGCCGGTCAATCAATTGACTACGCAATATGTTATACTCGTAATATCTTCTAAACTACTTATCCAATTTACATGGTGTAAAAGGCAGATTCGATCTTTATTAGATGCTTGATTTTTTGAAATCATTTATTTTGATAAGGATTAATATTTAGTTTGTATAAAACCCATGGAAACATCAACTTGATATTTTTAAAATTTTCATAGTATAAAAAGAGTTATTCTGGGTTATACATAAAATATAGACATATGCTGTCGCGGACTTTTATTTAGATCTATGTGAGCCAAACAATCCCACGGTACATTATATTTGGATATCTCCAACGGTTTAGGCATCGTACGCGAAGATAGCTCTCAGAGCACAACTTTTTTTCCGACTAACTTGATATTTCTCGTTATATTATAACCTTATAAAAAAAAATCATTATAAATTATAGCCCATGTGTTATTCTGATGTATAACCTATACTACTGTAAAGTTTCAACCTAATCCGTTAAGTAGTTTTTGCGTGAAAGAATAACAAATACACATACATCCTCACAAACTTTCGCATTTATAATATTAGTAGGATAGGATGTAGAGAGGGATTGCAATGATAATATTTTTTTCATAAAACATATGACATAGGTACATAAAGTCAACTAAAACACATTACACACACTAGCTTGCATTTGACACATACTTAATAAACGAAATAGAAAATTCAATGTCTAACTATGAAAACACATAACGTCAAAAATGTCAGAGGTGTTTGTCAAAATATCCACTATTGGTTTTAAATGTAGCTTAGAATAAACTTGTTTTTACCTTTAACGGGTGCCTTTAAAATAACTTAAAAATTATTACAATTGAATTTGTGAAATATTCGTGCTAATTTGGGCAATATGAAGTTTAGTTTTTTTATTTAAATTACAGTCGAATTTCGACCGGGTGACTAATTCAGATAAAACCTCTATTATTTTTTAAGATTGATGTAGCAAATGAGCATGCAGTTTACCTGATGGTAAGCGGTTAATGACGCAAGACTATGCTAAGTGCTAAATCTAAGGTGCCGCAAAGCAATTAAACGGACGACAGAGGTATTCATGTATATGTTGCCGCTAGTATATAAGGATTTAACTTGTTTCCTCCATCTATCGATCATCCCTTTGAGGTACACTGCTTGACATAGGCCTCCCTTAAATGACGTCACTCCAACCGGTCCTGTGCTCTCTGAATCCACTGAATCCAACGATTTCCCGCTGACTTCTTCAGGTCATTTAAATTGTTACTGGGACCAAAATCAGTGTTATGAATTAAAATCCAAAGCCATATGAAAACTATCTCCATTTCACCCTTATACTAAGATTTCTCCAGTGACAATGATGCTATAAAACCAGACGAAACACAAAACTTAGACCCAGAACTGACTTCAAAATTCATTATCATTTGTCTAGCCAGAGATCGAACCCAGAACCCGCTGCGAGTCAAACCAGCATGGTGACCGTTCCGGACCCGTGACTCGAGTCAATAACAATTTACAGCTGAAAAATATAATGTTTCTGCGAAATATTAAAAGGCTGCGGACAGGAACGAATATTCCCTCTCTGTCATACCATGTCGCAATATTTCACACAAAGCTGGATTAATACGATGTTCGATATTCTGATTTTTCATCGGCTTTTCCCCTTTGAGTTGCAGTCGCCATTATATTCAGTCCCTTTCAATCCTATTGATGTCCATATCCTCATAAATTTTAAATGGGAAGCCATAATTAGTCGGATCCTATTGAAATTATCTCTACCTTTGAAATTCACATATTTTTTATATGGGAGAAAGTAAATAAATTATTAATTAACATACAGTTTTAAAAACCATTACCTATTTTGAGGCAAATATGCAGATGAAAGGGATAACATCAGTGGTGGAACGGTCACTGTATTAAGTTGATACGGAAAGAGTTCCGGGTTCCATGCCTGGTTACGCACATCGATTCAACAACCCATTATTGTCCCAGTGCCGGGCACGGGTCTTCCCTCAGAATGAAAGATTTATAGGCCATAGTCCACCGCGCTGGCCTAGTGTGAATTGATGGACTTTACACACCTCCAAGAACTTTTTTTTAAGAACTCTCGGGTGTGTAGGTTTACTCACGATGTTTTCCTTCGCCGAAAAGCAGTGATAATTAATTTCTAATACGCACATAAATCAGTGGTGCGTGCCTGGGTTTGAACCTGCGACCTCCCGATTGAGAGGGCAAGTTTCAACCATTAGGCTATCACTGCTCTGTTACACACATACTTAAATGATAAATATAAGTTTCTATTCTGGGTGTTTGTGTATTTTTCTAGTGTGTATTCCGTAGAAAATTTCATTAATGTGAATAGATAGTTCTCGCATGTAGGTGTAAGTACGTACTTAAACCATTTGTTGCCTTTAGGTGGAAGTGTGGTAGCCGGCTCACATTTTTTATCTGATTGAATTATTTTTGTAGGTGGTAGGACCAGTGTAGTCCGACCGAGGAAGCGCCTACCACCGACACGCCTATTTCTAGCGTGAAGCATTTCTTGTGTTTCGATGGAAGGGTGCGGTTGCCGGCATACTTATATGAGGCGACCATCATAGTCCTCGGGAATATGCTCGTTTGCTACTTCAATCAGATAAAAAAAGCAAACTAGCATGCAGTCCACCTGATAGTAAGTGGACGCTGCCGCCCATAGAGACATCTCTAAGCAACTTCATATAAAACATGGGTTCTATCTGAAGTCAATCACAGATGCGTTGCTACTCACGTATGTGATAGTCACCTCATATAAAAATGTGCCGGCGATCAATAGTAACCTCACTTTTATTTGAGGTGACTATCTTAGTCTTCGATAGTAGTACCGCATCAGTAATCAACTTCAGATAGAACCAATGTTCTATATGAAGTTGTTTACAGATGTCCATAGGCGGTAGCGACTACTTTCCATCAGGTGGACAGCATGTTCGTTTGCTATTTCAATTTGACAAATATTTTAGGGTCCTTACTACATTACTACTATGAGCCATAAATCGTTCTAGCATTTGCTGTGGTATTGAATTATAAGGGTCTTTATCATCCATTACGTTAAAAATATAGTCTTATTGTTTCCTACGATTACCTAGAAGAGATTGAGAGAAGAGAGTAAAACGTTGTACGCATCATATAAATACAACCTAAAATATCATTTTTACAATATAACTAGTGTAACGCCTTGCCGTATTATCCAGCCAAGCCATGCCAAAAGGAAGGATGCCAAAGCCAAGCCATTGTCAGCCGCCATCACGCCACCCTCCTACTACAATCGTGACGTCACATCCGACTGTTAGTTCGGGTCGGAGGGTATAAATACGAGAAATGCGCATTTTGGGGGCATTCTATTCTGAACAGTTAATAAGTGAAAACTCTGTCCGATTGTATACATATTAATAATAGTGAATAAAAGTGAATTATTGTACCTACCTACGCCTTTGTATTGCCCTTCTGTTACACTCAGAAGCGGGATATGAAGCGCAATCATAACGCTACTGGTCATGGAGTCCGTCCGCCCGGATGGAGTGAACCAACCCAGCCCACAAGCGAAGATGAAGAATATCCGTCACCGCCCGCCAGGAAGCTTCTCAAAAATTTGCTAGAGAACGAAGTGGATAGAGCGATCCACGAGCTCAACGAAGAGGCCGTGCCACTGAGTAATTTTAAGGGTCATCGAGCAGCATCCCTAATCCCAGAATTTGATCCGGATGGTGAAGATTGCACGGTAGCAGCATGGCTGAAGAAAATTGACCAGTTAGGAGACATACACGGTTGGACCGATGGTATGAAAGCCTTCCACCTTCAAGACAAACTTCGTGGTCAAGCCAGGAAATGGTATAATCGGCTTGATGACTATAACTATTCCTGGGACGAATGGAAACGTATGTTAGTACGAGCCTTTCCCAAGCATCGTGACTATAGCACATTATTGGATGAAATGATAAACAGAAAGAAGATGCCAAACGAGACGATGACCAAGTACTACCAGGATAAAATTGCCATGTGTTTTCGTTGCAACCTATCCGACGCGGCCAGTGTCTCTTGTATTATTAGAGGCTTACCAGCAACATTACAACCGAACGCACGTGCTTTTCAATGCCAACGCCCAGACGAGCTTTACGAAGCATTTCTCTGCGCTCTTGATGATTATCACCTACCGTCATTCGGAACACGTACGTCACCCAAGGACCCTAAAACAATACAACCATCATTTGTCTCGGGCCTTAAGGTTAACCCTGAAATTGATCCCTGCCCGCGTTGTAAGAAGACCGGCCATATCTTAAGAAATTGCACGGTGCCTGATCTACGGATTTGCTTTAAATGTCGAGCGCAAGGTCATATTGCTACTTACTGCCCGAACAGTGCTATGAAGAACGCCAAAACGACTGCCGAACCAGATAATAATGTAAAGGAAATAAGGATAGTCCAAAACTACAACGAAATCTATAAAAAGGTTGTAAAATTGAATGGAATTTTTCTCAAGTCCTATATTGATACTGGAAGCCAAGTGAATGTTATAAATGCTCAACTTGTTAATGTTCTGGCACTTAAAATCATACCTACAAGCACGATTCTAAAAGGGTTTTCTGGTGGCTTGGTGAGAAGCAGTGGAAAAGTAGAATTTGACTTGGAAGTCGATAACATTCCGTTACGATGTACCGCACATGTAACAGATATTGACATGAAAGACATTCATTTACGGATTGGTCAGCCTATTATCAACTCCGATCACATGTCCCTCGTCGTGACTAATGGGACAGCAACATTAAGAATGGATCCGGATATTTCAAAGACATTCAATGTAGTCGAGGATATTCAGAAATTTAAAGTAATTACATCTAGTGAAGAAAAGCTACCACCAGGTACCTCTATCATCAGTGTTCGGGTACTTGGGAATCCAGAGGGACATAATGTATGCACAGCACCGCGCCATTACGAATTAGAAAATGTTTCTTACTCGCTGCCAGCTACGTTGCTCCGGGGCAGTGAGGGCTACATGAAGGTCCTTAACACGGGAGCCAAGACCATCAACTGGGACGCCGGCAAGGTTTTAGTACGAGCAGAAAGTTGCGATGAATCAGCCAGCCAGCCAAGCCAAGTAAGTTACGCCAAGCCATCACTATCTAATATATTTTTAAGTAATTCAAATGATTTAGTGCCTAGTGTTCACATTTTACATAGTGTTACCGTCCCATCTGTTGCCATTCTATCTACAGAACAATTTACCGATAGTATAGGCGGGGTACCTATAGCCGAAATTAGTATGGGTAGTAAATTGAATGAAAACGAGCGTAACGGTTTAATACATTTATTAATACAGTATAAACAAACTTTCGCAAATAATACAAAAGATCTTGGTTGCACAAACCTGTTAAAGATGAAAATAAGATTAACCTCACAGCAACCAATATTTCGTCAACCATATAGGTTATCTCATACTGAACAACAAATAGTTAACTCCAAAGTGTCTGAATTGTTAGATGCGGGTATTATTAAAGAGTCTGAGTCGGATTATGCCTCTCCGGTTATATTAGTGAAAAAGAAGAACGGCGACAGTCGGTTATGTGTCGATTATCGCGCCCTTAACGCAATAACTATTAGGGATAGGTATCCAATGCCTAATATTGATGATCAGATTTCGAGATTGGCCGGTAAAATATATTTTACGAGTTTAGATATGGCCCAGGGTTATCATCAATTATTAATTGCACCTGAAGACTCTTATAAAACTGCTTTTATTACACCTCAGGGCCATTATGAATATTTACGTGTACCATTCGGTTTAGCAAACGCCCCTTCAGTTTTTATGCGTTTGATTAGTAAAATAGTTGATTCACTTCGTTACCCACAAAACTCAGAGAATGAAATACTTGCATTTCTAGACGATTTATTACTACCCTCCGTTGACTATTTATCTGGTATAAAAATGTTAGAAAAAGTGTTGCGTAAGTTTAAATCGGAAAATCTTAAATTAAATATAAAAAAATGTTCTTTCTTACAAAACAAAATTATATATTTAGGACATGAAATTTCTTACGACGGAATAAAACCCGCGGAGTTAAAGTTAAAAGCAGTATCACAATTTCCGGTACCTAAAAATGTACATGAAATACGCCAATTTATAGGTCTTTGTAGCTACTTCCGAAAATTCATTCATAATTTTGCGACTATAGCTCGTCCTCTAACGGAATTAACGAAGAAAAATAAACCATGGTTATGGAGTGATGCGCAGGTTAGTAGTTTCGATGAGTTAAAGAAATGTTTGTGCTCTAAACCGGTATTAGCCATATATGACCCTACATTAAATACGGAAATACATACTGATGCGTGTAAATTGGGATTAGCGGGTATATTGCTTCAACGTCAATCTGATGGTACACTACGACCTGTTATGTATTTTAGTAAAGTAACATCTAGGGAAGAAAGTATGTATCACAGCTATGAACTGGAAACATTAGCAGTTGTAGAATCATTGCGTAAATTCCGGGTTTATGTAATAGGAAAACACGTAAAAGTGGTGACTGATTGTACCGCCGTTCGCGCTACTCTTACAAAACGTGATATTGTTCCACGTATTGCAAGATGGTGGCTATTGATACAGGAATACGATATTAGTGTAGAATACAGACCTAGCGAACGTATGAAGCATGTAGATTGTTTAAGTCGGAATCCAATTTACGTTAATCGTCTTGAGGTCACTGATTGGTTTTATACGGTCCAGTCGCAGGATGATAAATTAAAAAATATTATCGATCAATTGAATTCTGGTTTGGCAGGATCCGATATTACGAATAATTATATAATGCTAGATGATAGGTTACATAGAAAAACACTTAATGGGAATAGACTTGTAGTCCCTGGGCCGGCCAGGTGGAAAATAGTTCAAAAGCATCACGACGAGATAGGTCATATAGGATTAAAACGCTGCATGGATCTGATTAAAAACACTTTTTGGTTTCCTAAAATGACGAGGTTTATTAGAAAATATGTGACATCCTGTTTACATTGTGCGTATGGGAAGGGACAGTATGGCAAAAAGGAGGGTAAATTATATCCTATTCCAAAACCAAACGTACCTTTTAAAATGATCCATATTGATCATTTGGGTCCCTTTTGTAGGACACAAAAAGGCCATGAATACATGTTAGTGATAACTGACGCCTTTTCAAAATTTGTAATCGCGGAATCCACTCGAACAACTAATTCAATCGAAACTGTTAGAATACTTAGAAAATTTTTTGCATTATTTGGATATCCAGATAGGGTAGTTACAGATCATGGGAAAGCATTCACTAGCAGGAACTTCAAAAAATTCGCGTCTGATAAGCAATTTAAACATACGCTAAACGCCATTGCATGTCCGCGTTCTAACGGTCAAGTGGAGCGCACTAATCGGACCATACTCGATTCTTTGCGTGCCATTGATCCTAGTGAAGCAGCTAACAACTGGGCTAACTGCTTACCTGATGTTATATGGGGCATAAATAATACTTTAAATGCTACTACTGGGTTTAAGCCATACGAATTAATGTTTGCTCGTGATAGTAGGTCAGTGTGTGATGTAGATGTTGCTGGTAAAGTGTCTGAATCAGTTCAATCCAAACGCAATAAGGCAAGCGCACGTATTGATAGGGCCATGACTAAAATGAAACGTAATTATGACAAACGCAGAAAAAACTCTCAGGTTTATAAAAAAGGGGACTTAGTTTTATGGAGGCAGGCGCCTACCAGTAGTGCTGCTAGGGTTAACACAAAGTTGGATGATTTATATTCAGGACCTTATATCATAACCAGAGTTGTTGGTAATGACAGATACAGGATTAGAAGTATAAAGGGTTTAAGAGGTTATAAGAACTTTACAGGGCTAGTTGCTGCTGACTCTCTACGCCCCTACCGTAGCGTAGTTCCTGTATCTGACAGTGCTAGCAGCTCTGATGACCAACTGGAAACTGAAGATCTTATCGATTTATTAGAAAGCTAATACATCTACCTACTATACAGTTTTGTTATGCATCTGATATTAATATGTGGTTCTTATCCCATTGCGGGAGCAATTGTTACAGGATGGCCGACTGTAACGCCTTGCCGTATTATCCAGCCAAGCCATGCCAAAAGGAAGGATGCCAAAGCCAAGCCATTGTCAGCCGCCATCACGCCACCCTCCTACTACAATCGTGACGTCACATCCGACTGTTAGTTCGGGTCGGAGGGTATAAATACGAGAAATGCGCATTTTGGGGGCATTCTATTCTGAACAGTTAATAAGTGAAAACTCTGTCCGATTGTATACATATTAATAATAGTGAATAAAAGTGAATTATTGTACCTACCTACGCCTTTGTATTGCCCTTCTGTTACACTAGTTAAAAACGATTTTACTGGCAGCCATTTTGGAAAATTACGTAAAATGAGGCTAGGAAAGAGTCTAGCATAGATAAAGTCGTTACCACGAGTTAATAGCGTTATTCTGAAAACTCGAATTCACATTTCGATACGTTATAACAAGGGTAATTATTATATTAATACGTGAAGCAAAAATTTGTGACGGATTTTTAAGTAATATGCCCCGGACGGATTAGTATGAAATTTTGCACGGTTATAGTGGACGTAGAGAAGGAGTGCAGAATGTTAATATTTTTTTCAAATACGCATATATCATACATAAAATCAACTTAAAATACATTACACACACTACCATGCATTTGTCACAAACACATATGTACTTAGTAAATGAAATAGAACATTCAATGTCTTACTATGAAAAGACACAACGTCAAGAATGTCAGATGACATTTGATTTGAATTAGAGAAATATTCGTACTAATTTGGACAATATGAAGTTTAGTTTTTTAATTTATATTACGGTCGAATTTCGGCCGATGCGACGGGCGACTAGTCAATTTTATTAGCCAATTAAGTCTACGTCAACCCATTATTGTCCCACTGCTGGGTACGGGACTTCTCTCAGAATTATATTATTATTTATAAGAGTATTTAGGCCATAGTCCACTGCGTTGGCCAAGTTCGAATTGGTAAACTTTACACCTTTGAGAACTCTTTTTTGAGAAGTCTCAGGTGTGTAGGTTTCCTGACGATGTTTTCCTTCACCGTAGCAAATAAATAATTTCTTATATGCCAATAATTATAGAAAAAACCGTGGTGCGTGTCTGGGCATCTGAAGCTCGGTCCTTCCAATGGAGAGAGCAAGTTTCAACCATTAGACTATCATGTCTCATTACATACTTCTGCCAATTAAGTACATACCTACTTCTTGAAAATTTTAATGAAAAAGTATAGTTTTTCATCCTGTATTTTAAATTAAACGATAAAAAAAATCTTACCGTTTATATTTTTTTCATTTAAATTTCATAAACATCAAATAATAATTATTAGATATGTGGCGACTTCACGCTACTCATCAAGAGATGGCGCTACTAGTATTCTGAAACACGCTATCGATGCATTTTCAATACCCCGCATATATACAAGTTTCGAACAACGACTGTCGGAGCACGGCCGCTCCCCAGGCATGATCACCTAGCCTGGCGGGAGATCTCCCTTTGCCAAAGATATGTCAACTTTTAAAAATCAAGATTAAATTATCTTTACCCTAGCCGCAATCGACTCGACTAATAACCGCATTTCGATCGATTTCCATCTCTGTATCGTTAATCCGTTAATCGTTTATTAACAAAGATATTTTTTTTTACTACGGATTAACTTTTTTGTTAACTTTAAAAGTGTTAACAGACTCGTTAACATTAATTATTTGATTAACGGTTCCCAGCTATAGAAATAGATGTAGCAGTGACACCTCCCCAGTCGAACCATGCTTATCTTACGCAGAAATAGGTGTGGCGGTGACTATCCCTTATTAAAATTCGGTATGATTGTATATTAGCGTTAACTATGTTATTATGTGTTAGTGTTAGCTATGTTTAATTCGATCAGCGGTGTGCCCGCCTCGTGCGGGCTAATTTTGTCTTGCCGTATACAACATAAGTTATAGTAATGGCATTTTATGAAACTTGATTATGGTTGCAGCCGTTGTATTCCCGCTCCTTAGCATTTTTTATTATATTGAAGAAGCAAACAAACATATGGTCCACCTGATGGTACGTGGTCACTACCGCCCATGCCCGTAAGCAACTTCATAGAGAACAACTGTTCTATCTGAGGTTAATTACAGATGCGTTGCTACTCCCGAGAACTAAGATGGTCGCCTTATATGAAAGTGAGACAGCAGTTTCACCTCTCCACTGATACGAAAGAACTGTTTCAAGCTCAAGGTGGTAGAACCAGCGTAGTTCGACCGGGGAATTGCCACCGCTACACCCATTTCTAGCGTGAAGCAGTTCTTGCGTTTCGATAGAAGGGTGAGTTTGTCGGCACACTTTCACATGAGGCGACCATAGTCCTCGGGAGTAGCGACGCATCTGTGATTGACTTCAGATGGAACCCATGTTCTGTATGAAGTTGATTACAGATATCCATGAGCGGCAGTCACCACTTACCATCCGGTAGACTGCATGCTCGTTCACTACTTCAATCAGATAAAAAAAAGAAAGGTGTGGTTGTCGGCACAGTTTCACATGAGGCGACTATCATAGTCCTCGGGAGTAGCAACGCATTTGTGATTGACTTTACATGGAACCCATGTTCTGAATGAAGTTGTGTACAGATGTCCATGGACGGCAGTGGCCACTTACCATCAGGTGGACTGCATGCTCGTTTTCTACTTCAGACAGATAAAATGCTACAAATAAGTGTAGCAACTACATTGGTTCTGTCAGCTGTTAATTTAGAATTTTGTTCGTTGCATGCCCTTACGGAAGACGGACGGATGCCCTTACCTTTCTTCTGCCAATGTAATTCTTAAAAGCATATTTGCTTGAATCCCCTTGAACGAATATACTTTACCAGCCCTTGCACGACAGTTCTATCCATTTGTTGGATCACGTTTATTTCACGCGCGATTAACCCAGGCTCCGTAGTATGTGGGTCATAATTGACCATACAAGTCACCCGACCGGACACTATGTTATGATACTGGCTGGCTATCTGCATTACATACTGATACACTAATCTTAATGTATGAGAATGTATAAAGTACGTGTGTATATATTTTTTATTGTATGTGATACCTTCTTGATTTGGCATCACCTACCTCCAGCTTACAATAGCATTTTAAAGAGTTGGGGTACAACCCTGCTGGGCAGGGTTCTTCTCTCAGAATGAGAGAGTTTAAGGCCATAGTCCACCGCGCTGGCCAAGTGCGAATTGGTGGACTTCACATACCTCCGAGAACTTTTTTTTAAGCAATCTGGGGTCTGTAGTTTTCCTCACAATGTTTTCTTTCACCGAAGAGCAGTAATAATCAATTTCTAATACGCACATAAATCAGTGGTTGAACCCAAACTTGAGAGGGCAAATTTCGCTATCACTGCACTGCTTTAAAGGGTATTAATATAAAATCTCTTAGTGCATATGATGTTTCGAGGGTCCAGACTCTCTCATAGCATAGGTAAAATGTATTTTTGAACAGTAGGAAATTATCACTTTTTGATGACAAATTTTGGAGGGCATTTGTCCTAAACCTCCCCCTTTTTGCATACGGTGCGTGTGTTCACCGCTGTAGAACTTTATCTTAACCAAAACTAGAGGTATCCACATTACATGCTACTTTCTAATTGTTCATTTTAAAATATATTTTACAGCTCCGAAAATTTCATTACATTCTGATTTGTATTATCATCGTCAACTCATTATTGTCCAAGTTCTGGGCACGGGTCTTCTCTCAGAATAAGAGAGTTTTAGGCCATTTCTGATTTGTATAGTTCCTTCTAACTATAAAATTCTAAGTCTATCTATTTGGATCTGTATTTCATTTATTTATTTTAACACAAATAACTTCAGTATTTATCTACCAGCCGGATAATTAACTCTCTGTTCCCGGGAGATGCTCAAACTTTCTACCAGATAAACAGCATTAGATAATATTGGTCATTAGATATATATTCAAGGAAAACTTCTGGCGTCTGGGGATATTATCGTCAAAAACTTGCTGAGACACGCGGTTTCACCTCCGTCGTAAATTTTAAATTAAAAACACAGTTTTTACCTGATGTTCCTAGATCTAGATCCCTAGAATTCAAAACTTATTTTTCTATACCGATGTTAATAGCTTTTTATTTTGTGGCGACCTCCCGCAACTTATCACGAGATGGCGCTACTGAACCACGCTATCGAAGCATTCTCAATACCCCGCATAATATAAAGTTCCGAACAACGACTGTCGGAGCACGGCCGCTCCCCAGGCAAGTTAATTCTTTAAAAAGTTAATAATCAACTACATACAAAACATGGGTTCCACCTGAAGTCAATCACAGATGCGTTGCTACTCTCGAGGACTATGATGGTCGCCTCATGTGAAATTGTACCGGCAACCACACCCTTCTATCGAAACGCAAGAAATGCTTCACGATGGAAATAGGTGTGGCGGTGGTACTTCCCGGTCGAACTAGACTGGTTCTACCCCCTTGCCTTTCACAAATATATAGACACGACGAACTCCTACTCCCTCGCAACTCCCGAGGTCTGAGATGGTCGATTCAAGTAAAAGTATGCTGGCACCCACACCTTACAGGGTGCCTTACCAACTATTCACTAGTATTGCAGGTGGTAGAACCACCTGGTGGGAAGTACCACCGCCATACCTATTTCTAACGTGAAGCATTTCTTGCGTTTCGATAGAAGGGTATGGTTGCCGGCACGCTTTTATATGAGGCGACCGTCATAGTCCTCGGTAGTAGCAACGCATCTGTGATTGACTTCAGATGAAACCCTTGTTCTGTATGTAGTTGATTACAGAAGTCCATGGACGGCAAAGACCATTTACCATCAGGTGGACTGCATGCTCGTTTGCTACTTCAGTCAGATAAAAAAATATATACAAATAGTTAGGTTAGGTTAGCTATTAAAGTTATTAAAGTTGGTTCCTATTCTTTTAAATCGGCTTATCATCATAACCAGATAATTGAATAGTATCCCCAGAGACACGTCGCCGGGAAACTTCCTAACTTTCTACCACAGACTCTTGCAGTGTCTTCAGTTATTATGTTAGTCTTAAATTCTTCGAACAACTTCGGCAAAACTCAAGGGAATTGCCATATAAATAAAATTGGATTGTCTGTCTTGTGATCTTATTAATATTATAAATGCGAAGTTTGTAAGGATGTTTTGAAGTGAAACTTCTTTAGGCGCATGAGGGTAAAATGTTTTCAGATGAAACGTCACGCCGGTATGCAACGGAAGTGTCGGAAAAGAGGGAGAGAGTGATCGAGACCGATTGAGAGAGAGTAAGACAGGGCGAACGTAGCATGAGCAACTAGCCGTGGAGTGAGAGTAGGGAGCAAGCGAGTGAGAAAGATTGAGAGAAAAAGTGAGACAGAGCGAACGTCGTATCACGCCTTTTTCCCTTCCTCTTAATCTTGGAAATTTAAAGTTTTAGATTTGTAAAAATATAAACAAGATTTATAAATTAGTTCGCCAAAGAAGTTTCACTTCTGACATGTGTACTTTGTACGCACGCATGTTTTTTTTTATCTGACTGAAGTAACAAACGAGCATGCTGTTCACCTGATGGTAAGTGGTCACTGCCGCCCATAGACATCGGTGAGCAAAATTTAATAGTTTTCATTTGATACTCTAATTGTTGTGATAATGAAAAAATGTGTGCGTGTACTAGCGTACACTCGTAAGAAGTGAAACTTCTTTATGACGTTATTTTTCAAAAAATAATTTACTATATGCAACTTTACAGAAATTGGTTAAATAAAGTTAAATTAGATAAATTTTAATAAAAGGCTTTTATTAAACTTTATCTAATAATCTAATCTATAATAATCTATCTAATATCACGCGTGGTAGGGATAAGAAAAAGATGGCGCGTAACGGAATAAAAAAAGATGGCGCGTAACAAAAAAATGTTACACTAAATTTTTTTCCAACCCCGATAAAGAAGTTTCACTTCAAAAACATTAAAACCTACTACAAACACTCGAAAAATACCCGCCTCCGGTCATTAATGTTAAACGGAAACACGGAATATACTCGTAATTAATATGATTTAGATTGAGATATGGTTTAGATAGATTGAGAGCAGTTCTAGCCTAATGGTTAAAACTAGCCCTCTCAATCAGGAAGTCCGAGGTTCAAACCCAGGCACGCACCACTGAATTTTCTAAAATTATGTGCGTATTAGAAATTAAGTGCGTATAAGAATTTATAAACCGCATATCGTGAGTACCCGTTAAGTATTATAATGTATTAGAAATTAATTATCACTGCTTTTCGGCGAAGGAAAACGTCGTGAGGAAACCTACACACCCGAGAGTTCTTTAAAAAAAGTTCTCGGAGGTGTGTGAAGTTCACGAATTCTCACTTGGCCAGCGCGGTGGACTATGGCCTAAAACTCTCTCATTCTAAGAGAAGACCCGTGCGCTGCAGTGGACCAATAATGGGTTGACGATATACAATATGATTCACACAGAATTAAGTAACCTTACTAGAGATATCAGTAAAGTAATTATTGGGATTATGAAATATTTTACTAAAAAGTCTAGTTAGAATTCTGTATGTGAACGCAATATTTTATTGAGAAGAAGTGACACTATATGTCGTACAGAACTCATCAACCCGTTATTGGCCCACTGCTGAACAAGGGTCTTCTCTCAGAATGAGAGAGTTAGGCCATAGTCCACCGCGCTGGCCTAGTGCGAATTGGTGGACTTCACACACCTCCGAGAACTTTTTTTTTAATAACTCTCGGGTGAGTAGGTTTTCTTACGATGTTTTCCTTCACCGAAAAGCAGTGATCATGAATTTCTAATACGCACATAAATCAGTGGTGCGTGCCTGGATTTGAACCTCGGACCTCCCGATCGAGAGGGCAAGTTTCAACCATTAGGCCATCACTGCTCCTGTCGTACAGAACACAGCGCCTCAAGTGGCACATAACGTAAACATAATTCGTATATAGAAACATTCATAAGGACCTCCATGGACTATCTTATTTTATAACTAGTTGACCCGGCGCACTTCGTTCCGCCTAAATAATGTTAACTTTATAATAAGAGATGACTGAGAGTTTCATAAACGTTACAGTAGACAAATATAATCAGAAAGCTTCGAATTGCTACGCTATCGGGAGTTACATGTGTTATTGTGAGTCAACCATAAGAGATAGACATATATTGTCGTGGAATGTTTTTTATATAATTTTAAGGAGAATATTTTCGTCGTACATGATTTCTGTGTAGCTTTAACCATTAAGGTTGCACACGCGACGTAAGTTTTAATAAGTAACTTATCCCGTTTTCCCAACAATTCCCTTTACTGCTCTGCACCTATTGATTGTAGCGAGATGAAAAGCATACTATAACCAGCTCAGGACTATGAAGAATAATTGTACCAAGTTTCGTTCAAATCTGTCTAGTAGTTTTTGTTTCTATAACGGTTATACAGACAGACAGACAGACGGACAGACGGACAGACAGACAGACAAAAATTTTACAGATTGCATATCGATCCCTATTCACCCCCTGATAGTTATTTTGGATATACATTTTATGTACTGAATTGACCTCTCTACAGATTTATTATAAGTATAGATAATTATCCAACAGTAATCGTTGCAGAGACAACTTCTAAACAACGCTGTCTCGCACAAAACGGAAGTTCGTCGCTATAAGAAAGTTCCAGCAAAACTTATACTAACTTTGCATAGCGTTTACGTCAACTCCATTATGTTCCGACCAAAACATCTGCTCTTATTACTTTGGTAAAAGATCTGCCAGTGCACTAGATACGTAGGAATTCCTTGCATAACTAACTCAGGCGTATTTCCTAGATATTTCAGTTAACTCGAAACTCCACTATAGAGCAAACCGCTTTCTAAACTCGGCATTCGTAAGATTCTTCGTAATTAATCACCTATTTTATTTTTAAGTAATTCTTGCGCTTCGGGGCAGGGTGTAGTTTCCAGCTCTTTTGTTTGAGGCAATTATCTCATTACTCGGGAGCGCAATGAATCTAAAATTGACTTCAGATAGAATTTTTGATGTATATAAAATTGCTAACTGTTGTTCATAAGCCGTAATTACCGCTTGCAAGCAGGTGGACTACTCTTGAGAACTAAGATTGGCCGCCCATTGGCTACTATCGCTTCAGCTATAATTTCTGAAACTACTCTCAAGTCGATTAAGATACTGAACAGCTGCCTAAACTTTTGGCATCTAATTTGATGCTTGATGCTCGATATCTCTTATTTTATTCAAAAATCTCTAATGAGAAGATTTTTACTCGTAATTAGTGATATATTATGAGCCAATCCAGTTGTTTATCTTAACTGCTTAGGTTATCTTAAATTATCTTTTTAACTGTTGTGATATATTATAGCTTTTAAATCTTAGCTTGATTAACCTTTTAAAATCAATTCAATATTAGGTTGTTTCAGAATTTTGAAGTATTAAACATTTATTAAATTATTAACCATCTAAAAATGTAAACGCCCTACCTATCAAGCGAATTTTTATGCATACTAAATTGATTATCTGGCTGATTTTAACCGTACAACTCAACATAAATTTGCAAAGTTAATTTAGCGTAGAAATTTTGAACTGAGCAATTAACACGCTCGGGATTCCGCGGAAGGAATTGTACGATCGACCGACGTGTATTGGAAAGAGTGAACTGAACTTGGCACGTAATTGACACGAATGAATTACTGTCTCGTCTGTTTTAATTTGTAATTTAATTGAAAAGCACGGCGGCGCTTTGCAAAATTCATTTTGGCAAACACTGTATAATATATATTTTCACTGAATATTTTTAGCGTATTCTCATACCTATTATTCCTATTATAACTTCGTATCACATTATTATCCCACTGCTGGGCACGGATCTTACAATGAGAGAGCTTAGGCCATAGTCCACCGCGCTGGCCAAGTGCAAATTGGTGGACTTCACACACCTCCGAGAACTTTTTTTTAAAGAACTCTCGGGTATGTAGGTTTCCTCACGATGTTTTCCTTCGCCGAAAAGCAGTGATAATTAATTTCTAATACGCACATAAATCAGTGGTGCATGCCTAGGTTTGAACCTCGGACCTCCCGATTGATAGGGCAAGTTTCAACCATTAGGCTATCACTGGTCTATGTGATTATTATTATTATAGTACAATTGAGTTTAAAAGTCACTCATAAGTCTTTCAAGACATTGATGAAGTCGATTAAGTGACAATGATCCAGTAGCACGAGATATTACAAATTTAATTTACCGTAGAAATTGTGAAATAGAGCGCGACTAATCGGCTCGCTCGGGATTCACCGAAGGAATTGTACGGGATTGAACAACGGATATTGGAAAACGGGTGAACTGAACAACGTGGCGGTTATTGACGTCACTGTGGATTTTGTGTGAACTGCTCGCAATTCACATCGCACGTATTTCACAGTCAAATTCACGTTGATAAAGACTTATCAAATAAATCGAGTCTTGTATAAGTGAAACGGCAACCATACCCTTCTACCCAAACGCAAATATGAGTTCAACTAAAAATACACGTATTTCTACGCCTAGTATTGATACTTGTCCGATCGAACCATACTCTTTTCTTTAGGAAAATAGAAAATATGCAGTTTACAACGTACATTCATATATAATATAACACGATAATAGGCTTATAACCGTGGGAAAAATGACCGAAGCGGGGGAGAAGCGGGAAAAAGTAGTTTATCTAGTGTATTTATTTATTTATTTATTTAAAAAAGGCAGCCAACAAGACAATACATTACAATTACAATTTAAAACTACATTAGGCTTAAATTAAATGCTGTCTTAATAACAGGCTACCACGGCATGCATCGTGGTCGAGTTTAAATACTTAAGATTATATTAGAACACTTAATTGTACGTATTACAATAATAATTACGTATAGTATAAGTATATGTAAATGTGGTATGTATGTATTTATGTATACTAAAAAAAAAATCTTTTAATCTTGCTTGATTGGTAGATATTATTAGGTTTCAACTTAGATAAGTGTCGCGCATAAGCCATACTTTGAACTTTTTTTAAAGAACTCTCGAGTATGTAGGTTTCCTCACGATGTTTTCCTTCACCGAAAAGCAGTGATAATTAATTTCTAATACGCACATAAATCAGTGGTGCATGCCTGGGTTTGAACCTCGGACCTCCCGATTGATAGGGCAAGTTTCAACCATTAGGCTATGTGATTATTATTATTATAGTACAATTGAGTTTAAACGTCACTCGTAAGTCTTTCAAGACATTGATGAAGTCGATTAAGTGACAATGATCCAGTAGCACGGGATATCACAAATTTAATTTACCGTAGAAATTGTGAAATAGAGCGCGACTAATCGGCTAGCTCGGGATTCACCGAAGGGATTGAACAACGGATATTGGAAAACGGGTGAACTGAACGACGTGGCGGTTATTGACGTCAACATTGACTCTGTGTGAACTGCTCGCAATTCACATCGCATATCACAGTTCACGTTAACGTCGATAAAGAATAATCAATCAAGTCACTGACGTCAAATTTGCGTTCACCTTAAATTGCGAAATTTGATATAATTTTAAGATGAAACATTTAATTATTTTTTGTCGGACAAATTATTTTATTTTTTGGTTTATTATGTTATTGAGAGCTTGCTTACCGATTATTTATAACTAAATGCATACAAGTAAAATTATATAAAAAAATGTTTTAGTTTCATGCATAGAATCTTCATTGATTTGATTCGTTGGTATAAATGGTCGGGAATAGAAGCCGGAACTCTCTTTGTGTATCAATGTTTTTAATCCGTAAGTCCTAATATTTTGGTGCCAACCCATTATACTTCCACTGCTGGGCAAAACAATATTAGGACTCAGAATGAGAGAGTCCACCAATTCGCACTTGGCCAACGCTTTGGACTTTGGCCTAAAATTCTCTCATTCTGAGTCCTAATATTTATTTTAGTATTATTATAGAATTTAGAAACATGACATAAATTAAAGACTGAAGGAAATAGAGATGGTAAAGTTAACAAAGCTTTGGGCGGCAACTTGGATATTTGATATTCAAAAATAATGAGGACGCATATTTTGGGAACTCGCAAATTGATACAGAACATTATTTATAAGTGTTCTAGTGAAATAAACAATAAATTTTGTTACAGGTTTCAAAATTAGAATACTTAATGCAAAATGTTTGCCTGATGATATGTTATGCTTAGATAGGTGTAGTAGGTAGAAATTCAGACATTTCTAGATAACAAAACAAGTATAACCCACTTCAACATTTTTAATATTAGACATTAAAAAAGTAAATATTTCTAAATTTACAACTTCTTACAGGCATTATGATATTGGTATGGCATTATTTTTAAGGTGGTAGAACCAGTGTAGTTTGACCGGGGAAGTACCACCGCCACACCTATTTCTAGCATGAAGCAATTCTTGCGTTTCGATGGAAGGGTGTGGTTGCCAGCACACTTTAAATGAGGCGACCATCATAGTCCTCGGGAGTAGCAACGCATCTGTGCATGACTTCAGATGGAATCCATGTTCTGTATGAAGTTGATTACAGAAGTCCATGGGCGGCAGTAACCACTTACCATAAGGTGGACTGTATGCTGGTTTGCTGCTTCAGTCAGATAAACAAAATATGGCTTGAACTTCGAGGTACCATTGTTACAGCTATTTACTACATTTAACAAAGTATGCGTTGTTGGTTCGTTCGTTTGTCGTGATAGACGTCTAAAGGCGTTGCCGAAGTTACGGGCGACAAGAGGTCGAGCCTTCCAGTAAACCCACCCCGGGAAAGATGTCGGTAAGTGTGTTGCATACTGTCGTAGAAAACAACGGCTCATGACGCTCATCCATCATACATCCATCAGTCCTTTGATGTCCACTGCTGGACATAGCTCCCTCTAAATGGCGCCACTCCGACCGGTCCTATGCCCTCTGAATCCAACGGTTCCCGCTGTCTCCTTTAGGTCATCAGTCCACCTGGTAGGTGGCGGCCTGTACTCCTTTTGCCTAAATGACGCTCACCAGGGTGTAATCTGTGGATGGGACAACACGCTCCGAGAGCTTCAGTTACATGTTGTTGCACTCACAAACACACTTTCTATTTTCACAGCTCCACAGTCGGATTTTCTTCTGTATCGTGGCTGCCATGGACTTACAAAGACGGATTCACAAGCACCTAGACCCAGAACATAAATCTGAATTCATCAGTAACCTGTCTGGCTATCTGTCTGTTTCGTCGTCGTCCACCCATTATTGTCCCACTGCTGGGCACGGGTCTTCTCTCAGAATGAGAGAGTTATAGGCCATAGGCCACCGCGCTGGCCAAATGCGATTTGGTGGACTATTGGTCTGTCTGTTTGGATTACATAAATTCATTCAGATACCTGTCTGGTCGGGAATCGAACCCATAATCCACTGCGTTTCAGAGCGGTATGGTAAACGTTCCACCGCACAGATTCTGTTGTCAACTTCGCAGCGCCGGGGACAGTCACCAAGGAGTTTTGTTGCGGTACAAATCACACATTGCCTTCAGATGGAACCCATATTCTGTATGAAATTGATTACAGATGTCCATGGGTGCCAGTAACCACTTATCATCAGGTAGACTCCATGCTCGTTTACTACTTCAGTCAGATAAAAAACACACACACATAAGCCGGAGTCGGTCGCACGGAGTACCTTTGGAAGGTTCCTCGCTAACAAAAAAGGCTGTAAATACTCATGAGCAATATTTTCTAATATTTGTGTTGATAGTCTTCGGGTACTAATAAACCGGGTGATGTAACCACTTCTCGACCGTACGGGCGATAAATTGTTCTTAATTACGACAACGTACTTTCCACCTTTGTAGCGAGGCCGACTTTATTGAGATGAAGTGCAAATACGCGGCTCACTGATGATTTTATGCTTTCATAAACTATCTACCCTTATGTAATAGGTATGTATGTACGTGCGATTTGTTACCCGACTGCGTCAGAAGAGGGTTGGTGTTTTTCTAACGAATGTACATGTGTTTGTATGTATGTATGTATGTTTGTACTCATTCACCCACTCATTTTTTTATCTGTGTCTACGCCTGGAATCCACGCACCGGTTGTCTATGCCTCGAATAAAAAACAAATCACGCGCTCTATAGATTTCGGTTCAATATGGATTTTTGTAACTAACGACTTACACGATTACACGAATGTTCAACAAATCTCAACCGTTTTGATTGCGAAGCCTCCTCCTCCTCAACAATCTGACTGAAGCAGCAAACGAGCACGCAGTCTGATGTTAAGTGGTCCTTGCCGCCCATGGACTTCTGTAAACAACTTCATATAGAACAAGAAGTTTTATCTGAAGTCAATCACAGATGTGTTGCTACTCCGGAGGACTATGATGGTCGCCTCATATAAGAGTGTGCTGGCAACACACCTTTCTATCGAAACGCAAGAAATGCTTCACGCTAGAAATAGGTGTGGCGGTACCTTTCCCGGCCGAACTACACTGGTGCTACCACCTGCAAGTGCTACCTTTCTTTGGCACGTGCTACATCCCAAACGACATGACGGTTTGTCACATATGACATACTAGCTCTTACCCGCGGCTTCGCCCGCACGGTCAATGGAAATTAACATTTCAGAGTCTGGGAGTGATTTTAGCAGTCTGGTTTTAGTTTATAAAACTTAACAAAGTTAATCGTCCGGATGAAATATTTAATAACGACATAGATGAACCGTCTAATAAATTTTATTTAGCGATTATTGGAAACATAATTAACTAGATACCAATAAACTACTACAAAAACTCAGAACTCTTTATTTATTATTATAAAGACGTTTTTAGATGCAATATTTTAGTTATTTATTATTGCGTATTTTAACTAAAGGAAATAGTGTGATTCTGTTGTTGGAGATAAAATGACAAATATGTTATGTATGCGGCGTTAATTCATTAATTCATTTTACATACATATTTAATTTATCCACGCACATACATTTCAAATCAATTAAAATAGCAAACATTTAAACGAATAGGTCATCTGCACAGTACAAATATGTCGCAGTATGGAAATTTAGCCTTGTTTATGAAATAATTACCTACACTTCATTGAAGCAATAGAGTTGTCTCTATATACTGTTTTCGTAATAGTCTTATTAATAATTACTTATTTTAGCCTTTATTGTCATGTAGTCATCAATCAATGGAATTTGTAATATCTACTAAGTTTACGAATAATATAGTAGGTAATCTCACAACTTCGCATTTTAATCCCCGCATGACGATAATTATTATGATAGTTTGAAATACGGAAAAAGTTTAATATCGATACTTGTAGATGTTCGGAAATGCATGTGATTACTTAAAAAAATATTTATTCTTCATAAATTACAAATTATTCACTGAAAAATAAATTCTAGTGCGACGACACGTCCGGACTTCATTATTATTAAATTTTATAGTGTAAAAAAAATTCACCGCAGTATACCACGCAATACACTAGTAGCATTTTTTAAAAAAAACTTTTTAACAAAAAATATCTACCGACTTCCATGTCACAAAAAAGTAAAAAATAATTTAAATATATTTTGGTCTAGAACATACTCAGTACTTAGTACATAGTCCTGAAGTCGGTGCTCGACATATTTCGCTGGACGACGGTAACTACGTCCTATATGAGCACCGACTTCAGAACTATGTACTAAGTACTGAGTATGTTCTAGACCAAAATATATTTAAATTATTTTTTACTTTTTTGTGACATGGAAGTCGGTAGATATTTTTTGTTAAAAAGTTTTTATTTTACACTTTTTAGTGACTATATTTTTATGTTTGTATTTAAATAAAGCCTCTAAGTTTGCTTTGTGCATCTACATATTCACAAAAATTAAACATAAAACACTTTTACAATTCATACAAACAGGGCGCCCCCTCTGGAAGTACCCCTCCATCATCAGGGTTGAGGAGTTGAAGGTCAAATTTTTCATCTTATATTGTTGCTTAGTAATCTTATAACATATACGTTAGTACCAGGTGGCTAACTTCTATGGCTCAGGCTTGCAGTACCCTGCATCATCAGGGTTTAGGAGTTGAAGGTCAAAATTTTAATTTTGTGCCTCTGTTTGGTATTATTTTTACATACCCGTAAGCACCAAATTGCCAACTCCTATGGTTTAGAATTGAAGTACCCCTTCATCATCAGGGTCGAGGAGTTGAAGGTCAAAATTTTAATTTTGTGCCTCTGCTTAGTATTATTTTTACATAACCGTAAGCACCAAATTGCCAACTCCTATGGTTTAGGATTGAAGTACCCCTTCATCATCAGGGTTGAGGAGTTGAAGGTCAAATTTTTGATTTTATATTTTTGCTTAGTATTTTCTTTACATAACCGTAAGCACCAAATTGCCAACTTCTATGGTTTAGGATTGAAGTACCCCTCCATCATCAGGGTTGAGGAGTTGAAGGTCAAATTTTTCATCTTATGTTTTTGCTCAGTAATCTTATAACATATACGTAAGCACCAAATGGCTTATTCCTATGGTTTTGGCTTTAAGTACCCCTGCATCATCAGGGTTGAGGAGTTGAAGGTCAAATTTTTGTCCCATGAATTTGCTTAACAATTTCATTATATATTCGCAAACATCAAACGACCAACTTTTATAGTTCAGGCTAGCAGTACCCCTGCATCATCAGGATTGAAGAGTTGAAGGTCAAATTTTTCATAGTAAATACCTACATAGTAATTTTATTCTATATTTTACTCAATTGGACTTCTCCAGCTAAGGTTCGGCCGACTATCACTAATTTTATTATTTTGCTCCAAAAAGTTGAAGATCCTATGATTAGAACCTTATCAAACTCTTATCAGACTACCCCTGGAGTACATCCTTTCTAATAAAAAAAGAATCATCAAAATCGGTTGGCGGGATATTGAGTTATTCATACATTTATCGCGTACATTGAAAATGCAAATTTAAGACTTATGCGTTTTTCTTATGGATGCCCTAGTCAAAAAAATACTAAAAAAAAATGGGACCCTATGACACGCACTACCTTTCAAATAAAAAAAAAATCATCTAAATCGGTTCACCCAGTCCGGAGAAATGAGGTAACAAATATAAAAAAAAAATAAAAAATAAAAAATAAAAATACAGACGAATTGATAACCTCCTCCTTTTTGGAAGTCGGTTAAAAATCGCGAAAACAAATAGCAACTTGACGTCTTGACGCGACACTCGCTATTGAAGCACAGCGAAAACCCCTTAGCGTTGTATGTTTGTGTGAGTGTGCCGTTTTCGAACGCTTGTAGGCAGTTTCTTTACTGTTCCTAATATGTCTACTGTGTCATCTGTATCGCGTAACCACAATTGTTATAGGCATACGAACGCCCACTAATTACCGAGGCACATGATTATTTGACTATTAGTAAAATTGAAGTTTAAAATATATAGTAACTGGGTTATTCTCGCGGCTTTGCCCGCTTCCTTCTTGCTGTACCGCTGTAATCTTCAGGTGGTAGAACCAGTATAGTTCGACACACACGCAGGATTATGTAGGATTTTTGCCGCACTAAAACCCCTCGGTGGCCGTCCTCGGCGCTACAAAGAGGACTCCGGGATCTCTAAGGGAACGCAACCGGAATAGGTCTGACGTCTGAAATGTCTGAATAGTGCTAATAGAACTAATAGAGTGTACTAGTACACTAGGTGGACTGAACTAGTACAGAACTTTTTGATGTCTGACTAGGCACAAGACTACGTGCTTGCTCGGACATCTAAAAGAGCCACATCTATTTCTAGCGTGAAGCATTTCTTGCGTTTCGATGGAAGTGTCTGGTTGCCGGCACACTTTCACATGAGGCGACCATCATAGTCTTCGGGAGTAGCAACGCACCTGTGATTGACTTCAGATAGAACCCATGTTCTGTTTGAAGTTGCTCACAGATGTCCGTAGCGACAGTGACCACTTATCATCAGATGGACTGCATGCTCGTTTGCTACATCAATATTATAAAAGTATGAACAGCAGTTTGCTAATTTAAGTTTACGAACGATGGATACGTTGATTTTAGATTAATATTAACGCGGAATTAATACATTTTAAAACGTCAGTAGTACTTACACTAAGCTTTGTTTTAAATTCTTTTTGCCAATATTTCGGCCTAGTCTAATGGATCGTAATCGAGGAGAAGTTTCCCTCTGCAACTGCAGTTTCGCCGTAACCACGATCCATATTCCTAGTTGAGTCTAAATATCGCTAAACATAATTTAAAAACCGCTCGGAAGTAGGTACTCCTTACATATGAAGATGAGTAGGGGAAAGTGGGGGAAACACGAACACATGGGGAAAAACATCAATAAAACAAAGAAATTAAGACATCAAGTTTTTTATTGCTTTACAATCAAGTTTATTTATCTACCTATCGAAATACTTAATCAACATTTATATCGTCATGATCGTAGAACAGTGTCGGATCTGCAAAAATCATATTTGCCGTGGCGGCCGTTTGAAGTTTTTGCAACGGTTTTTTGGTCATATACTTTTTAATTAAGAATCAAATGAGTTAAAAATTTACATGCGTCTTATAAAAAGGGTTGTTTTTAATTTACAATAGAAATAATACAAAATATATGTGTAGTTTTCCAGAAAATTCACATGGTTCGTTATACTTCGGAGTCTTAACAGTTGCATGATCTTAACCGACACTGTTCTTCGAAAATCTACGCTAAAAAAATGTCGGATCTTACTTTAAGCTCTTGTTCTACCAACTTACGGTGAAATAATGTTGACGTATATGAAATATTTTTGAAAAATAAAATAATCTTTCAGTATCTAGTAAGTTTTATTGTTTTATACACTTTACCTAAGTGTATAAAACAACTGGAATAATATACTTTTATGTAATGTAAACTTTACAAGCTTTTATGAACTAAATAATATTCAGTTGTACCTACTTAAAAATACTAAGCTAAGCTATAAAGTATCTTTTACTTATTTGTAATTCTTATTTGCAAGTATTATTTTTTTTTGTTTTTGAAGGGGAAACCTTCAAAAGGTACCAGACGTCATGGAAACGACGCAGGGTTATGTGGATTTTTTACCGCACTAAAACCGCCGAGGCCACCTGAAGACGGCCACCCCCAGGTGGATACAGCTACAATGAGGATTCCCGGATGTACAAAATAATACAGCCGGAGTTCTCTGAACGCGTTGCCCTATCGGGCTCCTTCCAGGTGAGCGGTGGGGTCCACCGCTCCAACTAGTCTTTATAATGGTATACGACCACATATTCCGCGGTCCTTTCCGGGGTCGTCTAACCAAACAGTTCGAGCACCCTCTCCCCACCCACCACCCCGAAAGCCCCTTTTAGTCGTCTCTTACGACAGACAGATACCGTAGCCCTATTCTGGTCCCGGGATTACAGGGATGTTGTAAGTATTACTTACATATACGTACTTACGTATGATATTCATGCATCATAAAGTTATATATTTAACTACATAACAATAAAAGTCACACAATAGAAACAATGGGATCATATTATTTAAAAACATCTAATAAAAAGAAATTTTAAGTAGTAACAGTCCTTTTATTCGATAGGATTTACCTATTAAGATTCATTATCATTATTACAAACGTTTTGACAAGAACCATTTATTAGGTACTACCCTCGAATAGCAAAGACTTGAACTTATAGATACTGATGGGATTTGGGTTGGGTAAGCTTTGCATAAGCTTGGGATATTATAATTTTCTAGTCTCCTTTCTAGGAACTAGCATCATATGATCATCGCTTAAAGAGTACTTATATCGAATCTTGTTACTCCACGTTTCCTCGACATGCACTTCTTTGACCGGCTGTCAAAGAAGTCTATGTAACTTTATGGTTGTCGGTGTTCTTGATCCAATATAACCATACCATTATAAATACCACTTTAAAATCAAAAACTATAGTTTACATCTATAACTTCATAGAAAACCCGTCGTTATCTTTGCCTATCAGACATTGAATTTCCAATCGTCTGCCATGCAAATTATTTTATGTTCGGCGGGTCTTTCTAAAACGCTATGGACCAAATCTCCTCCATTTTGGATGTGCACCTTCTTCAGAAATCTATGTATTATAGTCACACGAATTTTTTGGCTGCATGAGCAAACATAAAAAAAAAACTATTCGGTTGCGATTCTGACCAGACTATATCCAATTTTTTATACCCTTTTGTAAATAATATTTTTTTGTAAAGTCACACACGCTACTGGCTTCTTCATTTTTCCACCGTTTAGCAATACTTTCATTCCACTTAAATGAAATATTTTTGTTACTCTTGTATACCCTAGTATACATAACATTACCCTTCTTTGAGCAGTAGGTTGCTCTCATTTTTAGACGTTGTCTTTATTTTCGCGGAGACGTTTTTACCCCTATACCGGATGACAGGAGCTGGATATGACTGGCTTCGCTATCGCTTCTTGCTGGTGTTTGCATAGGTGTTCGCAAATTCTCGTTTGTTAGTTCTGGTGACTTATGGAGAGGTATCTAACGGAGTTTGAGGTGAGTTGATGTTTAAGGATTCAGCTTAAGATTGTCTACTGGAGGTAAGTTTTGAGTACTATTTATGACTCACTGGCAAAACATGATCTCTATTTAGAATTGAACTCGGTGAGGGTATGTTTAAGCTTAAATTTTCTTTATCTCATGGTTTTTAACGTATTCCACACACATGTACGACGTCATCTTAAAAGGTGTACTTACAAATTCTTTATTTTTTCAATAATATTATGAGGTGTTAGCGGTAATGGGGAATAATATTCTAAAAATAATATATATAATTTGTGTAAGTGAAATAAAACTGAAGATATATTCAGACTTCTTTGAGCATTCCATAAGAACACATTGTAGTTATGAAAATTATAACTCAAGTAAGAGCAAAATTGTTTTTAACCGACTTCCAAAAAGGAGGAGGTTATCAATTCGTCTGTATTTTTTTTTTTTTTTTTTTTTTATATTTGTTACCTCATTTCTCCGGACTGGGTGAACCGATTTAGATGATTTTTTTTTTATTTGAAAGGTAGTGCGTGTCATAGGGTCCCATTTTTTTTTAGTATTTTTTTGACTAGGGCATCCATAAGAAAAACGCTTAAGTCTTAAATTTGCATTTTCAATGTACGCGATAAATGTATGAATAACTCAATATCCCGCCAACCGATTTTGATGATTCTTTTTTTATTAGAAAGGATGTACTCCAGGGGTAGTCTGATAAGAGTTTGATAAGGTTCTAATCATAGGATCTTCAACTTTTTGGAGCAAAATAATAAAATTAGTGATAGTCGGCCGAACCTTAGCTGGAGAAGTCCAATTGAGTAAAATATAGAATAAAATTACTATGTAAATTTCAGTTCTGAAAAAAAAGTTGGAAGTACATATACGACACTAAAGTTCAAAACCGTCTCCGCAGAACATCGTCGGCTGTGACCATCCATCTCTGGCATGTCCCTCGAAAAATGCTGTAAAATTACGTACACTACCAATTATCAATAATTGTTACAAAAACAAAACAAAAGCACTAATTAATCTTTACTGTTACTGCGTCAAATATAATATAAAAAAATCAAATCAATAAATGATTAATAAACTTCCGTAGAAGAGTGGCGGATACTTAAATTCGACGTTTCTAAATACTTTTGTTATATTTTGGTACAAATTATTGAAATTGATAAAAGAAATAATTCTAACTAAATAATTCCTTAATCTGGAGTTCCTGGTATGCAATCCTCGTCATCGTCGTAATAATCTTAGGTAGATTTTTTCAGTTGTACTTTTTCTTTTTTTTAAGATTCTTCTTACAATAATCTAATCATAGTTCAGCCTTCTTGATTTTATTTTTGGAAAACCTTTTTAACATTTGTATAATAAATTGCAGATAACAAATAGTACAATATAAGGTAAACATAATTTTTTATAAGTTAATAACAAAAATCACGCAGAATGCGTGGGAGTCCGGCGGAAAGTGTCGAATGCGTAGGTCCGTCGGGCGCGGGAGGGGATGTTTCGGACGTTCAGCGCGTAATAAACAGTCGAACAAGCACACCCGCCATTTTTCTACGACCGCTAGTCAAATCCGTCGGTATTCCTGTTGTGTAATTCCAAAACTATGTGTAAAATCATTTTTTTTCAATCGTGGTATAATAATCCCTATTGTTTTCTATCGAATTAAAGCAAAATGTCATTTTTGGCATTTTGTCAAAACCGTCACTATTCTACGATCATGACGATATATCTGTCGATGGATGACGGGAAATCTAAGTAAATTTCATGATTAACGCCGTTTAGTTCTATAGGTCTAAAAGTATTAATTAACTTGGACAAGTGAGGGTAGCACCTACATACTTACCTTTTCTTAACGCAACGCTGTGCGGGTAGGCGTAGATTATGTTGTGCGATCGGAATGCATAAAAGTTGATCGGCTGAGTTACTTAAAAGATTACTTTGTTGAACGTGCTGTCGCTTACATCGCTCGGAGCGTTATTGAAGTGAAACTTCTTTATCGGGGTTGTTGAAGTGAAACTTCTTTATCGGGGTTGGAAAAAAATTTAGTGTAACATTTTTTCGTTACGCGCCATCTTTTTCTTATCCCTACCACGCGTGATATTAGATAGATTATTATAGATTACATTATTAGATAAAGTTTAATTAAAGCCTTTTATTAAACTTTATCTTATTTAACTTTATTTAACCAATTTCTGTAAAGTTGCATTTAGTAAATTATTTTTTTAAATATAACGTCATAAAGAAGTTTCACTTCTTACGAGTGTACGCTAGTACACGTACACATTTTTCTTGTTGATAGTTATACAGCTACGCTATTCCAAATGTTAATTCCGTAAAGTGTGATAGTGACTAAATCAGTGTCGTTAATTCGTATTCGTATTCGTGTCGTGTAATTACCTCCTGGTACCTCCTACCCGTAATTCTTACGCCCACAATTGAACGCTACCATGACTGATATACCACCCTGCCTATATATCTTTTACTAAATGTAACATTAATAGAAAATAGCAAAACCCTTAGATTTCGTATATAGTTCATATTATAGTTCTTATATCGAATAAGAAAAGGAACCATAATTCTCGTTAAAGGAGCGCTTCCGTTAACGGGCGCGGCTCTCGAACTATACAGGATTGTTACTCGTTATTTTTGAAGAACCCTCACTAATGATACACATTTTAATGGTTTATGTCAGTTTCTCAATAGCTCCATTATTCCTGAACACAGGAAACTGTAGACTGTTCTTGGTAAGCTCGTTATTTCAAGTCCTTGTGTATAAATATAGAACTCTTTGAGTTTATGTTATATCTATTTGATATTTTATCATATACCTATTACCATTCTTACGTCTAACTTAAATCTTAATCCTTGAAAGAAGCAACCTACCTTTACCCTAACCTAACCCTGCACTATATATGTGATCGTTGATTACAGATATCCATAGGCGACAGTGACCACTTATCGCCAGATGAACTGCTTGCAAAAAACCTTAATTTCCGAATGTAGTGAGTAGAAGTAAAAGTTTCAGCGCCTTTTCTTCGCAATACAAGCGTCTTTCAAGGTGGTAGAACCAGTGTAGTTCGACCGGAGAAGTACCACTCTCTCATTCTGAAATAAGACCCGTGCCCAATACAATAATGGGTGGACGACAATATTATCTCAAAACTCACCAATATACATTTCAATCAACAATTTATTTGGAATAGCTTTCAAAACTTGTTACATTTAAATTGATTTGATTCTAGTTTTGTTAACATAACACATTCAATAACAATAGTATCTATTTCAGGATATTGATAAACGTGAATTTGTAATCACTTCGAATGGAAAACAAGGGTGCTATTCTAAAAGTGTTCGTTACTGTTCGTCGTCAATTAGTATCAGTATATATATAAATATATATATTTTTATAAGATTTAAGGTGGACTGCATGTTCGTTTGCTACTTTGCAAACGAGCATGCAGTCCACCTGACGGTAAGTGGTCACTGCCGCCCATGGACATCTGTAAGCAACTTCATACAGAACATGGGGTTCTACCTGAAGTCAATCATAGATGCGTTGCTACTCCCGAGGACTATGATGGTCGCCTCAAATGAAAGTGTGCCGGCAACCACACCCTTCCATCGAAACGCAAAAACTGCTTCACGCTAGAAATAGGTGTGGCGGTGGTACTTCTCCGGTCGAACTTCACTGATTCTACCACCAATAATATAAATACGTGAAGCAAAAACTTGTGATCCGTTTTTAAGATACTTGCCGCAGACGGAGGAGTATGAAATGAAGCACGGTCATAGTTGATGTAGAGAAGGATTGCGCAAAGCTAATATTTTTTTCAAATAATTGCATGAAACATACATAAAATCAACTAAAAACACATTACAAACACTACTTTAAATTTGACACAAACTTACTATCGTCTTACTATGAAACACATAACGTCAAAAATGTCAGATGTCTTTGACAAAATACTCGCTATTTGCTTAGCTAATTAGACCTCTTTTTACCTTTGACGGGTGCGTTTAAAATATCTTGAAAATTATTACAATTTATTTGAATTTGAGAAATATTCGTGCTACTTTGGACAATATGAAGTTTAGTTTTTTAATTTAAATTACGGTATAATATATAACTCAAATTTACAATTTATTTACTAAAATTTACAATTATAAATAGAATAAATGAGCCAAATCGCTGCCCCGTGGAAATGTACCCAAGACACTAGCAGCATTACCTCGCTGTATTGCTAAACTTATTTGTTGGCCGAGGTAAGCTCCAGCTCTCGGGTCACCGGAGGCATCAATCAGGCGCGAAGACAATTCTTTGTAAAAATGTTTCGCTTCTGGCCCCCACGGTCCCATCGTCTCTACTGCAAACTTCTTCGACTTTCATATAATAAAAAAGTAAAAAAATATTTAAATACGTTACTGTAGAGCATACACTGTAGTTACTTACCAACTTGTAGCATTTATCCACACACGAAATGAAATGCATTAAAATAGGCTATGCTATTAAGATTTGGCTGTTTTATTTACATGGGTTGAGGAGTTCCCCTGATTTACTCAAGAACCCATAGAAGGATCCCAACCATATTTAAGTGGGACCAACTTTCAGCTCGTCTCTACACAAGAAAAAAAAAATAATTAAAATCGGTCCACTAACGGCGTAATTCTTGTACATACATAAAAAAATATATACCGGCCGAATTGAGAACCACCTCATTTTTAAAGTCAGTAAAAATATGGGGACGTTTAGTTTATACTCAGTTTAAGCTAATACCTCACAGAGCTAATTGGCGAACGACCAAAACAAGTGAACAGCGATCTCTGGAAATACTCTCAAGATCGCTCGACATTCGTCTCGAGTGGTTTTGAAATACTCGTAATATCGCTGAATCGACTCTACCTCGTGACGAATGCGAAGATATTGATTTCTGTTGTAAAATTGGTACATTAGGCTGTAAACTCTGCTATTTAGATGTTGTTCTCAGTGATTTTAATATACTAGTCACCCGTCGCAACGGTTGAAATTCAACAGAAATTTAAAAAACTAAACATATTGTCCAAAGTAGCACCAATATTTCTCTAATTTAAATAAATTGTAATAATTTTCAAGTTATTTTGAACGCACCCGTTAAAATTAAAGGAGGTTTATTAACTAACTGAATTTAAAAGCAGTAACGTGTTTTCACAGTAAGACATTGAATGTTCTATTTCGTTTATTACGTATGTGTTTGTGTCAAATGCAAGGTAGTGAGTTTTATGTGTTTTTAGTTGATTTTATGTATATTATATGAATTATTTGAAAAAAATATTAGCATTGCGCAATCCCTCTCTACATCAGCTATAACCGTGCGTGATATCATATTCCTCCACCTGTGGCAAGTGTCTTAAACGAATCACAAATTTTTGCTTCACGTAGTAATATATAGATTCCTACGGCTTTGCATTCTTCAATCACGTCTACCAAGGTAATGAGTATATTATGTGGTAATCCAGGGCGAAAATTATATCTGTGCCAAATTTCAGCAAAGCCCAATCGTAGTTTTTAGTTTAAAAAGTTTTTTACGTCACTATAATACTAAAAAAACAGCATAGAATGCAGATGTGTGTTACCCAGACCTGACCGAAGCACTTCTGAATAAACTAGAGCGCCTCCTCAATAATTCTATACGATTCATATTTGGCCTTCGTAAATATGATCATATTTCTCAATTTCGTAGTCAGCTTAAATGGCTAACTATTCGCCAAAGGCGTAACTCTAGGATTCTCTTTCAGCTTTATTCTATCTTGAACGATATCAATACTCCTTCCTACCTGAAGGATTACTTCCAGTACCTGTTCTTAACTCATGATAAAATGCTTCGGTCGTCCAATAACTTAAGAGCAAATATCTCACCGCATACTAGCGGATTCTTTCATTTTTCGTTCACCGTTCAGGCGGTACTGCTTTGGAACGCCCTGCCCGGTGATAGGTATCCGTAAAGCACCTAGTAAAGTTGTGTTTATGAAACTCGTTCGAGAACACTATCTAAACTCCACTACTGTTTCATAATCAGCTATTACTTCACTTTATCTATATGTATATATATAAATACATATATTTATATATTTGTTTATAGTTTTTTTGTGTATAGTTGTATGTATGTATATATTTATGTATGTATTTAAAGCATTTTTTATTTTGTTTTTTTTTCTTAATTTTCCACCTGCCGCAAATTTTCCAGACACCCAGAGTTGACTGGCAGAGAATGCCATCAGGCATTAAGTTTGCCCTATTGTAACTTTTATTTTATAGAGGTGCAATAAAGAAATAAATAAAATAAAAATAAAATAGAATTACAACTGAATGATAACAGTATTTTAACTCAAATTTACAAAACCCCACAAAGTAATAACGCCATATTTAAAATTGAATCAATACAATAATTTTAAAATTAAAACTTTGTCCCACAAAGTAATATCGCGACAATCGAATACATCTGTGAATAGTGCTCTATGCAGAGTTATTGGGCCATGAGCTCACGAGCATGCATTGTTGGGTATTTCATTGATTCTCTGTTCGGTTACACGGTTCCACTGCCTGTTATTTTAATGACAACTACATATATAACTCATACATATACAGGCATACCACCTTTGTTAATATTTTATTGTTAAAATAGCAGTGAAGTAATAGTTGACGAATGTTTATAAACTCGGGTCGTTTTGTTTCACAGGCATGTGCCACTGTCTTTTTATAAATTATGTGCGTATTTCCCAGGTGTTAGAACCAGGGTAGTTCGACCGGAGAAGTACCACCGCCACACCTATTTCTAGCGTGAAGCAGTTCCTGGGTTTCGATGGAAGGGTGTGGTTGCCGGCATACTATTTTTGTGGCGATCATCTCAGTTCTCGGGAGTAGCAACGCATCTGTGATTGACTTCAGATAGAACCTATGTTCTATATGAAATTGCTTACAGGTGTCCATTGGTGCCAGTTACCACTTACCATCAGGTGGACTGCATGCTCGTTTGCTACTTCAGTTAGACAAAAAAATGGTCACGTGATATGAAAATGCACTAGCCCGCAGCTCCTTACAGCTCCTTATGTTTGCCTCATAAGAACGTGAGGCGCCACAGCCATTTACCAAATAACTTAATTATATCATAGCGTACCCAGTCAATAGGCACCCTTAAGCTATTTTGCATTTCCATCAGCATAATATTGTTTCCTGATATTCCATTTACTTAAGTAATATCGTTAAGCAATAGATACTCATCTCCCAACCAGTCAAGCTTAATGGAAATCAATCCCCAACGAGGCTTTTGTGTATACAATTAGTGTCGTAAGTTGCTTTTGAACCTGAGGTTCGTTAATCTATATGTCGTCGCGACACCGCGTATTTATGAAAAACACGTCGCCGATAATAATAATTTTAGTTAGTTTAAAGATCGGAAATTGTTTGTTTATTGAATTAGCAATATTTAATGATTTTTAGAATTGTATTTTAGTTTACCCTCCATAAATTTGTTATTGTCACACCACCAAACATTGATATAAAAAGGCGAGCGAACGCCGGTAGAAAAAGATTCTTGTTTAACCGTCGAAGCGATCGGACCTCCTCAAGTGTGAATAAATCGAAGAAGTTTACTCCTGTGTTTTACTTGAAATCGTCAAGAATGAATAATAACGAAGACCTCGACCATCCTGATGTCACATCCACTTCGTTATATACGTATAAAAAATTAAACAAAAATACTTCTTCTTCCTATGTCTATGCCATTAATACGACTTCCATGCCACAAAAAAGTAAAAAATAATTTTAATACATGTTGGTTTAGAGCACAGTACTTACACAGTACTTATTACATAGTACCTAAGTCGGCGCTCACCATATTTCGCTGCATCACGACGAAACTACATGTGTCCTATATGAGCACGAACACTAGTTCGACCGGGGAGGTACCACCACCATGGCTATTTTTACCGTGGAGCAGTTATTAAGTTTTGGTGGGAGCTATTGATTGTCAGCTCACTTCTATATGAGGCGACTATCTTAGTCATAAGTAGTAGCAACGATTTTAGACTAGTATTATCGCGGAATAGATACATTATAATACTTAACGGGTACACGATATGCGGTTTATGAATTCTTATAGAATTCTTTATGTAAATCGCAAATAGTGCAAAGTGTCGTGCGTAAGGAAACAGTGTTGTGTGTCGTGATATGGAACCTAAAAAAGAAAAACGAACTAAACGTAGGGTAGATAGGTTAATTTACCACTAGTGCTTGTCAACGGTTTCTCCCCGCTACCGCAGTTTGGCCGTGACCACGATCCATGCAACTGGGTCGAAATATCGGCAAAAAGAATTCTATAAGAATTTATAAATCGCATATCGTGAGTACCCGTTATGTATTATAATATTATAATAGTAGCAACGAATCTGTCATTGGCTGCAGAGAGAACCCGTGTTCTAAACATATGTTCTATTTATAGGCAATGCATTTTGCTTGCTACTTCAATGTAATGAAAAAAGTGAACAACAATACATCGGAGAGGCTCTCTTGTAAAAAATGGGAGAGCCCCGTAGCAACGTAGGTTTTAGCGTAACTTTATTACCCTGGAAACTAGGACATGTTAGGTTTCCGCTCCACATGATCCGTATGCAAAATCAAACAACGTGCATCGAACAATTGTTTGGAGTGCTATTGAATTTTATTTTCCAATAGTTTTTGAAGGTGATAGAACTTTGTATCTGGCTTGGGAATTTCTGATTAATAACATCGGTAACGAAACTGGATTCTGATACTGATATCAGAGATAGGTATAATAATCGCGGCGGTAAGAATGGGAGCTCGAAACCGTCCAGCCAGGCGATCCCGGCAAGGAAGGCGGTATGTGTCGGTGGCATACCGTCGTAAAGACTAGACGGAGCAGTTGGCCCAGCCACCCATCTGGGAGGAGCCCGATGGGGCAACGCACTCAGAGGATTCCGGTTGCGTTCCTTTGGAGATCTCGGAGTCCTCTTTTCAGCGCCGAGGATGGCCACCAGGGGGATTTTAGTGCGGTAAAAATCCCACATAACCCTGCGTCGCTCCCGTTGACGTCGAAGTCGACGACGACGACGTTGGGTACCTTTTGAAGGTTTCCCCCTCGAAAACAAAAAAAAATATATAATAATCATGCTTATACGATACATGCTAACTTGGTCCTTAGGATTATAATGCATAAAACAGGTGGTAGAACTAGTGGAGTTTGAGGGGGGTTATACCACCAATACACTTATTTCTACGGTGCAGCAGTTCTTGCGTTTCGATGGAAGGGTGAGTAAGGGTAAAAACAGTCCAGTAAAGAGTCTACTCAGCAGTTTTCCAATGTATTCTATATTTATTACTTTAATTATAATTTTGTACTTGTAAGAGACATAGAATGTATTATAGTTAGGTACATTTTAATTTTATCGTTGGTTTGTCACTCATTCGCGCAAAACTGACAGATCGGATTTTACTGAAATTTAACACAGACGTAGCTTATGACCGAGAGTAACACGTAGAATACTCATTACCGTGACAAATCTGACCCAAGTGGTTGACACTCCCGTAATTTATGACCTATATTAACACCTCAGAAACTCCGGACGTGACCAAAGCGGGCAAAGAAGCGGTAAAAAACAGGTCATTATTAAAATAAATTTATAAAACACACACAACATTTATTAAAATATATTCTATTCGCTTGATTTCCCTTGATTTCTCAAGAATTCTCTGTAAACAGATTGACACAAAGTTTGTGTACAAAGAGTAGGGCACAAAGGTACAACATCAGACTTCAGCTCACGTGCCGGATTGAATGGATTGAATCTATTGTAAGGGGTTGATGTTCGGAACACTTTTACATACAGTCCACCGATCTTAAGCTGCGCCTGGGAGCTTTTGGAGAGTTGGAATTTTTGCAGATTTACGTTTCTTAGATGTAGGAAGTAGATGATGAAGTAGCTAATTACGTAATAAACATAGGTATTACCGGCTGACACAGATACTCACCGGCCATGGCTGCTTCGGTAAGTATCTACACAGGATAGGCAGGGAGGCCTCAACGCAGTGCTATCTTTGCGGGAATGTCCAGGATAAGACATCGCGCTGAATATAGTGATGCATTGGGGTAAGCACACCCTCAGGTAACGTGCATGCTTCGCAAGTTTTGTTTGGAATTCTAATTACTTTGAAATGTTGTTGTTTTTTTAAAAGTTCCAAAGTAATCTTTACTTGTAGGACTGGCTTTCCCATTGTTTTTAAATCCTCGACTTCGGCTTCGGTCGAAGGTTATGGCAATAGCCAAATAATCGGCTTCGGCGAAAAAATGACATTATGCCGGACACTAACCGCTACTCCGCTACAACCGCTACATGGGTAGTGTGTGTACCTATTTGATGCGAATAAATGTAAAACAAATAGAAAAACAGACCTTTTCTTGTTATAATGTCTACGCTTGTAAAAACGTAGGTGTGTTCGTTTGCTTGGAACATTTATAATTCTATCAGTTTTCGGACAATAAGGTCATCATACTTATTGTAAGTTAATATAGTGATTTATTGCGGACATTTTAAGAAGACTTTCGTATTTTAAAAGCGCAATAACTACAGAGAAAAGGTAAATGCTGGTTAAATAAACTAAATGTAATTTATGAACGGAGTATGTAGAAGGGTAAACTTGGACAAATAGCGGGTTAACTCCCATAAAGTGTGCAGATCACGTAGCGTATAGAAAGGGTTGCGATTGAATTGAAAACACTTACCCTTATAGCAATACGGTGTTAGTTTCCCTTAGGCTTTTAAGCTTTTGTATGAAAGCAATTCTATGATCTAGGTACTTATGAAAAAAGTCTTGCTAATAAAATAAATGAAATGGTAAATAATATAAATGGTCACTCGTAGAATCCAACTCGGCTGGGCTGCGTTCGGGAAATTACGTAGTATCTTCTCGTCCAAAATTCCTTAGTGCCTGAAGTCGAAATTATTCGAGCAATGTGTGTTGCCAGTGGTGACCTACGGCGCCGAAACGTGGTCCTTCACTGTAGGCCTCATTCGGAGGCTCAGGGTCGCTCAGCGTGCTATGGAGAGGGTTATGCTCGGAATTTCGCTACGAGACATGATTCGCAACGATGAAATCCGTAGACGAACGAAGCTTACCGACATAGCTCTCAAAATTAGCAGGCTGAAGTGACAATGGGCTGGCCACATCGCTCGTAGGACCGATAACCGATGGGGAAGGAAGGTCCTCGAGTGGCGTCCACGTTTAGGCAAAAGGAGTACAGGTCGCCCCCCTACCAGATGGACCGATGACCTGAAGAAGACAGCGGGAAACCGTTGGATTCAGAGGGCACAGGACCGGTTGGAGTGGCGCCATTTAGGGGAGGCCTATGTTCAGCAGTGGACATCAAAAGGCTGATGGATGGATGGATGGAATAAAATAAAAGATTATTAGATGGGTAGAAGATTATATTTTTGGTTTGACACTTGTTGAATCTGACGTACAGCCTTCCGAGTTGCGTTTGGAAATGGTCCGGACTGAAAATCAGAGCTGGGGTTTAATCTCAGCTTTTACTGAGCTCCGGTGCCTATTTCATGGACTTTTGCTGCAGCACATTTTAATTAGAAAATAGATTAATAACTTTATTACTTTTTTTGTTGTTTTGTGTTTTTGTATGTACCAAACTATGTTCAATGTTTTGTATATCTGTTTTGTGTTGTGTGTAAATAAATGTTTTATCTATCTATCTATCTATCTAAAAGTGATATCTACAGATTAGAATTGATGCTAGATTTCTTGTAATTTATCGTTAGACGGTGTAATTTAATACCATTTTTTATCTGATTGAAGTGGCAAACGAGCATGCAGTCTTATGGTAAGTGGTCACTGCCGCCCATGGACATTTGTAAGCAACTTTAAATAGAACATGGGTTCTATCTGAAGTCAATCACAAATGCGTTCCCGCTCCCGAGGACTATGATGGTCGCCATATATTAAAGTGTGTGCCAACCACACCCTTCCATCGAAACGCAAATAAATGTTTCACGCTAGAAATAGGTGTGCGGTGGTACTTTCTACCAATATCTTCTGCTAGGGTAGGTATTAAACCCTGACAGAGCCTTTATATGTAGGATGTTAAGAATGCTTTAGATATTACTCTGTACCTGTAATAGCGACTGTAAATAAATTACCGTATACCGATAGATTGATAGTGCCTTCGACATCGCAGACGTGATCCGATTACAAAAAGGTACCTATGCTTGAAATGTACTATATTTTGTTAATATGTACACCATCTACACCTAACATAACGTTATTTGCTCATACATATTCTAAGAATAATCACAATAATAGCCTAATGATTGAAACTCGTCCTTAATTCGAGAATCCGGGGTTCGAATCCCAGGCATCCCACACCAGTGGTTTTTTTGTAGATGTGATCACTACTTTACGGTGAAAGAAAAAAATATATAAACAAAAAATTTTTAAACAAAAAATACAACCGACTTCCATGCCACATAAAAGTAAAAAATAATTTAAATACATGTTGGTTTAGAGCAAACACAGTTCTTAGTACATAGTTCCGAAGTCGGCGCTCACCATATTTTGCTGGATCATGACGAAACTACATGTATCTTATATGAGCGCCGACTTCGGGACTATGTACTAAGAACTGTGTTTGCTCTAAACCAACATGTATTTAAATTATTTTTTACTTTTATGTGGCATGGAAGTCGGTTGTATTTTTTGTTTAAAAATTTTTTTTTCACGCTTTTCAGTCACGATAAAATCAGTTATGGCTGTTGCTAGTCGTCCGCTAACCGGATGAATAAAATTAATTATTCGTCCGATTTTCGGATGAATAAAATTATGTGCTGACGTCATCATATAAAAATAGACTTCTTTGACACAACCGGTCGGGGGCGCTACCGCGCCCCCTCCCTTAGATTCTGAATTGGAAAAATCTGTTCGAACCTAACCTAACCGAATAAAACAACTTTTTCTGAGTAAACATTTATTTAAAGAATAGACCTATAATTATCAATATTTAAAGTAGAAAAAGTAATATAAACCTTATAACTAAGAGTATAATTCAACTGATACTGATAAAAATAACCCATCCAATTTAAAAAGGTTGGTGGTACTCTTGCATCTTTCAGGTAATTGTATTCAAAGTGGAATTTTTGATCATAATTATATCCTCTCCGAAATTCATTGTTGGTATTGTGAACAACAACATTATGTATACGTAAGCACAATATGGCCGATGCCTACGGTTTAAACTTGAAGGACCCCAGCATTATCAGGGTTGAGGAGTTGAAGGTCAAAATTATCATGTCATATCTTTGCTTAGTAATCTCATTACATATACGTAAGGACCATATGGCCGATGCTTATGGTTTAAACTTGCAGTACCCTGCATCATCAGGGTTGAGGAGTTGAAGGTCAATTTTCTTATCATACGTCTTTGCTTTGTAAATATATTACATATCCATAAGTATCAAATGGCCAACGCCTATGGTTTAAGCCTGAAGTACCCCTGCATCATCAGGGCCGAAGAGTTGAAGGTCGAAATTATCATGTCATATCTTTTCTATGTAATCTCATCGCATGCACGTAAGCAACAGATCCCCAACTTCTATGGCTTGGGCTTACAGTACCCTGCATCATCAGGGTTGAGGAGTTGAAGGTCAACTTTTTTATCATACGTCTTCGCTTTATAAATATATTACATACCCATAAGCATCAAATGGCCAACGCCTATAGTTTAAGCCTGAAGTACCCCTGCATCATCAGAGTTGAAGAGTTGAAGGTCCAATTTTTCATCTTATATCTTTGCTTAGTAATTTTATCAGATATACGTAGCGATCATGTAGCTAACGCCTATAGTTTAAGCTTGAAGCACCCCAGCATCATCAGGATTGAGGAGTTGAAGGTCCAATTTTCCACCGTATACAACCATTTTTCTAATGTTTTACCTTACATTTTTTTAAATATCATTTTGAATGCGTAAGATTGAAATAGCTAAGTTTTATGGCTTAGGCATTCAATACCCCTGCATCATCAGGATTGAGGAGTTGAAGGTCCAATTTTTCGTCGTATACCTTTGCTTAGCAATGTTATTACAAATCCGTGAGCAACAAATGTCTAACGTTTATGGTTTAAGCCTGCAGTACCCCTGCATCATCAGGGTTGAGGAGTTGAAGGTCAAATTTGTCATCGTACATCTTTGCCTTGCTATCTTATTATATATCCGTAAGCACTAAATATCCATCACCTACGGCTTGGGCTTACAGCACCCTGCATCATCAGGGTTGAGGAGTTGAAGGTCATTTTTTTTATAATATGTCTTTGCTTAGTATTGTTATAACATACCCATAAGCACCAAATGGTCAACCCCTATGGTTTAGGCTTGAGGCACCTCTGCATCATCAGGATTGAGGAGTTGAAGGTCAAATTTTCATCACATGTCTCTGTTTAGTAGTCTTGTTGCATATATGTAAGCACCAAATAGCTAATGTTATAGTTTAGGATAGCTGTAACCCTGCATCATCAGGATCGAAGAGTTGAAGGTCAAATTTTTTGTCAACCTATATAAGCATAGATATATAATACATATTCCAAGTTTCATAAGAATCGATTCGGCAGAAGCCGAGTTATCTCAAATTATCTAAAAAACTTGAGGAGTGGTGGTGGTTTCCACCCCATAACTCAAAGAGTTAAGCATCACAGCATACCCATGTCCAAGAGAAAAAGTTGCGTGACAAAATTTCCTATCAAATGAAAGAAAGAAAATGGAAATCGGTTTATAAACACCCAAGTTATTCAAGATTTTAAGAAACCGACATTTTCCAATTTTCCGGGAAAACCGCCGGAAGGTTTTCATTTTCCTCAATATGGGACTGCCTGTGAAACTAGTCGCATACAATGACGTATGAATCGTGTCGGTAGGTCGACGATTTCTAGCCATTTCGCCCGAACATACATAAAAAAAAAAAAAAAAAAAAAAAAAAAAAAAAAAAAAAAATATACGTGACGAATAGATAACCTCTTTCCTTTGGGAAGTCGGTTAAAAAAGGACTGTAATTTTTACCTACCTCCCCCACGAAATTTGCGATTTTTAGTGCGTTATTCATTCGAAGCAGCGATATGTTGAAAAAAAATATAAAAAAACGTGCGATACTCGGGGACTGCCGCGGTAAAGCTATTGCATAGCATTTTTTTTATCAACTTATACAATTATAATTATTTATTTATTGATTTATGCAGTATTTTTTTCTTTGCTCTTAATCTAAGTGTTTTTATTTGATACTATATAGGTCTCACAAACAGCTGCTTACATATTCGTCCGATTTCCGAGCAGCCCGTCTCGATTCATGCAAGCTTCGTACTGTCGTATCATACACGTTAAGCGGACGCTTGGCCGCGCTACATGGTAGGCGGAGTGGGGGGTGTTAGGTTTTTTCGTTACGGAATTTCTTGATTCGGTCGTCGCGCTCAAAGCCCGCGATAAAAGCTACGCAAGAGCTTAACATCGTGAGGAACCTACAGCCTGACAGTTCTATAACAACTATTCTCAATAGTATAAACATATGGCTAGCGCGGTAGACTGTGATGAAGGATTTGATAAGAAACACATACATACTTATCCAAGACGTTCCGAGTCAACGAAACCTCTGGTAGGACTGATGTTCTTTGCAGTTGATTACAAGCCATTGACAGCAGTGGCCACTTACTATCAGGTGAACTGCATGCTTGTTTTCTACCTCCATATTATAAAAAATACTAACCTTTTACCGATAAAATAAATAATCAAGTTAACTGTTTGTTTATTAGGCAGCACGTTAGAAAAGTCTCAGTTTATGATAGATTTTATATAGAATACCGTAATTTTACTTTTTTTATGTTTACAATTCCATCTAACGCAAGGACTAATATTGCAGAAACCGAATTTTAGCCTAAAAAATGGCACTATTAGTTCATACTAAAAGTATAATTGTATAAATGCTGCTTGGTATCCAGATGTATTAAATTAAATATATTTTAATGAAGGTAACATTTAAACACCCCAATACGGTAGGGAATCTTATTAAAAAAAAAAACACATTATATAATACTTTAGATCATTTTTTAAACGGATTATGACGAAATAAATAAAAAGTTAACATTGAATGGATGAATTGAAAAAAGATTTATTTTATCAAATTAGTATTTATTTATGAAAACTCTAAACAGATAATTTAAATATTAGTTACAATCGTATAATACTTACAAAACTTATTCTAATGGCACAACTAAAAATATATAAAAATACCATTGACTTCTTAATTAATAATCAAATCCATAACATTGAGTTAAAATTAATTGCAAAAAAATTATTAAAAATAAATCATTCTGTTTTGCAAGAAAATTTATAGACATACAAAAATAATAAAATGCCAACCATTACATTAAGAGTATTATAATTTTTTTATACAAAATTAAACAATGGACAACATAACGATGGGAGTATTATTCACCCTTGTTTTTTTATCTGACTTAAGTAGCAAACGAGCATGCAGTCCACCTGATGGTAAGTGGTCACTGCCGCCCTGCGACATCTCATCAACTTCATACAGAACATGGGTTCCATCTGAAGTCAATCACAGATGCGTTGCTACTCCCGAGGACTTCGATTTTCACCTTATATAACATTATGAGAGTGAGCCAACAACTATAACCTGCGATCTCAAGAACTGCTTCACGCTAAAAATAGGCGTGACACTAGTACCTCCACGATAGAAGCATATTTCGCCTCTTCACAAGAACAACGTGTTATCTTGAAAACTATTTTTTTTTATTGGAAGCCAATTGTTGAGTTACACAAAATAAAACTCCTTAAAATGAATGGACTTATAGACTTAATGCGATCATTATAAATATTACCTAATGACTTACCGGCCAATTTAAGAAAAAACATGATAATTTTGAAACTTAACAAAAAAAGGTCAATTTACTTTTTTTTCTTTTTTTATCTGATTGAAGTAGCAAACGAGCATGCATTACACCTGATGGTAAGTGGTCACTGCCGCCCGTGGACATCTGTAAGCAATTTCATACAGAGCATGGGTATCTGAAGTCAATTACAGACGCGTTGCTACTCCTGAGGACTATGATGGTCGCCTCATGTGAAAGTGTGCCGGCAACCACACCCTTCCATCGAAACGCAAGAACTGCTTCACGCTAGAAATAGGTGTGGCGATGGTACTTCCCCGGTTGAACTACACTGGTTCTACCATCTTGATGCCACGTTGATGATATCATGTTGTAAAGAGGCGATTTGTCTCAACACCTCAAGTATTTTATGATCATGGTTATTTTCCTCTTCAGTTTGAGCTATGGAGATTTTGCTTTCTATAATAATTTATGTAATTATACACAATATCGACACAGGAAAACGAAATTGTATCTCGCTAAATGCAATTTTAAAGTATCTAAGAAAATCACAACATTTGAATTATATAATCTACTACTTATGTTTAAAACATTGAATTTTAAACTAATTTATACTAACTTTTTTTTATCTGACTGAAGTAGCAAGTCCATGCAGTCCACCTGATGGTAAGTGGTCACTGCTGCCCATAGACATCTGTAATTAACTTCTTAGAGAACATGGGTTCCATTTGAAGTCAATCACAGATGCGTTGCTACCCCCGAGGACTACGATGGTCGCCTCATATGAAAGTTTGCCTCATACTAACTAATATATCTTTAAACCCTTTCCAAGATTAGGCATGTATTAAATTTGTATTTCCTCGACATACTACTTCGCTTTCCCGTCGATATGTCACTGTAGGTATATAATGTATTTATATACATTAGTACAATTTTCATACAAGAATAGTATATAATATTTTTTGTTATAATGTCAATATTAACATGCTTCAACTGTTAAATTATATTAAGTTTATTTTTTTAGAAATACATTAATTTTAAAGAAATGCCTAGAATTGTACAATTAAATAATATTAAGTTTAATTAAATTTTAGAAATACATTAATTTTTAAAATGCCTAGAATTTTACAAGACAACATTGTATACTTTCGTTATTAAACTATTCTTTACATAACATGTAAAAAGATTTCCTAAATCCTAACATAAGAAATAGAAACTTTGGACGGATTAAATACGTAGAATCATTCTCTTTATATTAACTGAGGTATTACCGTATCAATACCCTTAGTATCAGTCTATTTTCCAAACAATCAGCGTTTACGTTTTGACAAATATAATATAATGTATTTTTTTATAAAAAAAAATTGCCAAGTATATATACGTAGCTATTTTTTTCATAATAGAAACACTAAACGAGCATGCAGTCCACCTGATGGTAAGTGGTCACTGCCGCCCATGGACATTTGTAAGCAACTTCAAATAGAACATAGGTTCAATCTGAAGTCAACACAGATACGTTGCTACTCTCGAGGACTATGATGGTCGCCTCATATAAAAGTGTGCTGGCAACCACACCTTCCATCGAACGCAAACTGTTTCATGCTCGAAATAGGTGTGGCGGTGGTACTTTGCCGGTCAAACTACACTAGTTCTGCCACCTGGCAAAAAATATACATATTGGCTGTCTGCCATACCTTGTAATTGTATTTTATAATAATGGGCGCCAACGTAAACGATGCTTGTTTCGAATCAACTGGTACTAAGGACACGGATCTTAAGGTATAAGCACTAAATATAATACAATTTGAGCTTCATGAATATAATTGTAAAGCGCGTTAAAATAATACTTAAAAGCCATAATTGTACTAACATTTTAAATAAATGTCTAACAGAGTTCCGAGTTCAATCCTCGGCCAAGCTTAAATATATATGTAGATTGATGTACTTATCGTAAAGTAAGAACGAAAGGCACCCAACACAAAAAATAGGGTCGTTTATAATTGATTGTATCAGAAAGTGATTTTGTGCAGCAAAAGGACAAACATAAATATTTTGTTAGGGGGCGTCTATAAATTACATGAGATTTTTAGGGGGGGGAGTTGGTCGAGTCAAATCTCATATAATTTCACGTTGGAGAGGGGGGAGGGGCAAATAGCACGTATTTTTTTTTTGAAAATACACCTCACGTTATTTATGGACGCCCCCTTATTAAAAGAATTTAATAACCATTAGCCCTTTAAGGTATTTTCCAAAATTCGAACAAGTTTATTTCTCGTAAAATCCAAATTTTTCATTAGGTCACTTTTATTCTCACTGTGCGAATTAAAAAAATATAGATTTTTTTAAACAAGCAATTACAAAATAATATTGAGATTATGTTCTATTAAAGTATTCATTTATAAATCAAATTTGTAAAAGTATTTTTATATTTAAATTAATAACTACTTTACATTCAGACTTCATTGTAATATCAATTAAAGAAAGACACAATGTCTCTTTTGTATGTAAAAATCTCTCAAAAACGACTAAATATCTATTTTAAGGATAAAATCAACGGATTGCCTTGATACCTTCGAGTATAACAATAAAATCTAGGCTGCCATTGTAGGACTTTATGTGTAGCACTTTAGAATGGACGATTTTAGCACAAACTTAAAATTCATTCATTGGTGCTTGATATTTTGTATTGTCCCTTTTAGTCATTAATATATCAAGAATGTTCTTAATCTTTAGGAATATTTTGGTCGGTATTTTTCAATTGAACCCCTAGTTTAGTCCTTTTGGGTCTACACTGTTTCAATTTTATTCTCAGGCCCCCTAGGGGGTCTAAAATACATACGTTGTCGTTAAACGCTGTTATCAATGCCGCTACTATTAACCTCGAGAAAATCCGCCATTGCAATTTTACTATTAGACCCCTTAGGGTCACCATATCTATAATTCATTTATTTTAATGACTATTGAGTGTTATTGATTACTTTTGGAGATTCAAATGGAATAACATCGTTGATAACCGACGCTGTGAAACCCCAATAACAGTTGTAAAGGGACAAATAGGGGAGGAGTAAACATTTAAAACCTACGAATTATCAGGATGAATTTCTAAAAGCGAAAAAGATGTTATGGACTCCCAAGTAACAGATTTAAGGGGACATAAAGTTCAACAGAACATTAAGGACCATTTTGAACTATAACAAGTTAAGTCCAGTACAACATGATGGCTCCATTGACTTTCTCTTCCAGTGCCGGCGCGATTGTGTCGACGTCCCGTCCGTCCACCATGGCCACTAAGATACAGACGTTGTTTATAAACGCTGTTATCGATGCCGCTACTATTAACCATGAGAAAATCCGCCGTTGCAATTTTACTGTTTGACCCCTTAGGGTCCGGGTATGTATAATTCATTTATTTTAATGACTGAGTGTTATTGATTACTTTTGGAGATTCAAATGGAATAACCCCAATAACAGTTGTAGAGGGACAAATAGGGGAAAAGTCACGAGAGCATTTTTTTCCAATTATCAAGACGAATTTCTTAAAGCGAAAAAGATGCTATGGGCCCTCAAGTAACAGCTTTAAGGGGACATAGAGAGGGTTCAAGAGAACATTGAAAACAATTTTGAACTATGAGAAGTTAAGTCTAGTACAACATGATGGCTCCATTGACTTTCTCTTCCAGTCCGTCCGCCATGGCAACTAAAATACATAGGTACGTTGTTGATAAACACTGTTATCGATGCCACTATTATTAACCTCGAGAAAATCCGCTGTTGCAATTTTACCATTAGACCCCTTAGGGTCGGGGTATCTATAATTCATTTATTTTAATTGTTGAGGTATTGAAACCCCAATCAGTTCTAAATGGACAAATAGGGGGAGGAGTCTAAAGGACATTTAAAACTTTTTCCAATTATCAAGATGAATTTCTAAAAGCGAAAAACATGCTATGGACTCCCAAGTAACAGCTTTAAGGGGATACGGTGAGGGTTCAAGAGAACATTTAGAACAATTTTGAACTTTAAGAAGTAAAGTCTAGTACAACATGATGGCTCCATTGACTTTCTCCTCCAGCGCCGGCGCGATTGTGTCGACGTCCCGTCCGTCCGCCATAGCCACTAAGATACAGACGTTGTTGATAAACGCTGTTATTGATGCCGCTACTACTAACCTGGAAAGAAAAATGTTTTTTTTTTTACATTGTAATAGCTTTTGACACCGCGTCATGTCAAGCACAGTTACAGGTTCTATTCTCGGCCAGGCCAGATGAATAAATAGTTTCACGTAATAGCAGGTAAAGATATCTATATCATGTATTATTTATGTTTTATCCGTAGGTGTGTCGATGTCTCGTGTATGTGTAGATATCTCGTTAACCCATTATTGTCCCACTGTCCAAAGGCACTGTCCACTGGGCAAGGGTCTTCTCTCAGAATGAGAGAATAGATATTATGTAGATATAGTTACATTTAAAAATGAATCACTAAGAAGCGTGAACTTTCCCATGGGTTCAAATAAACTTACAAGCAGAGATCCCAAATAATACAAAATTAGTTTATTTTTTTATTTGTGATTTTATCTTCATGTGCGTCTGTAATAATATGGTAATAAAGATATAAACACTCAGACGAGGAATAAAAATGTGCACACAATCTTCATATATATGACTGACTATCCGGGGATCGAACCCAGGACCTGTAAGATCGGTAGTACTGGAACCGACCAGTCAATTATATTTGATGTTCTTATTATTATAAATACTAACCAAAAGCGGTTGGTTGGCTGCCGGCACACTTTTATAAGAGGCGACCTTAGTCCTCGTGAGTAGCGACGCTTCTGTGATTGGCCCCATGTTCTGTATAAAGTTGCTTACAGATGTCGCAGGGCGGCAGTGACCACTTACCATCAGGTGGACTGCATGCTCGTTTGCTACTTCAATCTTGTACCAAATACTAACCAAAACGAAAGTCCCAAGTCCGCAGTACCGTCTGACGACCAGGTATTGGCCAGGTCTTCTTCGGACATGACGTTATGTTGCAGCCTCAGGAAGTACTCCGTCAGCCATACTGACATGGCGCCGATTGTGAACAGCACTGGAAAAGTAAAGGAATTTGATATTAGGTACTTGCCGCGGCTTCGCCCGCTTCGGTCTCGTCTACCAATTTTTTTTTTTATTTGACTGAAGTAGCAAACGAGCATGCAGTCCACCTGATGGTAAGTGGTCATTGCCGCCCATGGACATCTGTAATCAACTTCATACAGAACATGGGTACCATCTGAAGTTAATCACAGATGCGTTGCTACTCCCGAGGACTATGATGGTCGCCTCATGTGAAAGTGTGCCGGCAACCACACCCTTCTATCGAAACGGAAGAAATGCTTCACGTTAGAAATAGGTGTGATAGATATAGAAATAAATGTACGATATGTACATTTATTGTACGATAATGTACGATAATTCGTCTAACAATAAATGTACGATAATGTACATTTATTGGTAGATGTGTTATCCACATTCTTTGTAATCTTTGTATTAATGTAAGTGCAGCGGTACTCAAACTTTTTATTGTGCGGGCCACAAACATGTTTTAAAATGTTCCGGGATGCAAACAGTGACGTAACATATGTTTAAATTACCCATGGCTACATAAACACAATAAAAAATGTTCGCGAACCCTACTTAATATTAAATGTCGACATAAATAAAGGTTGCCAAATATAAATTCAGCCGGGCCAATCAAAAGGGCCCGACGGGCCACATGCGGTAGAACCAGTGTAGTTCGACCCAGGAAGTACCACCCCCACACCTATTTCTAGCGTGAAGCATTTTTTGCGTTTCCATAGCAGGGTCTGGTTGCCGGTACACTTTCACATGAGGCGACCATCGTAGTCCTCGGGAGTAGCAACGCATCTGTGATAGTGGTGACTTCAGGTGGAACCCATGTTTTGTAGGAAGTTAATTACAGATGTACATGGGCTGCAGTGACCACTTACCATCAGGTGGACTGCATGCTCGTTTGCTACATATTCGTCCGATTTCCGAGCAGCTCGTTTCGATCCGTGCGAGCTTCGTACTGTCGTACCATATTATACATACTTAAGCGAACGCTTGCTACATGGTAGGCGGAGTGAGGAGGGGTGGGGGTGGAACCTTACAGAATTTCTTGACTCGGTCGTCGCGCTCAAAGCCCGCGATAAAAGCTATGCAATAACTTAAAAACTGGGGACACGGGTGTGCTCCCGCCAAGTCGAGAAGATAAGCGGCACGATCGTATAGGTATTACCTGTGGCACAATTACAAGCCAATATCGGCTTAGGCGACGACCTAGCGCGTGCGGCGGACGCCAACGCTGCTAAGACACACGCCCCGCCGGACGCCGCGAGCGCCACCGCCAGCTGGGCCGCAGTGCCCAACCATGCCCAGCGACGCGCTGGGTGCGTGCCTGCTTTTACTGGAAGAGATAACATTGGCAAATCATTATAAAAATCAATGAATATTGTTCTATAATTAAAATATAGGAATAAATAATAATTAAATAAAAAATTTAAATAATTAAACGAAAGAACAGAAAATCTCTACTAAAACAGTCAACATTATAAAGTTACTAACCTAACTCATGAATGATTGATTATCGTTAGTTTGAATTGATTGTTTTAAAATAATGTTTTTTTTAGTAACTTATTTAAGTAATGTACCTACGTATTTTTGTAATATAAAAGTTATAGTATATAATTAAATTTAAATTAATTGTTTTTAAAAAATCGTCCAACCTCTACCCCCCTCCCCCCACTTTTTACTAATCACAGGCGCCGTTTTTATATAAGCTACGTCACTCTGACAACTGAATCAATTCAAATGATATGTTAAAATTAGTACATCACAATCACAATTAACGAATGTCATTATGTCAAATAACATTCTCTACTTAACTAATACATACACATCTACATGCATAAGCATACGCTCGAAATATCAGCCTTCTTCTAACGCTGTCATGTAAAAGGTCCTAAAAAGCTGGCCCATTAACTACACTATGAAAAAGGAAAAGTTGCGCGCCATGAAAATATATGGCTGATTGTGTTAGAACTATATATTTTGTTCTGAGACCATATTACACCACAATTATTGCAAATAAATATATTCTATTCTATTCTATTCTATGGTTAATGTCGTTTATTATCTTTATTTACTATTTTAACTTCATTCATTAAAGAGATAAAACAAAAAGCATTGTTACTTTTTTGGCTCTCCTCAAAATTAACGTTTTTGTGTTGTATTATTAGTCAACCAAGCGAAAAATACTTCATTGCTAAGATTATAATAGTGTGTAACCCAACACTACGAACAAAGGACTGGAGATACTCCGATGAGTTAAGAGTAGGGTTGCCAGATGTGATCAGAAAAAAAAGATTCATAGATTTTTTAAACTTAGGGTTTTTTACTCCTCAAAAAAATTATGGATATTAACACAAAAACTAAATTTTTGAGCGTATTGGAACAATGGATGCTTATCTTCATACTTCATACTAATATTATAACGGCGAAAGTTTGTGAGTGTGTATGTTTTTCACGTCTAAACGGCTGGAGCGATTTTCATTAAATTTAGGAAGGAATTAGCTGTCACTATAGATTAACATATAGGCTACTTTTTACAGTGGGAAAATATCTTATTCCCACGGGACAATCGATTTATCGATTTTTTTAACGCGGGCGAAGCTGTGGAGCTCAGCTAGTAAATAAAAAGAATAAATTTTAGCCTCAAATCTCTATTTTGCAGATCTGTATTTGGATATGTTTTTTTGCCTACACGACCAGTTTTAAGATAATAAATACACTCTGAAAAGCAACAATATTTTTTTCAAAATTCGTACCAGTTTTTGAAATAGTCTGTGGGCTCAATTTTTTAATCATACGACCATAAAATGACGTCTCATAGACATCTGTAGTTAACTTCATACGGAACATGTATTTATTTCAAGTCGATCACAGATTCGTTTTTACTTTAAAATACCTACTAGAGTGGCCGTTTCACATTTTTCTAAGATTAAAGTAGCAAAAGAGCATGCAATTCTGATGCTAAAGGGTCGTCGTCGCCAAATATTATTTGTATACAATTTCATACAAAAAAAAGGTTCTATGTAAAGTCGATGACTAAGATGGGCACTTAAATAGGTATTGCATGTAATTAAGTTGTGGTATTTGTTACTATTATTAAATATTTACCTATTCTTCTACTTACCACTTACTCTAACTCCATACCTTTAGGTTGTCTGGAAGAAATCGCTGTTTAGCGATAAGACCGCCTTTTGTATTGTTTTTATTTTGTATGTTTTTGTTATCTATACTTTCTGGGTACAATAAAGAGTATTATTATTATTATTATTTTCTAAACCACAATTCTATTCAATATTATTTTTGAATTATTGTATTATGTTGACAATGTTATTTCCGTTTGTTAAATTATGCATATACCCTAACAATGCAATATGAGCATGGCTTATACTAATATAGATTTGTCAGAGCTGATTTAGAAAATAAGCATGACCAAAGTTTGAATTTGAATATAAATTACACATCCATCCGTATCATACAGGTATGGTCTACATACGGTTAGTATTAATATAACATAAAGCAAATTTTCATCGAAACCTAATTTAATCCAGTTTTTCAAGACTTTCCTGACGGGCAGACGGATTGTCCGGTCCAAAACCGGACACCTGGCCACTCTAGTTAAGAGCACGCCAAGTACTATGCAAAGGATTTAGGGCGTGACTTCAACCTGTTATGACATACTTATTATGGGTAGGAATTACATCATTGTGGAATAACTTTTACTAAATAGTTTGTATTGTTGAGCATAATAGCCCTATGGTTGAAACATGACCACGCAATCCAAGGTACCAGGTTCCGAACCACTGACTTTTGTAAGAGGTCTGAATATTTAAAAAATAATTATCACAGAAAAAGTAACTAAATTCGTCAAAAAAACCTGTTTCGATATGCTACTGTATATCTGTAAACTATATCGCTATATCAATCTGCTAGGATGGAACAACTTTGTTTCTGTAGTCCCGGGGCCAGAATAGGGCTACGACATCCCCTGCCTGTCGTGAGAGGTGACAAAAAGGGGCTTCCGGGGTTGCTGGCGGCTAGAGTGGGAACTCAAACCGTTAAGCCAGGCGATTCCGGGAAGGACGGCGGTATATGTGGTCGTATACCGTCGTAAAGACTAGACTGAGCGGTGAGCCCAGCCACCCATCTGGGCGGAGCCCGATGGGGCAACACGCTCAGAGGATTCCGATTGCGGTCTTTCCGAGTTCCCGGAGTCCTCTTTATAGCGGCGAGGACGGCCACCGGGGGGGTTTTAGTGCGGTAAAAATCCCACATAACTCTGCTTCGCTCCCACGGCGTCGGGTACCTCTTGAAGGTTTCCCCCTCGAGACCAAAAATAAAAAGCTTTAGTGCACTGCATATTTGCATGTTTCATAAAAAATAATAAAAAACATAACTTACCACTAAAATCATGATTCCTCCACCCGTAACCGAAGTTTATCTCCTTGTGTCCTTCAAACAGTCCAAAGCTGATCCTTCCTTCAGACTCCATTGGATTGGAGGTTCTCCTTGCACGGGCATCAATCCAATGCGTCGTCCCTAAGGATGCCACAATCAGAGCTATACACAAGCATGACCCGAAGAAGGTCGCGAAAATCATTGACCGCTTAAACAAGTTAAGCTTCATCGTTACTGTGACTGTCGATAGATGGCGTTATTTCACATTTCAATCGAGTTTTCACGTTTTCTAATTGCCGGGAAAGCGCCGGTGCGTGGCCATTGTTGATTTTGTCTTCTCCCACGAAAAGAAACCTGTAACATTAATTTACAGATGTTAATGTCGAATGATTAGTCCATCTTCATAACGCTTACGGTTTCTACTAAACGTATGAGTTTCGTACTCTGAATGGGAAGAGGTCATAATACACATTGTTTTTTAAGAAGTATTCAGGGGTTTAGGCTGAAATAATTACTCCATAGAGTCCTCTATTGAGGGGGTGTGATATTTTAATTCCAAGGGCTCCTCTGATTTTCCAAATAGGCCATATTTGGAAAAAACCACTCTAACCGCTCTAACTTTAAAAGCAGTCCTAATTTTAGCATAGGAAAATAATGGGTTGATTACGCATGTAACTGTAAGATCAGATGTGCTTGAAATTCGAACCTCAGACTCCCAGGATTAGAAGCCGAATTTCAACCCCCAGGTTATAAGCTAGGCTATCTTACTATCTTCACTATCATCACTACATAGTATAAAACAAAGTCGCTTCCCGCTATCTGTCCCTTATTTAAGCTTGAGTTTTTAAAACTACGCTACGGATTTTAATGCAGTTTTTTTAATAGATAGAGTGATTCAAGAGGAAGGTTTTGTATGTATAATATATGTATAATATATTGGAGAAACAGAGTCAATTTTAGATTATTGACTTTTAGGCGAAAAGAAGTTCGCCGGATCAACTAGTATTCATAAATGAGAAAGTTTGTTAGAATGTATGCGTGTATCACACATAGTTTATAACCTAGATTAACACATAGGATATTCATTATCACGATAACTGTGACCGAAGCGAGCATAGCCACGGGATAAGCCAAGTCACAAATGAAATAATGTCAAGTTCGCTGTTGCACAAATTAAATACTTAGCTAATTGGTCAAACCAGTTTGAAGCATTCATATTAAAATTTGGTAATATTTAACGTTACGTTTTTCCATAACAAGTTAACGAATGCATAGGTATATTCGAGCTTAAAATTAATTCATGATGACTCACTTCCTATTCATTATCTAGACAAAGACGCAGATTTTTATTTTATAAATCTGTGACACAAATGCCATAGATTTGAAACTGTGTAGGTGCTTAATCGACTCTTAATAACATTGGGAGTTCAGTATGGTTGTATATAGCATTTTTGGTTATAACGATTAAGTTAGAAAGTGCTCATGTGTGTCTTTTTTATAATAGACAAGCAACAAACGAGCATGTAGTTTACCGACAATAAGTGAGCATTGCAAACCATGGACCTCTGTAATCAATGATATAAGATCAGATCTTAATGTGTCTTATGTTAACCATTGATGCGTTGCGTGCCATGCCATGCGTTGCTAGCCCTGAGGAGTGACTTGAAATGCCTCTGATATGTTTTCCTAAGACATTCTTTTAATCTAAACGCAGCAACACCTAGCAATGCTGTTATAGAGTAGAAATATTTGTCGTTGGTCCCTCCGGGGCCGAAATACAGATTTCTACCACTTGTAAACCTGTTTCTCTTTCGTTAATCCTTCAAATCGTATAATTTTCTCGCATGCTATTGAAGCACATGATTTAAATTCCTTATATCTATGCTTTTTTCTTAGTTATAGTTGGGTATGTGGCGACCTCCCGCAACTCATCAAGAGATGGCGCCAGTTTATTCAGGTTGTTAGGTAGATTTATAGTTTATCCCTGTAGTTCCGGGATCAGAATAGGCCTACGGTATCCCTGCCTGTCATAAGGGGCGACTAAAAGGGGCTTCAGGGGTTGCGGGCGGTAAGAGTGGGAGCTCGAACCGTCCAGCCAAGCATGTGTGGCCACATGCTGTCGTAAACACCAGGAGGCGCGGTGTGCACAATGCTCCCTGTGAAGAGCCCAAAGGGGGCATCGCGCTCGGAGGACTCCGGTTGCGTTCCATTGGAGATCCCGGAGTCCTCCACGCAGCGCTGAGGATGGCCACCGAAGGGGTTTTAGTGAGGTAAAAATCTCACATAACCCAGCGTTGTTCCCACGGCGTTGGGTACCTTTTGAAGGTTTCCCCCACGATAACAAAAAAAAAAGTAGATTTATAGTTAGGTAGTAGGTATAATCCCACAAAGGCTTAGAGTTTAAAAATGGTGTTCTAACTACGCCGTTGTTAGCGGGTTTTTTTTATGTAACTTCGTTTATCAACTATATTTTAACCAAAATCATGTTAATTTTAAGTGTTCCTGTAAAATGTAGGCACGTATTCGAATTGTTATAAATACAGTTCAAGCTGCGATACGTGCATTACGTCGAAAGTAACATCTCAAAAACCAGACCATTAAAGTAATGATCGTAAATCACTGTTTACAAAACAATTTAAGTAGCTCATCAGAAACTTTCTACTTCTCCACAGATCGTAACAACTATTCTCACGCACGTACCAAGTATAGGCGTGTCATACATTGTTAATAGCTTAAAACTATGCTATTGATTGGATTTTTATAGTTACCTAGCTGTACCCTGCGCGCGATATTTATCGCGATTACACCACCACAAAAAAATACAGAAGCCTACATGGACTCATGCCCTGATCAAATTAATGCATAGTTTACAATTGTTTAAGGACATACAGAAAAACATTTATTTTTATACATGTATAGTTGACCTCTTCGGGCGTCTTTTATAGTTCAGCCGTGGAGATTGGCGTCAAATCCATTTTTTATCTGATGGAAGTAGCAGACGAGCATGCAGTCCATCTGATAGTAAGTGGCCACTGCCGCCCATGGACATCTGTAAGCAACTTCAAATAGAATATAGGTTCTATCTGAAGTCAATCAAAGATGCGTTGCTACTGCTGAGAACTAAGATCGTCGCCGCATATAAAATTGTGCCGGTAACCACATCCTTCCATCGAAACGCAAGAAATGCTTCACGTTGAAAATAGGTGTGGCGGTGCTACTTCCCCGGTTGAACTACACTGGTTCTACTACCTTGAAAATAAATATTTGAATAATTATTCAATAATGAACAATACTGCTCATATAGTAACCCAATAGCAATGACCTTGGCTGGCATATGTCGGTGAAGCGGCGGCCAGCGACCAGCGGACTGTGACCACGCCGTTAGGGGCGCAACGAGCGATCACTATTATATGGCCAAGCGCGAGTCGGAATTATGGAAATGGTTTCGTAAGTTAACATGAAATATTTTATAACTAGCTGTACCCGCGGCTTTGCCCGCGTGCAAATCAAATTGTCACAAAGTTTTTCTCGCGCAAATCTCGACACCGTGGGAATTCTATGATAGAAAGTAGTAACATTAAAATCGGTTTGGCCGCTCAAGGATTACCTGGTCAAACACAGAGTGAAAAAACGAATTTAAAGTGTGTATTTGTGGGTAGGAACGTATTGTTATGTTTTTTTTTTAAATTAGACGAATTCTAATATTGTAAACCGCTTTTTTGAACCAATTTACATTCTTGCTGGTCTAATTCACAATATCGGGATACTTTTTTCAATCAACTCCTCCACATTTGAACCAAAACCTATCGATTATAAAGATTGATTTGAACTTTTGCGAATTGGAAAATACTATTTAAAGTAATTTTGGCAGATTCAAATTTCTAAGTAAGATTATAGGTAAACCTACCTTTAATATTAATTTGTGTTTAGGAGTTCCGGAAGGCATTAAGGAATTCAAAAATTCTGTTGGATAAGGTACTGCTTCCTCCATCTCAATGACTGTGTCTACCGAATAGTAGATCTGTGACGCTGCTTTAAATTTATTTTATTAGAATTTATTTTAGAAAAATTTTAGAAAATTTATTTTATTAGAATTTAGAAAAAAAAAAACATTTATTTTATCGACACGTTCATTGGTACCCACCAATGAACCTGTCGATGGGTATATAGCCGTCTTTTGGAACCAATTTATAGTGTTATTGGTTGTATTAACAATATCGCGATATACTTTTTCAACCAACTCCTGCACATTTAAACGAAGACGTATCGATATAAAGATTGATTTTAACTTTTCCGGATATTTGTTATCCGGAAAAGTTACTACTATTACACTATTATCTACTTGAAATAAATTATTAGAAAATTATCTACTTGAAATAAATTATTAGAAAATTGGAATATCACTGAACAGCGACATATATTCTAAGTTCATATTTTGTTTCATGTGGCCAAAGATAATATCTTTTAAGAGGTGCATCGGGCTATTTGTGTGCGTAAATCCCGCATTGTTCTTTGTAAAGCAGAAGACATAATCAAAACACTTTTACAATTCATACGAACAGGGCGCACTCGCTCGCAGGGCGCTGCCGCACCCTGCTCGCTTATTTTTTATGTTTTCTTTTATGTTCCAACCTAACCTAACCCATCCTGTTTAAAAAGCTACAGCTAAATCCAACTCTTAACAATAACATGACAATACTCCTGCATTTTCATGATTTAGGTATTCAAAGTGACACTTTTCATCATAATGGGTTTCTCAGGAACGGGTTGTAATGTATTGTAATCAATAAGTACCAAACTCATACGGCTTAAGTACTTTGTGTACTTAGATTATCAGGGTTGATGAATTGAAGTTTAATTTATTAATCACATTTCAGTTTAATGAGCTGTCATTAAACTTATAATATATACTAAAAACAACCGTAAGCATTATGTGACTACCTTTTATAATTTAGGCTTGCACTATCCCGCATCATCAGGGAGGAGTTGAAGGTAAAAAAAATATCCCGTGTCTTTGCTTAGTATTCTTATTACTTATACGTAAGCACTTGCGAGCCAACTTCTATAGTTTGGGCTTGCAGTACCCTGCATCATCAGGGCTGAGGAGCTTAAGGTCGAAATTGTCACCATGTGTCTTTGCTCAGTAATTATATTACTTACCCGAAAGCATTAAATGGCCAACTCCTATGGCTTAGGCTTGCAGTACCCTGCATCATCAGGCTTGAGGCGTTGAAGATCGAAATTTTCATTTTGTGTCATTGCTTAGTAATTCTATTATATACCCGAAAGCACTAAATAGCTAACTTCTATAGCTTATGCTTGAAGCACCCCTGCATCATCAGGGTTGAGGAGATGATGGTCAAAATTTTCATCTTGTGTCTTTGCTTAGTAATTATATTATATACCCGAAAGCATTAAATGGCCAAGTCCTATGGCTTAGGCTTGCAGTACCCTGCATCATCAGGCTTGAGGAGTTGAAGATCAAAATTTTCATTTTGTGTCTTTGCTTAGTAATTATATTACATACCCGAAAGCACTAAATAGCTAACGTCTATGGCTTAGGCTCGAAGTACCCCTGCATCATCAGGGGTGAGGAGTTGAAGGTCGAAATTTTCATTTTGTGTCTTTGCTTAGTAATTATATTACACACCTGAAAGCACTAAATAGCTAACTTCTATGGCTTAGGCTTGAAGTACCCCTGCATCATCAGGGTTGAGGAGTTAAAGGTCAAAATTTTCATCATGTGTCTTTGCTTAGTAATTATATTAAATACCGGAAAGCACCAAATGCCCATCTCGTATAGTTTAGGCTAGCAGTATCCTGCATCATCAGGGGTGAGGAGTTGAAGGTCGAAATTTTCATTTTGTGTCTTTGCTTAGTAATCATATTACATACCCGAAAGCATCAAATGGCCATCTCCTATGGCTTAGGCTTGAAGTAACCCTGCATCATCAGGGTTGAGGAGTTAAAGGTCAAAATTTTTACCGTGTATCTTTGCTTGGTATTTTTAATACATAACCGTAAATACCAAATAGCCAACTCTTACGGTTCAGTCTTGAAATACCCTTACATCATCAGGGTTGAGGAGTTGAAGATCAAATTTTTGTCCCATGAATTTGTTTAACAATCTTATTATATATCCATAAAAACAAATTGACTTACTTCTACGGTTCAGGCTAGCAGTACCCCTGCATCATCAGGATTGAAGAGTTGAAGGTCAATTTTTTTAGGATATATCTGCTTAGTAATCTCATTCTACATTCAACCCAATTGGACTCCTACAGCTTAGGTTTGGCCGAGTATCGCTAATTTCGTTAATTTGCTTCAAAGAAATGGATCCTATGATCAGAACCGTATCAAACTCATCAAAGTACCCTTGAAGTACATTCTTTCAAATAAAAGAAAAATCATCATAATCAGTTGGCGGGAAATTGAGTTATTCATCTATTTATCGCGCACATCGTTAATGCAAATATCAGACTTATGCGCTTTTATTATGGATGCCACTGTCAAAAGTGAACTAAAAATAAATGGGACCCCATGACACGCATTACCTTTCAAGTGAAAAAAAAAATCATCCAAATCCGTTCACCCAGTGCGGAGAAATCGAGTAACAAATATAAAATTTAAAAAAAATACAGACGAATTGACAACCTCCTCCTTTTTGGAAGTCGGTTTAAAACTATGTTTTAACATAAAAATTAAAGCGAAATACTAAATTTTATTGAGGTGGCCTCATAATTGACGGACTTTCATACAAACTTACATCTCCTATTTGGGTTAAATTGGGGGGGGGGGGTCAGAAAATTCATTCTTAACTGACGTCTACGTCATAAAATGAACACCTAGTAAAAATCATATTCGTATCTTTAGCAGTTTAGGCTCTACGATGTTTATTCAATAGATGAGTGAGAGAGCATCCATTCGTTTTATATAAATATATATAGATATAGAGATATAGATTTGTATAGTATCAAATAACATAGGTACACACATAACCAATAAAAAATACATAACAAAGGAATACATTTTACAGACCACAACATGTTTAGTTTCAACCAATTCAACTATGCAGTTACTTATCATATTAACACTTATCGAACACAGAATACATACTGCGTAGTTTTAAATTGACATAACTTTTTTATTTATAAACCGATTTACATAAAATAAACACTAAATGTTAAGTGAAGTTTCCCACAACACATCGCTGAAAATTATATTCAAATTGGATAAGCCGTTTCTGAGATTAGCGTTTTCAAACACACAGACAAACAGACAAACAGACAAACAGACAAACAGATAAACAGACAAACAGACAAACAGACAAACAGACAAGATTTCTAAAAAACATTATTTTGGGTTCTTTATCGTATTAAAGACCTCTAGAAATGGTTTTCACCAAAATTTATTCCATGTACAGACAGCGACCTCTTACAGATTTATTATAGTATAGATAGATAAAAATGTGTATTTTGATACGAAACTAGTTCTTACCCGCGGTTTCGCCTACACGGTCAAAGGGAATTAACATAAACATTTGATAGCGTGATTCAGAACTTGCAAGTGAATTTTACTAACGCCATCTATTACAAAGTCTGGAACTACTAAATATGTACTAACAAAACATCGATATTTTCATGGGAATGAGAAAAGTACCCTACGTCACTCCCCGCCCCCCTATCTCCCAGCATATAAACCATATGATATAATAGCTATGTGGCGATGTGAAAGAGGAACAAACACTTTCCAATTTATAATATTCGTTTAGATTTTTAAATAACATGGTTTGGTAAGGAAAGATCTACTGCAAAGCTAGGTGATCGTGCCTGGAGAGCGGCCGTGCCCCGACTGTCTTTGGTCGAAACTTATATACAGGATATTGAGAATACATCGATAGCGCGCTTCAGAAACATCAGTGGCGCCATCTCTTGATGAGTTGCATGAGGTCGACACAATGAACAATACCACGAGGTGCGAAGTATATTCGTATCGTAACCCAATAGCAATGACCTTGGCTGGCATATGTCGGTAAGCAGCGGCCAGCGACCAGCGGACTGTGACCACGCCGTTAGGGGCGCAACGAGCGATCACACTATTATACGGACAAACGCGAGTCGCGTACACGTGATGGGTTCCGTAACGCAACTAGAAATATATTTAAAAAAAGTTTGTTCTTTTATTTCGTAACACCAGCTCGACTCACAGTTGGCCGAGTTAATATATCTTTTTATATTCTCATTATAAACAGACTTAATTTATTCTGCACACAGTTAATTTGTACGATAGTCTTTTTTGGGTAGGGAATTAGAAATTTACGTTTAATAAAGTTTTATTAATAGTTTTTTGTAGTCAGCTTATTAATACTGTTCAGACACACAGAATATTTCAAGATCTAGTGTTTTTTAAACCTATAGACACACAGAGACTCTTTAAAGATACACAAATATATGAATAATTAAACCGACGTCGTAAGTATAATGTTCATATTTGTCTGTACGGAACCCTAAAATTGGTAGTATTCATTGTTCCATATCACGTATAATAAAAATTAAACTGATGCGTGTCCGTACATCGCATATATTTAAAGAATTATATAACCAATAATTTTAGTTATCATTAATAATTATAATAATTATAACAAAATATATTAATAATTATTATAACTATATAATCATTATTTTTTTTGTTTCATGTAAGTATATTTAATAAGAATGGGGGCACTTTCAAAATTTGTTACAATATTTTTCTTACACTACGACAGAATCAGAACATGACTTAAGCTCGTGAATTTTTCCGACTTCCCATTACTGAGATATAGTGAGGTTTGTCTCTATCTCCCACTCACTACCAATTCGCACTGTTTACCAATTCATCCCCCAACGCGGTAGACAATGGCTTAAAACTCTGATTCTGGGAGAAGACCCGTGCCCAGCAAAATAGATTGACGACCCGCGTGGCGGAGCGGTTACCATATCAGTCTGACGCGCAATGGGTCCCGGGTTCGATTCCCGGCCAGACAGGTATCTGAATGATGAGTTTAGATTCGTATTCTGGATCTGGGTGTTTGTCTATTCGTCTTGTGTGTGTCCATGGTACCTACGACACAGGAAAAAATCCTAGTGTGGGGCTATGAGTGTAAAAAGCATATTTTTTTATCAAAAAATAATGGGTTGACGACAATATTTTTTTAAGCGATAGAGCGAGTAAAACCGCGAGGCAAATGTAATGACAAAGATAAAGTTGTAAAGTGTCGCCATGTTTATCGTCAAAGATTGAATAACTTGATCTTGCAATGTCATTGTGTTGACATTAAACATTACATACCGGCACTTCGAAATTTGTGTAAAACTTCCATTTTGGAGGTCGGTGCTATATTTCTTATTTATTGGTAATGGACGTACGTAGTATAAAACAAAATCGATTCTTGCTGCTTGTCGTCAACCCATTATTGTCCCACTGCTGAGCACGGATCTTCTCTCAGAATGAGAGAGTTTAGGCCATAGTCCACCGCGCTGGCCAAGTGCGAATTGGTGGACCTTGGATTGTTGGATTCTTGCTGCTTAGATCTTTAAAACTACGCTATGGATAGAGTGTTTCAAGAGGAAAGTTTTTATGTATAATACATGGATAATATAGTAGAGAAACACTGAAAATTTTAGATTTTTGACTTTTAGGCGGAATGAAGATCGCCGGGTCAGTTAGTTAAGTCGGATAGTTAAAAATATTATTGCTTGATTGCTTTTGAGGAGTGGTCAATAGTTAAGTGTGGTAATTATGATGATTGTTCGACACCGTCCCATTGTTGGTGAGATGTCGTGAGATTTGTCATTTGTGAGGTGAGGGGGGAGACCTTCTAAACGCAGCACTTATTCCAGTATTCTCATAATTCTACACGTTTTTTGTGAAATTACTTGACATTAAGCCGAGACCTATCTCCTTATGCGTAAGGTTTTGAGTTTCCACTCAACCCCCCTCCACCTCTAAGTGTCTCACATTATTTGAAGGTAGCACCAGTGTAGTTCGACCGGAGAGGTACCACCGCCAAACCTATTTATAGCGTGAACCATTTCTTGCGTTTCGATGGAATGGTGTGGTTGCCGGCACACTTTTATATGAGGCGACCATCATAGTTCTCACGAGAAGCAACGCATGTGTGATTGCCTTCAGATAGAACCCAAGTTCTGTATGAAGTTGATTACAGATGGCCATGGGCAGCAATGACCACTTACAATCAGGTGGATTACATGCTCGTTTGCTACTTTAGTCAGATAAAAAAAAGATGACCAATATCAGATTCGATTGGCAATAGTAGCCACTAACCATCAGGTGTAATAGTGCTCGTTTAACGTTTACTACTACAATATTATACAAAACGTAACATAAACAATCCAGACAAAGGACGGAAATATAAATCATTCAATGTCTGCCACGGGGGCTCGAACCCGGAACTCTGCGCGGTAGACCGCGACTATCCGTGTTGTCAATTCGGTTGGAGTTATAGCAACTAAGAGCGTGTTCAAATTCCGCAAAGCAACGTGATGGAATATTCTCTGAGGATACAGTTGTTTTTTCAAAAAAATGTACTTCAATGTACAAACGGGTATGAATGCACCTGATGGTAAGTGGACACGCCCATAAACTTCTGAATACTGAACACACAAAACAAGGCTTCTATCTGAAGTCGGTTGCAGATGCACTGCTGTCCCCAAGGACTAATATTGTCGCCTCATTTAAAAGTGAGCTGACAATCACACCCTTCCAACGAAACGCAAGAAGTGTTTTTTTTGTAACAAAAGGTAGCAAACAAGCATGCAGTCCCCCTGATAGTAAGTCCACTGCCGCCCATGGGCATCAGTTAGCAACTTCATCTAGAACAGAGATTCTATTTGAAGACTATCTCAGATGCGTTGGTACTCCCGAAGACTAAGATGGTCGTGTCGTCCTCATATTAAAGTGAACCGGCAATCACACCATTTCATCGAAACGCAAAAAGTGCTTCACGCTAGAAATAGGTGTGGCAATGGTACCCACCCGGTCGAACTGCCCTTTCTCGAGGGAGAAACCTTCAAAAGGGACCCAACGCCGTGGGAGCGACGCAGGGTTATGTGGGATTTTTACCGCACTAAAAGCCCCCCGGTGACCGTCCTCAGCGCTATAAAGAAGACTTCGGGATCTCGAAACGATCTCAACCGGAATCCTCTGAGCGCGTTGCCCCATCGGACTCCTCTCAGATGGGCGGCTGGGCCCACCGCTCCGTCTAGTTTTTCGACAGTATGCGACCATACATACCGCCGTCCTTCCCGGGATTGCCTGACCGAGCGGTTCGAGCTCCCAGTCTAGCCGCCTGCAACCCCGGAAGCCCCTTTTAGTAGCCTCTTACGACAGGCAGGGGATGCCGTAGCCCTATTCTGATCCCGGAACTACAGGGACGCGGACGACGCGGTCGAACTACCCTAGTTATACAACCTGGGAACGGGTGCTTCCACGGCTCCACCCATTTCAATCACGTTTACCGTGGTAATGATATCCATCCATCCATCCATCCATCAGCCCTTTGATGTCCACTGCTGGACATAGGCCTCCCCTAAATGGCGCCACTCCAACCGGTCCTGTGCCCTCTGAATCCAACGGTTTCCCGCTGTCTTCTTCAGGTCATCGGTCCACCTGGTAGGGGGGCGACCTGTACTCCTTTTGCCTAAACGTGGTCGCCACTCGAGGACCTTTCGTCCCCATCGGTTATCCGTCCTTCGAGCGATATGGCCGGCCCACTGCCACTTCAGCTTGCTGATTTTGAGAGCTATGTCGGTAACCTTCGTTCGTCTACGGATTTCATCGTTACGAATCATGTCTCGTAGCGAAATTCCGAGCATAGCCCTCTCCATAGCACGCTGAGCGACTCTGAGCCTTCGAATGAGGCCTTTAGTGAAGGACCACGTTTCGGCGCCATAGGTCATCACTGGCAACACACATTGCTCGAACAATTTCGACTTCAGGCACTGAGGAATTGTGGACGAAAAGATACTACGAAATTTCCCGAACGCAGCCCAGCCGAGTTGGATTCTTCGAGTGACCTCCCTCTCAAAGTTGGACTTACCCATCCGGATCGTTTGTCCCAGGTAAATGTACTCGTCGACAACTTCGAGAGGAGTGCCGTCAACAACTACCGGTACGGGTGTGACATGGACATTAGACATGATTTTCGTCTTGTCCATGTTCATCTTAAGACCCACCCGTTGTGAGGCACTGTTGAGGTCGCCTAGCATTGTGCTGAGGTCCGTCAGCGAACCTGCCAAGATGACTATATCGTCGGCAAATCGAAGGTGTGTGACGTGTTCGCCATTGATGTTGATGCCAAGACCTTTCCACTCCATCAGCTTGAACACATCTTCCAACGCAGCGGTGAACAGTTTCGGCGATATGACATCGCCTTGCCTGACTCCCCGCTGCAATTGGATGGGGTTCGTGCTTTGGTCATGTACTCGGACTGACATGGTGGCGGCTGTGTATACACACTTCAACACCTCGATGTACCTATAGTCGATCTGGCATCGCTGAAGGGACTCCAGCACCGCCCAGTGCTCGATAGAATCGAAGGCTTTCTCATAGTCCACATAAGCAACACATAACGGCAGATTATACTCCTCGGTCTTCTGTATAATCTGCCGAAGCGTGTGTATGTGGTCCATGGTGCTGTAGCCTTTTCGGAATCCGGCTTGTTCGGGAGGCTGGAAGTCGTCAAGCCTGCGTGCAATACGGTTAGTGAGGACTCTCGAAAACAACTTATACACGTGGCTCAGAAGCGCAATGGGCCTGTAGTTCTTCAGGAGGGTTTTATCGCCCTTTTTGAAGAACAGCACCACTACGCTTCTGCTCCACGCTTCCGGGGTAATGATATCACATCTGTTTATCCAGGCCATTAACTGTGTGCCAAATTTTAGCGCAATGCGATCCGTATTTTTTGGTAAGTAACAAGCTAACATACATTATCACAAACTCACATTTGTATTAATGAAATTTTGAAACCTCCAAAATATTTGCAAATAATACAAGCATGTCCAACTTTCATTTTATTACATGTATAGATTAGTGATAAAAGACTCTGTAATTTAACCAATGCAATTTATCTTCTCTGTATCATATTATGTGATAATGAAAAGGCTATAAACCACGCATTTCTTAACAATACGTGGTTATAAATCAATTCACTTCATAAATATTACGATAAGTGGAAGTTAAGAGAGATAGTCATTTATAGAGAGATAGTAGTTTATGACGACCCGCGTGGCCGAGCGGTTACCATACCGGTCTGACGCGCAATGGGTTCCGGGTTCGATTCCCGGCTAGACAGGTATCTGAATGATGAGTTTAGATTCCTGTTCTGGGTCTGGGTGTTTGTGTATTCGTCTTTGTGTGTGTCCATGGTACCCACGACACAGGAGAAAATCCTAGTGTGGGGCTATGAGTGTAGAAAGCGTGTGTTTTTTATAGTTTTTTTTTACATAAATTTGTAGCAGGTAGTAACCGAGCATGCAATCCAACTGATAGTAATAGAGTAAGACCCAAGACCGTCCCTGTAGTTCCGGGATCAGAATAGGACTACGGCATCTCCTGCCTATCGTAAAAGGCGACTAAAAAGGGCTTCCGGGGTTGGTTTTAGTGCGGTAAAAATCCCACATAACCCTGCGTCGCTCCCACGGCGTCGGGTACCTTTTGAAGGTTTCCTCCTCGAGAACAAAAAAAGAGCCGTAAGACACAACTTATTTTCTAAAGCCTACAACTGTCGGTTCTCAGTAGTCTCTTGTGTAGTTTTTAATACCTGAATGTTTCTGGAGCTTGTCCGGTGACACCTGCGCAGGTACCAAGTGAGAAAGGTAACTAAAAATAAAATAAAAATACTTAACTTAAATTTTTATGACTGATTTTTATATGTTTTGTGGAATATTACTCTGAAGTCATATAAAAAAATCTGACGCTTTCATGGGCCACAACGTTTATTAATGGAATAATGCAAATTAAAAATGATTCACCCAGCATCGAACGTCCAGAAGAACGCCGCCGAGTTTTAGTTAGGAGTCCAAGATATGGCTTCTAAACCCGCGGGCAGAAGTTCGTGAGGATTTCTCCGCGTTAAAAACTGGTTAGAAGAAAGTGTTAATTCTTTTATTGAAATAACATCCACGGGTGGCGGAGAGTGTTTTATCAGATCAATCCTACAAACTAAGCAAATTGTGCTAGGTAAATTTCTAGTTCTCTAACTTTACGAGTACTATCGCGTCAGTATGTAATTAGTTGAACCCCGTGATTACGAGTGCACGTTTTTTATTTCAATTTACAAAGATTGGTTAAGGCTTGGATTAACGCATATGATACTTTGGCTTTCTTTGGTAAATTGGCTCCATGCGGGCAGAACTAGCAAAGTCCAGGTATTCATAAAAAGTCTTCCTAATATTACGTTATAGTATACCGTAGCCCTATTCTGACCCCGGAACTACAGGGACGAGGGGACCGTACCCAAAGGTTAAAAACGGAACCCTATTACTAAGACAACGCTGCGTCTGGCCGTCTCTTCGTATGGCCGTCACCAGGCTGTATCTCATGAACCGTGATAGCTAGGCAGTTGCAATTTCCACAGATGATATATTTCAGTTGCCGCTATAAAAACAAAAGAGAATAAAATAAATATGTAAGGGGAGCTCGCATACAACTTTTTTTGCAGTATTTTATTGATAGTACGGAACCCTTCGTGTTCGAATCAGACTCGTACTTAGCCACTATTTTTTTAAATAATTTAATAATATTGCTTGTTATTGCTATCAGTCCTTAGATATAAACAACCTTAGCTTAGATATAAACAACCTTAACTCAGATATCTATTTACATTTTAGATCATTTCATCTAATAATTTTCTTGCTCGCAGGTTTTTGTTGTACAATTTATTCAATTAATAACAAATACCTCATAACACTCATAATTTTAAATAAAACTTATCTAATATTTTAATAATTGATACTATCAAAGAATTAATTGTGGGTTAACACGAACAAAAGTCTAGGTCAAGGAATATTACTTGAATCAAGTGTAAAATGATAATTAATGCTTCATATTCGAGAAAAATCAGAGGTAAGTTTATGATTTGTATTTTGTGAGCTTGGATTTTTTCATGCAAACAACACGCACGCATTTTAATATGTAATGTGTACGATCACGCATGAAAACATGCACTCCAAAAAATCTAATTTCAAGGAGAATCACAGTAGTCCTCGGCAGTATCAACGTATCTGTGAATAACTTCAGTTACCAACCCAAGTTTTTTTTATATGATTAAAGTAGCAAACGAGCATATGTCCACCTGATGGTAAGTGGTCACCGCCGCCCTGCGATATCTGTAAGCAACTTCATAAAGAACATAGGTTCTATCTGAAGTCAATCACAGCGTTGCTACTTCCGAGGACTGAGATGGTTGCCTCATATAAAAGTATGCCGGCAACCACACCCTTCCATCGAAACGCAGGAGATGCTTCACGCTAGAAATAGGTGTGGCGGTGGTACCTCCCCGGTTGAACTATACTGGTTCTATCACCTGGTAAAAGGTCAATATGAAGTTGTCCATGTCCATACAGATGTCCATGAGCGGCAGTGACCAGTTACCATCAGGTGGACTGCATGCTCGTTTGCTACTTCCATATTATAGAAGAAAAAAAACATGCGTGCGTACAAAGTACACATGTCAGAAGTGAAACTTCTTTGGCGAACTAATTTATAAATCTTGTTTATATTTATACAAATCTAAAACTTTAAATTTCCAAGATTAAGAGGAAGGGAAAAAGGCGTGATACGACGTTCGCTCTGTCTCACTTTTTCTCTCAATCTTTCACACTCGCTTGCTCCCTACTCTCACTCCACGGCTAGTTGCTCATGCTACGTTCGCCCTGTCTTACTCTCTCTCAATCGGTCTCGATCACTCTCTCTCTCTTTTCCGACACTTCCGTTGCATACCGGCGTGACGTTTCATCTGTAAAAATTTTGCCCTCATGCGCCTAAAGAAGTTTCACTTCAAAAATGTATGTATCTAAGGCCACTAAATTTCGCTGCACTTTGAAGCGTTTTAATGGAGCTACGGACCTTGTGTCATGAAGCTCTGGACTTAGCAAAAAACATTAAGGTAAATCTACAATATAGGTACCCAATATGGATAATACTTTTCTTACGTCACCAATCCAAATTGAGGTTAACAGAAACAATAACAGTAAAATCGTTAATCTTTATAACTTTATGCAAATATCTGAAATGGTTTGTACAGTTAGGTAGCTGTTTACGTAAGCATCTTTAGCTAAAGGAAGATTCACAAGTTTGTACCTAGACTTAATAGTTAATATTATCTTTTGAAACTTTGCATTCCTTTTAGTAGTCGTAAACCCTTTTTGTTCCATTGCTGGGCTACGTTGTTCTTTCCGATTGAGACTTTTAGGCCATCGTCCACCGCGATGGCCAAGTGCGAAATGTTAACTTCACACATCTTTGTGTTTTTTTTGAGAACTCACAGTGTTGTAGGTTTTCTCACAATATGTTTCTTCGCAGTAAAGCATTAATAGTAAATTTTTAATACGCATGTTATTTTATACAAATCATGGTTCCTGGGATTAAAATCAGGTACCCACAATTGAGAGACCGAATTTCAACCATTAGTGCCTATAACCTAATGAGTAGGCTATAAATGTTTATAAGTGGTAAAACCAGTGTAGTTCGACGGGGAAAGAACCACCGCCACACCTATTTCTAACGTGATCTTGCGTTTCGAGGGAAGGGTATGGTTGCCGGCACACTTTTATATGAGGCGACCATCATAGTCTCCGGGAGTAGCAACGCATCTGTGATTGACTTCAGATAGAACCCATGTTTGTGATCACTTTGTGACCGCTTACCATCAGGTGGAGTGCACGGTTTGCTACTTCAGTCAAATAATAAAAAAAAGTATCCTTTTAGTATTTCCACATAATTAGAGAAAACTGCAGTAACAAAAAAGCAGAATCACAATAGTTAATTAATTTGATTATAGCATCTTGGCTTATTCGCAGGTATCAAATGGTAAAAAGGACAGTTATTGCGCAAGAAAAACAGTTAACGCATTCAATTCTAGCGTAAAAAGTTTATGATTAATGCCGTCGTAATGGAAATTGCAGTATTAGCATGATAGTATTGAGATAAACGCGTTTTAAGTGTTTTTTTCAAGTCTACTTCACCTCATTGATATTACAGTAAAATATCTGGTTTTAAAACTGGATAGTTTTTGTAGGTACTATTTGTCGTAAGTATCTACTGCATTTCATTCTTATAAATAAGGTCTTCCACATCCTCTATATATTAATACGTGAAGCAAAAATTTGTGATCCGTTGTTAAGATACTTGGTGCAGACGAAAGAGTATGAAATTACGCACGGTTATAGTTGATGTAGATAAGGATTGCGCAATGCCAATATTTTTTTCAAATAATGCATAAAACATACATAAAATCAACTAAGAACACATTACACACACTATCTTGCATTTGACACAAACACATAGGTACATATTAAACGAAATAAAACATTCAATGTCTTACTATGAAAACACATAACGGCAAAAATGTCAGATGTCTTTGTCAAAATACCCGCTATTGCTTTTGCAGCTTAGTTAACAAACGTCTTTTTACCTTTAACGGATGCATTGAAAATAACTTGAAAATTATTACAATCTATTTAAATTAGAGATATATTGCTACTTTGGACAGTATGAAGTTTAGTTAGAAACGACGACGACGTTTGAATTTTGACCGTTGCGATGGGTGACTACCTAGTTGAGATAAACACGTTTCAAGCGTTTTTCAAGTCTACTTCTCTCTCTCTCTCATCAACCCATTATTGGCCCACTGCTGGGCACGGGTCTTCTCACAGAATGAGAGAGTTTAGGCCATAGTCCACCGCGCTGGCCAAGTGCGAATTGGTGGAAGTCTCACCTCATTTATATTACAGTAACATATCTGCTTTGAAAACTGGATAGTTTTTGTAGGTACTTTTTGTCGTAAGTACCTATTGCATTTAATTCTTATAAGGTCTTCCGCATTTACGGTAATACCTTTTCTACCCACATGTAGGTGACATACTTCTGATGCAATCACAGGAGCTAACTTTTATAACCAATGTAAAAACAATATGGCAATAAAAAAGATATACAAATTAAAAATAACCCACTGAGTTTCTTGCCGGATCTTCTCAGTTGAGGTGGTGTTCCGATCCGGTGGTAGTGTTAAAAATATATATGTAATTGACAATTTGTAAGTGCCTCCGTAGGCCTATGCAAAATAAAGTCATTTCATTTCGTTTCACAGCAAAAAAAGCAAAAATGATGCCTTCTGCCCACCTTTACGAAGCAGAATACTGATCACGAAATAACTAAGCACTGAGAATATAAAAAATATCTTACCAAACCTAAAAGCCGTTCATGGGTTACGTAAACACTATAGCTATAGGGTTGTGCTAGTACGTGATTACGTAAGCAATAGTTTTAACTTTTTAGCACATATGGCGACGTAAACATCTATAACTCGGGGCAAATTCGATCTGGAATATATGTAAACAAACCATAAAAATTCTTATGTAGGGTTATCACCAACTTACACGAATTTTTGAAGTGAAACTTCTTTATCGGGGTTGGAAAACAAAATTGAAACTTCTTTATCAGGGTTGGAAAAAAAATTAGTGTAACATTTTTTCGTTACGCGCCATCTTTTTTTTCCGTTACGCGCCATCTTTTTCTTATCCCTACCACGCGTGATATTAGATAGATTATTATAGATTAGATTGTTAGATAAAGTTTAATAAAAGCCTTTTATTAAACTTTATCTAATTTAACTTTATTTAACCAATTTCTGTAAAGTTGCATATAGTAAATTATTTTTTGAAAAATAACGTCATAAAGAAGTTTCACTTCTTACGAGTGTACGCTAGTACACGCACACATTTTTACACAAAAACACTTTATATTCAACCAAAGTATGTATAAAATTTTCGCGAAGTAATTTAGTTAACGAGAGTTAATTTATTAATAAATACCAACTGCAAGATAATAACTAAAACCAATCAAACAAAATTTCTTTACCATTATCGTCATTGTATAACTTATGATGTTACAACCCTAATTCCATGAAGGGATTTGCAACCTATTATAAGTTACAGGTTAATGTTAATAATAGGTAAGGGACGGCTGATAAAACAACAAAAAGTTGCATTCCCCTGCCTGTCAGTGGTTGCTAGGCAACGCTTTGTTATTAAACATTCCATATCGAATTCGCCCCGAGTATAGTAATATTTGTACATTACAATGTTTACGTAAAGCTTAAGCTTTGCTTACTTTTGCTGAGAAGAGGAGTGGGGGCTTTGTGAACTTGGCACCCGACTTTGAAAAATTGATATTTTTTTTTATGATTCTTATAGGTTATCGTTTGTAGTTGTTTGTAGTAACATTAATTTTGTTTGTAGTTACTCTAAAAAAAAATTACGGGACTTTAAAAAAAACTTGGCACCCGACTTTGCAAAATCGATTTTTTTTATATGAAACTTATAGATTATGGTATGTACTTGATTGTAGTAAAACTTGTTTTGTTTGTAGTAGCTCCAAAAAAAAAAATAAAAAAAAACTTAAAAACCTCTTTTTGCCGAAATTCAAGTTAAGTGGTCTTTACTAAAAAATAACAGTATGTAGGATATAAATAACGAAAACAAGCAACTACAAACGCGCTTATCGCTACTACAAACGAAAATAAACAACTACAAACGCGCTTATCGCTACTACAAACGAAAACAAGCAACTACAAACGCAATTATCGCTACTACAAACGAAATCAAGGAACTACAAACGCGCTTATCGCTACTACAAACGAAAATAAGCAACTACAAACGCAATTATCGCTACTACAAACGAAATCAAGGAACTACAAACGCGCTTATCGCTACTACAAACGAAAATAAGCAACTACAAACGCGCTTATCGCTACTACAAACGAAAACAAGCAACTACAAACGCAATTATCGCTACTACAAACGAAATCAAGGAACTACAAACGCGCTTATCGCTACTACAAACGAAAATAAGCAACTACAAACGCGCTTATCGCTACTACAAACGAAATCAAGGAACTACAAACGCAATTATCGCTACTACAAACGAAAATAAGCAACTACAAACGCAATTATCGCTACTACAAACGAAAATAAGCAACTACAAACGCGCTTATCGCTACTACAAACGAAATCAAGGAACTACAAACGCGCTTATCGCTAGTACAAACGAAAATAAGCAACTACTAACGCGCTTATCGCTACTACAAACGAAAATAAGCAACTACAAACGCGCTTATCGCTACTACAAACGAAATCAAGGAACTACAAACGCGCTTATCGCTACTACAAACGAAAATAAGCAACTACAAACGCGCTTATCGCTACTACAAACGAAATCAAGGAACTACAAACGCGCTTATCGCTACTACAAACGAAAACAAGCAACTACAAACGCAATTATCGCTACTACAAACGAAATCAAGGAACTACAAACGCGCTTATCGCTACTACAAACGAAAATAAGCATTTACAAACGCGCTTATCGATACTACAAACGAAATCAAGGAACTACAAACGCAATTATCGCTACTACAAACGAAAATAAGCAACTACAAACGCAATTATCGCTACTACAAACGAAAATAAGCAACTACAAACGCGCTTATCGCTACTACAAACGAAAATAAGCAACTACAAACGCGCTTATCGCTGCTACAAACGAAAATAAGCAACTACAAACGCGCTTATCGCTACTACAAACGAAAATAAGCAACTACAAACGCGCTTATCGCTACTACAAACGAAAACAAGCAACTACAAACGCAATTATCGCTACTACAAACGAAATCAAGGAACTACAAACGCGCTTATCGCTACTACAAACGAAAATAAGCAACTACAAACGCGCTTATCGCTACTACAAACGAAATCAAGGAACTACAAACGCAATTATCGCTACTACAAACGAAAATAAGCAACTACAAACGCAATTATCGCTACTACAAACGAAAATAAGCAACTACAAACGCGCTTATCGCTACTATAAACGAAATCAAGGAACTACAAACGCGCTTATCGCTAGTACAAACGAAAATAAGCAACTACTAACGCGCTTATCGCTACTACAAACGAAAATAAGCAACTACAAACGCGCTTATTGCTACTACAAACGAAATCAAGGAACTACAAACGCGCTTATCGCTACTACAAACGAAAATAAGCAACTACAAACGAGCTTATCGCTACTACAAACGAAATCAAGTAACTACAAACGCAATTATCGCTACTACAAACGAAATCAAGGAACTACAAACGCAATTATCGCTACTACAAACGAAAATAAGCAACTACAAACGCAATTATCGCTACTACAAACGAAAATAAGCAACTACAAACGCGCTTATCGCTACTACAAACGAAATCAAGGAACTACAAACGCGCTTATCGCTAGTACAAACGAAAATAAGCAACTACTAACGCGCTTATCGCTACTACAAACGAAAATAAGCAACTACAAACGCGCTTATCGCTACTACAAACGAAATCAAGGAACTACAAACGCGCTTATCGCTACTACAAACGAAAATAAGCAACTACAAACGCGCTTATCGCTACTACAAACGAAATCAAGGAACTACAAACGCGCTTATCGCTACTACAAACGAAAACAAGCAACTACAAACGCAATTATCGCTACTACAAACGAAATCAAGGAACTACAAACGCGCTTATCGCTACTACAAACGAAAATAAGCATTTACAAACGCGCTTATCGATACTACAAACGAAATCAAGGAACTACAAACGCAATTATCGCTACTACAAACGAAAATAAGCAACTACAAACGCAATTATCGCTACTACAAACGAAAATAAGCAACTACAAACGCGCTTATCGCTACTACAAACGAAAATAAGCAACTACAAACGCGCTTATCGCTGCTACAAACGAAAATAAGCAACTACAAACGCGCTTATCGCTACTACAAACGAAAATAAGCAACTACAAACGCGCTTATCGCTACTACAAACGAAAACAAGCAACTACAAACGCAATTATCGCTACTACAAACGAAATCAAGGAACTACAAACGCGCTTATCGCTACTACAAACGAAAATAAGCAACTACAAACGCGCTTATCGCTACTACAAACGAAATCAAGGAACTACAAACGCAATTATCGCTACTACAAACGAAAATAAGCAACTACAAACGCAATTATCGCTACTACAAACGAAAATAAGCAACTACAAACGCAATTATCGCTACTACAAACGAAATCTGCGTTTGTAGTTGCTTGTTTTCGTTTGTAGTAGCGATAAGCGCGTTTGTAGTTGCTTATTTTCGTTTGTAGTAGCGATAAGCGCGTTTGTAGTTCCTTGATTTCGTTTGTAGTAGCGATAAGCGCGTTTGTAGTTGCTTATTTTCGTTTGTAGTAGCGATAAGCGCGTTTGTAGTTGCTTATTTTCGTTTGTAGTAGCGATAAGCGCGTTTGTAGTTGCTTATTTTCGTTTGTAGTAGCGATAAGCGCGTTTGTAGTTCCTTGATTTCGTTTGTAGTAGCGATAATTGCGTTTGTAGTTCCTTGATTTCGTTTATAGTAGCGATAATTGCGTTTGTAGTTCCTTGATTTCGTTTGTAGTAGCGATAAGCGCGTTTGTAGTTGCTTATTTTCGTTTGTAGTAGCGATAAGCGCGTTTGTAGTTGCTTATTTTCGTTTGTAGTAGCGATAAGCGCGTTTGTAGTTGCTTATTTTCGTTTGTAGTAGCTTGTTTTTGTTATATATATCCTACATACTGTTATTTTTTAGTAAATACCACTTAACTTGAATTTCGGCAAAAAGAGGTTTTTAAGTTTTTTTTTTATTTTTTTTGGGGCTACTACAAACAAAAAAAGTTTTACTACAATCAAGTACATACCATAATCTATAAGTTTCATATAAAAAAAAATCGATTTTTCAAAGTCGGGTGCCAAGTTTTTTTTAAAGTCCCGTAATTTTTTTTTAGAGTAACTACAAACAAAATTAATGTTACTACAAACAACTACAAACGATAACCTATAAGAATCATAAAAAAAATATCAATTTTTCAAAGTCGGGTGCCAAGTTCACAAAGCCGAGGAGTGGGCGGGTAAATGGTATGGTAATGGTATGGTCGAAGGTGGTAGAACCAGTGTAGTTCGACCGGGGAAGTACCACCGCCACACCTATTTCTAGCGTGAAGCATTTCTTGCGTTTCGATAGAAGGCTGTGGTTGACGGCACACTTTTACATGAGGCGACCATCATAGTCCTCGGGAGTAGCAACGCATCTCTGTTTGACTTCAGATAGAACTCATGTTCTGTATGAAGTTGGTTACAGATGTCCATGAGCGGCAGTGACCACTTACCATCAGGTGGACTGCATGCTCGTTTGCTACTTCAGTCAAAAAAAAAAATGTTGTAAATATGCTTAGGGGCCATCCATATGTTACGTCACATGTTACCACCCCATAACGACAAGAGTGTGACAAGGGGCGAGGAAAAATTTTGTATTTTCACATTTAATTTTGGAACTACTGTTTTTAATTTCAAATTTAATCGGCCCCTATATCGGATATTTTAGTCTAAGACACCAACAGACCTGGATCCCAGACACGCTTCGAGGGCGTTCGATGTCGCATTCCGTTACATCGCAAATCCATCGCAAAAACTTATCACTACATAGTATAAAACAAGGTCGCTTCTCGCTGTCTGTCCCTATGTATGCTTAGATCTTTAAAACTACGCTTCGGATTTTAATGCAGTTTTTTTTAATAGATAGAGTGATTCAAGAGGAAGGTTTTTATGTATAATACATGTATAACATAGTGGAGAAACACTGAATTTTTTCTGAGCCTGATGGGGCAATGGGCTCAGAGGATTCCGGTCCTTTGGAGATCCCAGAGTCCTCTTTGTAGCGTTGAGGACGACCACCCTTTAGTGCGGTAAAAATCCCACATAATCCTGCGTCGAAGGTTTCCCCCTCGAAAACAAAAAAAAAGGTAACTTTTATTCTTACGTGTATTAGATCGAAAGCAGAAATGTGTGGCTATGTAGCGACATAGCGGTAGACAAACTTCAGAAGACCATAACCTTACAAGTTAAACAAGCAATCAATTCAAACTCAACAAAACCAACGTTTCTCAAACAGTTATCGCAAACAGGGTGTATAGATTCGCTTCGCTTATCAAATTAAACTCGTACTTAAGCAACGGCGCATAATGGCCAGCTGTTACGCGTATTAACTAACAGTCGTTAATTGATCCATTGTAACTCGATACTAGTTATGAACGGTATATAAATAGCTCAGTGTTAGTAATGGAGTATAGACGTTGAAAGGAGCACAGGTCGTTCAGAGGAGTCCTATGTCCAGCAGTGGTTATAGGCCTCCTCTGATGCATAGAGTCATAGATTTGCGTTTCTTGCGTTTTGATTAAGGGGTGTGGTTGCCGGCACACTTTATTAGGCGACCATCATAGTCCTCGGTAATAACAACGCATCTGTGATTCACTTCAGATAGAACCCATGTCCTGTTTGAGGTTGCGTACAGATGCCCATGGGCGGCAGTCACTACTTACCATCAGATGGGACATGCTCATTTGCTACTTCAATCAGATAAAAAAGAACTAGGTACACAAGTTCTATCTGCTTCAATGTAATAACTCATTATACTTATACTTGAAGACCCGCGTGGCGGAGCGGTTACCATAACGGTCTGACGTAACGGTCCCGGGTTCGATTCCCGGCCAGACAGGTATCTGAATGATGAGTTTAGATTCATTTTCTGGGTCTGGGTGTTTGTTTATTCGTCTTCTGTGTCCACGGTACACACGACATAGGAAAAAATCCTAGTGTGTGGCTATGAGTGTAGAAAGCGTTTTTTTACTTATACTAACACTTGTTTGTCCACTGATAGGTAAAAGTTGTCCCAGTTATGGTCAAAACTTCCCACTCCCGTAGACAGTCCGACAGGTCACGCGTCTTGCTCTCAGAACTAGTTTCCTGTGATATCTAGATCTAGTTTTTGTGACGTAATCAATTGCCTCACGTCTGGTTTGATGTCCTACATTCATCGAGTAAGATTCCTATTTAGGGACGGTGAAAAAAGCTAGACAGTAAATATTTGGCTAGGCACAAACATCTACTTAGAGCAGTCATAGCCTAACGGTTGGAATTTGCCCTCTCAGGCCACCACTGACTTTCCTAAAATTATGTGCGTATTAGAAATTAATTATCACTTCTTTTCGGTGAAGGAAAACATCGTGAGGAAACCTACACACCCGAGAGTTGTTTAAAAAAATTGTTCTCGGAGGTGCGTGAAGTCCACGAATTCGCACTAGGCCAGCGCGGTGGACTATGGCCTAAACTCTCTCATTCTGAGAGAAGACCCGTGCCCAGTGGGACAATAATGGGTTGACGAGAAACATCTTCTTGAATGTTATAAGTATAATGTTTACACTGATATGACGTATAGAAACAATCAGCACTCATAGTCTTGGTTGAAACTCCGCCTTCCAAATGCGTGTCAGTGCATATTAAAAATATTTTCACTGTTTTACGGTGAAGACTTTACAAAACATCGTGGAGAACTTTAAATATACTAGAAGTGCTGTAAAAAACTTCTTAAAGGTGTGTAATGTTTTCTCATTTGCACTTCGCCAGCGCGGTGGACTAAGGCCTAAATCTTTTGAGACAAGACCCTGACCTAGTTGTGTGATAATAATGGGTGGACAAAAACAATGACTTACAGGAAATTTTAATTCAATTATCGGTCGCGACATCTTCTTTATAAAAACGAATGTTTGTCGGTATGTCCTCTATAGAATCGTAAACTATTCATTTGATAATGTGATGATCTTTAGCAAAGTTGTTATTCATGAGCTCACGAAGGTTTCTGGTGTATTTTTTTGTGATGGCGCAGCAACAAGCGCAAAGTACAGCTAGTTTTTTATAAAATTAATGCAAAGCACCTGATTGTAAGTGGCCACTGCCTACAGGGATCTGTGATTATCTAACAGATTAATTTCGTTCGGTTTGTGATCGGTCAAAACATTGTTATTACCTACATAGGTTTAGGAACGCTTTATGTAATTACCTACTTACTTTACCGTTTACCTTTAAGCTTACTTTACCACACTTTCCAGTTATTAACCATCAAGTCACCAAAACTTTCAACAAATCAACAATTACCTACATCTTTACTTAAATCTTTGTCTCACCTTAAACCTTAAGCTTTACTTAAACTCTCTGCCTATGTGGTTTACGAAAAAACTCTTTCGGTGTGGTTTATTTTTTCGCTGACCACCCTCTCACACAATCTTTAAAGTTCCGTCAAGCCTAAAAAAAAGATAAAGGAAAATTGTACCTTATTGTTAAAGTACATGCCAAGTTATCTTTTAAACAGTGAAAAAAGGTGGCAACCCTAAATAAATTCATGGAAGATCATCAAGTTTCCAACAATTAAACCAACCTTTCCCTAAAGAGAACCAATCGTTCAATAACCCGTGAAACATCCGCTTTCGAAGCACGGCAGCTATTATCAAAATTGGGCGAAGCGGGCGTATTACGAATTTTCACTCGCTATTTTCGTGTCGGAGATAATTTGAGGTACGGAGAGAGTTGTGATATAATAGACACGAATGCTGGGTAATGCCGTAGATAGAACATAACAGACTCCAAGCCCAAATAAATAAAATTTAAAGTAATATATAAAAGTTGTTGGAATAAATTTCGTAAAGGTTACATGTATAAACTTGGAATATGTGTTAAAGTAATAAATAAAACTTATAGAAATAAAATTTTGGAACACTTACTATACTAATCCGTTTTGGGTAGGACTTTTGCACTTAATTGACTTTTTATACCAAAAATGTTAGGATACTTCTAGGCAGATCTTCGCTATGTAACAAAGAAACCTATAAATAGATTCAGATATAAAAAGGTTTTAAAAACGGAGATCTACGTATTTCTAACAACTTTGGTATAAGATGTATTTTTTGTAAAAATCAAACTAATACCTGTTTTCACTAGGTGCATATAGAAACTTACGCACTATTCTTGTTACTTACTGACATTTGATAAGGAAATGTTAAAAAAAAACAAGATCTATCAACACATCTCCGTTTTTCTATCATTTTTGTTACAAAAAGTAAAATTTGACAAAAAACAGAGTTATACCCGTTTTCATTAGGGGCACATACATATATAAGACTTTTTTTTTTTTCCTATAGTGGCATTCACATCTCCTGAGTGTGAGACGTATATATAAGACTTACGCGAGGTCTTATTAGTGACATCTGACACTTTGATTCCGTATACCCGATCACGTAATAGTTAAGTAACCGTGTCAAATTGCGGACTCTAAAGTTACTAGGTATGTAGTGTAAGAGCCAAGTTTTGCGCATAACTTTATTCATCAAAGTTCATTTTATATAACAGATATATGAGATCACTGGGTTAGGTTAGCCCACTTCGGTCTCGTCTAGAACGGTAATGAGGGTCCTATGTGTTAATCTAGGCCATAAACTATCGTCCCTGTAGTTCCGGGAACAGAATAGGGCTACGGTATCCTCTGTCTGTCGTAAGAGGCGACTAAAAGTGGCTACGGGCGGCTAGAGTGGGAGCTTGAACCGTCCAGCCAGGCGATCCCGGGAAGGACGGCGGTATGTGTGGTCGCATATCGTCGTAAAGACTAGACGGAGTGGTGGGCCCAGCCCGAGGAGCCCGAGGAGGATCTGAGAGGAGCCCGATGGGGCAACGCGCTCAGAGAATTCCGTCTGCAGTCCTTTGGAGGTCCCGGAGTCCTCTTTATAGCGCCAAGTTCGGGACGGCGGACGAATGCTATTAGCATACCCGCAGTCCCAGCAAAGGGCGTACGGAGGAACAGAATGGACAGCCGGTAGGAGTCCCGCATACCCTCTCAACTGCCCCGCGCGAGAGGCACCCATTAAGGGTTTCCTCACGTAGAAAAAAGACGATAAACTATGTATTTGCCAAATGTCAGCAAAATCCGACGATTAGTTTATGCTTCAAAGAACTTGTCTTTTGTACATTGCGTAAGAGGAAGGTACTGTTTGTACAAACCTACAAACAATAAGATTATGACATCGGAAAGGAGAAAGAATTGGTATCCGTTTGTAAGTTAGTGTTAGTTAATTGATCAACAGTTTAGTACCGTTTACCGTGGTAAATCTTTGTTAGTTGCACAATACTTAGTTAAAGTAGACAGCACTGGCGTACAGGGGTCTTTATGTTGAATGGGGGAAGACAACCCAATTGAAGGTAGACTTTGACGGCCTAAGAAGGGATCTTACTTCAAAATTTACTCAACGTTTCTCCTATTTCTGATTTTTTTTCGGTCTCTTAAGATAAAATGGACTGAGGTACCTACCTAGGTACCTACTTATATAATTTTTGATTCAGTGAGGAGGCTAAGGCCTTTTGTCATCTGGGAGTACCCAGATGCCCCACTGATAAGTTGTCTCCATAATAAGCTGAGACAGACTCAGCTGTTCACAAATGAGTGGTTCGCAACGATATTAAAAGAGGGGGGGTGAATAGTACAATTCTTGCTACTATGTATCATCAATAAAAATTGTTGTAAGTACCTATGTAATAAAAATTAAAACTAGGTAAGGAGGTATTTAACAAATTTCCTCGTCAACCCATTATTGTCCCACTGCTGGGCACAGGTCTTCTCTTAGAATAAGAGAGTTATAGGCCATAGTCCACCGCGCTGGCCAAGTACGAATTGGTTGACTTCACACACCTCCGAGAACTTTTAATTTTAAAGAACTCTCGAGTGTGTTGGTTTCATCGCGATGTTTTCCGTCACTGTAAAATCACAGTAATAATCTAATATACCTATAAAATTCTCGTGTCACAGTTTTTGATGCCATACTCCTCCGAAACGGCTTGACCGATTTTTACCAAATTTTATATGCTTATTCAGTAGGTCTGAGAATCGGCCAACATCTATTTTTCATACCCCTTAAGGGTTGTCCACCCTTAACATTTTTTTTATTTTTTATATGGCAAAACAACGGTTGTCAGGACAGCTAGTTAATTATATTATTATTGCCATTTAATAAATTTATAAGTTAATAACTTTTAAATGCTTATATTTTTTAATACTTACGTAAGTTGTAAATTATATTTAATTATAATATGCTCTTTTCTTTTTATTTACAAACAATAAAACATTTTTTGGCTGATTTTATTCATGTAGCTTAACATTTGATTACTTCTATTCTATTCAATTACAGGTCATTTCTCATAGCTTTTATCTTTTTAAAACGCTTTACAAAAAACCATTAAGTAAGTGAATCGTTAACCCATAGTTTTAAACCAAGTGAAACGAATCATTTATATTCTCATTCAATCCAATTTATCGCATGCTGAGAATCTATTTCGAAAATGTTAATTAAAGCATTACTTCTGGTTTCCTTAATCATTCTCAACCTCTAATTAAGGTTGTTAGTCAATCAGTTTTGTTTTAATTCGAAAAACAAGTTTAAAGTAGCTGTAATCTATTACAAACGGTGCTTAGAACAATATTTTTTTATCTGACTGTAGTAGCAAACGAACATGCAGTCCACCTGATAGTAAGTGGCCACTGCCGCCCATGGACATCTGTGATCAACTTCATACAGAACATGGGTTCCATCTGAAGTCAATCACAGATGCGTTGCTACTCCCGAGGACTAAGATGGTCGCATCATGTGAAAGTGTACCGGCAACCACACCCTTCTATCGAAACGCAAGAAATGCTTCACGCTATAAATATGTGTGGCGGTGGTACTTCCCCGGTCGAACTACACTGGTTCTACCACCTTGATACTATTTTGTGGAAGAACAATAAATAGGTAAGTAGGATTCTGTCTAGTTACTTCATTATTTGTTAAAGAGGTAAGTAACTCAGTTGTGTGGGATACGAGCCCAATAGTGGGAAAAGTAAGCGGCAACAAGTTACAATTATCTTGTTTATCGACCCACGCCCAGAATAGAAAACTGAACTCATCGTTTAATTGAGTATGCTGGCCGTGACTCAAACCCGGAACCCTGCGTATCAGACCGGTATACAGACCAATATTGAAATTACCAGTATTTGCTGACACACATGCAGTTACAGAATTTAATCTACATTCTTCATTTAGGTAGTTGTCTGACCGGAAATTAAACCCGGAACTGCATGTCTGACCGGCATAGTCATAACTACGCCACACTGATTGTCAAGTTACATTTGTTAGGTAATATGCAGACATAGATTTCAAATAGAAATACATGTATCATATCATATTTGCTAGTTTTTTTATACTTAAACCAGACCAGACCAGAGCATTGGTAGCCTAATGGTTGAAACTTGCCCTCTCGATCGGGAGGTCCGAGGTTCAAACCCAGGCACGCACCACTGATTTATGTGCGTAATAGAAATTAATTATCACTGCTTTTCGGTGAAGGTGAGGAAACCTACACACCCGATAGTTCTTAAAAAAAAGTTCTCGGAGGTGTGTGAAGTTCACCAATTCGCACTTATCCAGCGCGGTGGACTATGGCCTACACTCTCTCATTCCGATAGAACACCCGTGCCCAACAGTGGGCCAATAATGGGTTGATGATAAACCAGACTATAAGGCAGACTTGCTACCTGAAAAGTAGTCACCGTCGCCTATGGACATTTGGAATACCAGAGGACTCGCCTACGTTCTACCACCGAATTGCGAAAGAAAGCTCTTTTCGCAATTCGGTGGTAAAACGTATTTGGTTCGACCGGTGGGTACCAATGCCAGACCTATTTTTAGCGTGAAGCAATTCCTGTGCTTCGGTGGAAGGGTGAAGTGTCGCCACCCTTTTATATGAGGGGATCTTCTTAATCCTCGGAAGTAGCAACGCATCTGTGATTAACTTCATATAGAACACATTTTATATGAGATTGATTACATGACCACAAAGTGGTGTGCATGCTCCTTTGCTATTTCAAGTGTATGTAAAAAAGCTGCCTAGCCAGTGATCGAATCCGGAACCTTACGTTGAGTTTCGTATTTCTTAAGGCTAGTATTAAGCGAGGTAGGCGCCATAGAAACTAACGATGCCGTTAGAGATGTTAATTTCTTTCGTGATTCAATTATTATGGGCATTGCGATCGCGAACAATTTCTCTATTCACTTTCTAACACTCGTGGTCATGACTTGAATGTATAGTAGCTCGAGTATGTAGGCAGTGTTTATTTATAGTAAGTACACGTGCCTATCAAAAAAAAAGTAAAAAATATATTTAAAAGATTTTAGTCGTCTTTTTTCTTATTCTTTTCACAAAACCCTTTCATTTGATACCCATGTCAAAAATGCTTAGAAATAATTGTTTGCCATATTGGGTTGACCGCCATATTGGATTAATAATGCTGTCGCGGGTAAGGTGTGCTGCTTATAACAGGCGTTCCAATTTAATTCCCAGGTCCTGCATGCTCCTTTAGTATGATATGGGATCAAAATAGAACAACAGTATCTCATGTCTACTGTGAGAGCCGATTAGAAGAGGTATGAGTTGTAGCTGCGGGGTTTAACTGTATATTATAAATTGGTGTGTTTATGACAATTTATTCGGTCAGTAGTAAAATTCTATTAAAATAAGGCTCTATAGTAGAAGCGACAATAACTCTGTATCATTACGGTATCACAAAATAAAAATCAGCTGTAGTAGTTTAAAAATAGTTGAAACAAAGAAAATATTTAATCCTTTTCTATTCGCACACAATAAGCAAATAGTCTTACTTGTATAGACAACATTCGTTAAACTTTATTAACCCCCACGCAAAGGAAATGTTATGCTTGGGTACAGTTGTATTTTTACAACAAAGAATTAATTATGGAGATCACATTTGCACGAGTGAATATATTATTCATCTACAAGATTCTATAGAAATAAAGGTGCATAAATTAACATTAGAGTAAACACAGGTATAACTTCTACATAACCTGAGATTGGTAACAAATGCGTTGCTATCCCTGAGAACTTGGGACACAATAGATTTTTTACAGCACCTTGTAGCAAAACGAGCATGCAGTCCACTTGATGGTACTTACCATCCATGCACATCTGTAAACATCTTTATATAGAACATGGATTCTATCTGAACTTAATCACAGATGCGTCGTTACTCCCGAGGACTATGATGTTCGCCTCATATAAAAGTGTGCCGGAAACGCAAGAACTGTTTTATGCTAGAAATAGGTGTGGCGTTGGTACTTCCCCGATCGAACGACACTGGTTCTACCACCTTCGAAACTTTGCTTAGTTAGCATTAGGTAAACTTGATCATTTAAGTACCATTAAGAGGGCCTGATTTGGATGTGATTTCTGTCGCCCATGGACATCTATATGCAACTTCATATAGAACGGGGGTTGTATCTAATGTCAATGACAGATGCGTTGCCACTCCTAACGGACAATAAAATGAGCCGACAACCACACCCTTCCATTGAAATGCAAGAACTGCTTTAGGCCCTAAGTAGGTATTGCGGTATATCTCCCCAGTCGTAATGCATTTGTTTTATCTGGTATTTCTTTATGTCCACAAATTCGCAATTGGCCAGCGCGGTGAACCATGGCCTAAACCTCTCTCATTCTGAGAGAAGACCAGTGCCCAGCAGTGGGACAGTAATGGGTTGACGAGAATTTCTTTATCAAACCCTTCATATAAAAATATAGCAGTGCTTTCCGCTTTATATCATATTAGCTTTATATTATATCATATCATTTCTGCTTTAGGTATATCATTGTTGATATAAAGCAAAAATAGGTGTGTCAGAAGTACATCGACAGGCGAACCATAGAAGCTACAGCCATCATTATTATTCAGACGACCCGCGTGGCGGAGCGGTTACCATACCGATCTGACGCGCAATGGGTACCAGGTTCGATTCCCGGCCAGACATGTATCTGAGTTTAGATTCATGTTCTGGATCTGGGTGTTTGTGTATTCGTCTTATGTGTGTCCATGGTACCCACGACACAGGAGAAAATCCTAGTGTGGGGCTATGAGTGTAGAAAGTGTGTGTTTTATTCGTCAATTAAACAATGTGTGATAGAGTGCATCTGAATTGCAACCGCAAAGCCTTTGCCACTTTTATTACAAGAAAATTTGTTAATTATTTTTTATCTATGTTTCAAACATACATTAGCACATATTATGAGTAGAACAAAAGTTAACAAGTGAAGTTACCATCATTGTCTTCACTACAATGATGAGAACAAGTCAAATGTTACATTGCATCATAATACTAGAAAGTTTGTGTGACAGCATTTTGAACTTGTGTAAAGTTTAAAAGATATGTTTAGAATTGCTTATGTAATAACATAGAAGTCATATTAGTTGTTAAATAAATATCTAATTACCTAACATGAGGATAATTCATCATCCAAGATCTCCGTCAGCTTGAGTTACCGTTATCATGGTACACAGTATCCTATCTAATTATGCAGATCATAAACTATCCATGTACCACATTTTATAGGTGGTAGAACCAGCACTGGACCGGGGAAGTACCACCGCCCCACCTATTTTTAGCGTGAAGCATTTCTTGTGTTTCGATGGAAGGGTGTGATTGCCGGTACACTTTGTTATAAGGAGATCATCTTAATCCTCCAGAGTAGCAACGCATCTGTGATTGACTTCAGATAGAATCCATGTCCTGTTTGTTTGAAGTTGCTTGCAGATGTCCATGGTCGACAATGGCTACTTACCATCAGGTGGACTGCATGCTAGTTTGCTACTTCAATGAGATGTAAAAAAAAACATTGATCGATCCTCACGAACTTTCGCCCTTATAATGTGAGTAAGATTTAAAGTATTCTAAAAACTGAATGCAAATGAAACAGCATTACATGATTATTGGTAGAGGGAAAACTAATGAATTGGCATCACCAACATGCTGTGTGACAAGGTGGTATGTGATATCTATCTGTAACTGCAGACCATTACTTGAAAGATTTAGTGAATAATATCCAATAATTTTATAACTCTCCATTTTAATGATTTTTGAAGTTATACTTCTTTAGATTTGTTATGAAAAAAATATGAGAATAAGGTGAAAGATAGGTATATTTTTTAAAATACTTTTATCTTTTTACGCCAAAGAAGTTTGTATAACTTCTTACACATGTACTTAAGTATATACATACTTTTTTCTATAATAATATGTGTTGTCATCCATTATTATTTACCACACAATATGCTTCAATTAATATGAATGCCACATTACACTAGGTTACTGTTATTGATTTTAACTTGCCAGTTAAATTAAATAATTTTCAAAATATTAAGTGTAAATAACATTTTATAGTTTTAAGTTTTCACTTGTTACCCATGTAAAAACAAGATGGCAAATAAAAAAAAGATATACAAAGAAAAAAGGCAAACCCACTAAGTTCCTTACCGGATCTTCTCAGTTGAGGTTGTGTTCCGATCCGGTGGTAGTGTAAAATATAAATATAACTGACAATTTGTAAGCGCCCCCAAAGGCCTATGCAAAATAAAGACATTTCATTTCACTTCTGCCGGCAGTTCCCATGACTGTTGCAAATTTTTTTATGTGGTGAAACCGTGCAGCATAACTATTATTGTATGAAAATACATACAGGTAGGTAAATTAGTAGTATTCATTTACTTCTCAATTCTAAATTGTGACCTTTAATCACAGTGCAATGCACTTTACTGTATATTCACAAAGATTCCCACTGTATGCAGATTTCAATACTTATAGTTTCATGAGAGACTAGATTGTGTAATTAGTGAACAAGATATTGTTTCAATTTGCAACATCTCAAACTGAAATGTATCTTAAAGATTAACCTTTCGATTGCCACATATACCTACCTAAGTGTATTTATGTACAAATAAGTATATGAATATCAGGCTTTTTAGAGTTTTCAAGAAAGTATATAAATTTAAGGTATTTGACTTTTCAATATGATATATCTACACTGATTTCTGGGTGTGTACCCAGACCCAGACAAAAATCTTTATTTAAATGGGTTTATAGGTTTATGGTTACATAAAAACATTTTGCACTGTGTTATAGGATCAAAAAGCATACCACTGCCGATATGGAGCATACAAATGCAGGTTTTCATATGATTCAAATCTCTGTGATGTCAAATGTAGCATGGTACACTTTTTTATATTCAAAACAACGCCAAATATAGAAGCTTAGATGAAATGTTCTAATTTTTTCCTCGGAGTAGGTCACTACTTAAAGGTTTGACCACATAAGTACCTGATTCAATTTTAATTAATGTTTATCTTGGTACATATTACAAATATTGTATTCATTAAATACACAATGAATAATAATAAATTGCATGTAAATAAAAAGTCGTTTAATGAGAGTTATTCACCTAATTATTTGAACTTTGTACAAAAATTGGTTTTAATCAGTTTCCAAATTAATATACATAGATACCAAAGTACTACAAAATGTAAAAAAGTTGTCTAAATATCCTATTTGTATAAACAAAAAATACCACCTTCAATGTTAAATAAAATAACAAATAATGTAAATAAATTCTTCAACATAGTTCAAATCTTTGCCTCTTTACATAAATTGAGTTAAAACTGTACCAAATAGAGTAATTGACCTTGTCTAAGATAAATAAAAATAAAATGAATTCGAAAAAAAGAACAAAACCTTGATCCTTCCTTACCTGTCACTAAAATAAATCACGTCCTTGTTTCAAACTTCGAACAGGATGTCCAACTTTTCACAAACTTTTTAACTTTCCACTGCACTTTTACAACACTTGTTTAAATCGGAAGGGTTTTATTCATCACAATATAGTCACAGAATTACTATTTTCAATCATGAACGTGGTAAAACTTTGTAGAAATTTCTCTCCGCGTGTAAACATTAACTTTCGTGACGTTCGCAACGCATACAACACTGGCCAGCGCCAGCACAAAGCCAATGACATAAAGTAAAGACAACACAAAATCGTCAAATCAAACGTTGCAATGTTGCATTCACTGAAATAAATGTCAACGTGACAATGACACATTAAGCTCAGTGTTGCTATGTGAAGATGTACTTTAGCTGGCAATGGATTTTAGTTTAAAAACCATTATGATATAAAACATATAATGATTTATATCATATAACTTTCTTGCACTTTTGTTTGATTAATATGTACTCAGAAATGTTTAATTTCTAGTTACACTTAAGTTTAAGTTTAGGGGGGTACAAGTTGAAGGAGCCTGACGAGCCTGTTTTACACTATTTATTTATGGATACCAGTGCCTTCTAGTTTCAAACAAAATTATTATATGCGATCGTACTGTTACATAAACGCTTAATGCTTAAAAAAGCGTATAAAATCTTGTGGTAGAAGAAAATCTCCTTTATTCAACGAATAACACGCTTAAAAAAATTAGTATACTTTAGCCTTGTCTACAGCTCATCAAAGTTTTGAAAATGGGTACAGTGAAAATTAAAATGAAAAGAAAATATTTATTTATTTAAGGCAGATCACTTTGCTTAATATACAAATAATACATTAATAATAATAATTTGTTGTTCTTAATTATGTTCACAACACTAAAAATCATTTATTTTTATAACTTACATATTTGTTCAATGAACAGCATTAATGGAAGCCCATTGTGTAACATTACAACAAAGCCAGTGTAACTCAGTATATACTATCATCATTTATCACTGTATTACCTGGAACCCCGATTCACTAACAAAATGGTCTAATTTATACACTAAATGGTCAATTAGGCCTTTGGTGGTCTAGCGCCGAATATTACGGATCCAACACGTACAGTCGTGGCTCCCAGTTCAATCTGGAATAAAAAGTTATAATAATAAGTTCCCTTATACCTCATCCCTCCAACAATCCAACAAGTCTGCTTTTACTCCTGGAGCGGATGGAAGAGGCACATAAAAAATCCTTATCATTTAAGTACATTAAACTCATATTTTTACCAAACAAAATCTGTAACAAGTAGCACCCTAACTCAATTATCAATTTGGTAGCAAATATTGATTACACTTAAACTGTGAATAATAAATAATAATATACAGAGATATTTGATATCTGTAGTAGTTATAGAATAATTGCCTGTGCACACTTAACGATTACACCCCGTATACCTACTATTGATAGTTTGGCATCACAATCACTAATGAGTGTAGAAAGCATAGTTTTGCATATTTTCCTATTACTTACAGCATGCTCATAATCCGTAGACATTCCCATGGACAGTTCAACATTGTTTACATCCAGCCCAAGCTTTTCACAGACCTCCTGTCTACATTTTGCGAGTGTGATGAAATCGGGATTTGGTCCTTGGGATGTATCAAAGTCATATATGCCAATGGTCATCAAGCCTTGGAAATCTAGTCCAGGGCAGTTTTTGAGAACATATTCTACTAAGTTGGTGGCATTTTCTGGTTCAGTTCCATTTTTCGCTGTGAAAAGAAGAATGGGATAATATTTAATTTATGTAGCGATTTAAGATACATAGAAAGGTTGCTGTAAAAATTTGATACAGGAATATAAATAAACAAGACATGCAAGTGTAATTGACACTAAATGATATCAATCAATATCTCGTCAATCCATTATTGTCCCACTGCTGGGCATGGATCTTTTCTCAGAATGAGAGAGTTTAGGCCATAGTCCACCGACTGGACAAGTGCGAATTGGTGGACTCAATTGGAGTGGTTGAATTGTAATGCTATATATTAATTTAAAATAACACACATTTTGGACAGTAACAATTGGGCATTCTCCATACTAACTTATCCTTTACGAAGTTGAGAGAAACGACCAAGCGATCGACGCGTCGAGCGAGTTTTTTAGTAATACCCAAGATTCGAACTAACTATGGTAAAACAAATATCACTTTTGAAGGAGCACAGTTATACAATAAACTTTCAATTTCAATTAAGAAAGCTGACTCTTTTAACGCATTCAAAATAAAGTTAAAGGAATTTATTACTAATAATTACTAAGCATACCAAGTTATAAAATGCATTAAATGAGGGTAGCTGTTGCCTAGGCATTACTTATACGAACGACGAATAGAATTAGCTATTAAGTAAATATTGTTCTCATGCAAGTGACTGGTCTTAATGAGAAATAAATTCTTTAAACAATAATTTCATTACATAAACAATTGTGAATTAAATTGGAAAAAAACAGTAATTATCATCCATTCCCTAATTGATTCATAGATGGATTGTAGACTGTAAAAACAGGCTACTTTTTACCCAGGTAAAATGTGTGATTCTCGTGTGATAGAGGTTTCTGATTTCATAGAGTCAGATGTCAACAAGATTATTTACAGGAAAACTTTTGGATTTGAATTAGACAGGATGCTTAATTGCAGAAAAATGCATGGTAATTGCAAAGAAATTGTATTCTTCATGTTTTATTTCTTGAAGTGAAACCACAGCTCGGCTAATTATTAAGATAATGTGTTGAAAATTCTCACCTTCTTCACCACTAGTATTGACCTGCACCATTATTTTCAACTTCTCTTCACCCTTCCTATATTTGATCCATTGCTTATTTAAATTCTCAGCAATTTTGTCCGAGTGAATAGTTTCAACCATAAATAGTCCCGGAGAGCCTATGAGCTTATTTATTTTATTACTTTGTAAGTGGCCAATGAAATGCCACTTTATATCCTTACACTTTTCAAGTAATTGAGGGTCACTGGATTTCTCTGCCAGCTCATTGATATAGTTTTCTCCAAAGTGTCTCTGGCCTGCCTCATAAGCTTCTATAACTAGAGATGCTGGCTTGATTTTTGACACAGCCACCAGTCTCGGCGTAACCTGAGGTAGATCCTGAAAAATTCATAATAAAAACTTAAAAAACATTGGCATAGATTTGTTACGGTTCTAGTCTAGCTGCAGCTGTCAAAGAAATACATTAAAAATTAAACGCTTTCTACACTCATAGCCCCACAGTAGGATTTTCTCCTGTGTCGTGGATGCCCTGGACACACACAAGACGTATACACAAACACCCAGACCCATAACAAGAATCTAAACTCATCATTCAGATACCTGTCTGGCCGAGAATCGAACCCGGGACACACTGCGTGTCAGACCGGTACGGTAACCGCTGTGCCACGCAGGTCGTCAATTATTCTCTGATATTTTTGTAAATAATAAAACAACTTTCATTTAAAATCTTCTTTCCTCATTTAAATTATTATTCTTCTCTTTGTTTGCTAAGAGAGGGAGCAGGCAAATTCTTAATCTTTGTCTAAATGAAGGGTGGATATGATATTATAAATATCAATTTAATGGAATTAATTAAGGCTAAATAAACTAGTAAAAAAGAGATAAATTGAACCTTCACTCCAATGTCAAGGATGTACCATACATAGTTTGTATAATTTTATATATATATAGGTTTAAATATTATATGTAGGTAATGCATATGTAATTGAGTAAGTGTTGTCCACCAATTCGCACTTGGCCAGCGCGGTGGACTATGGCCTAAACTCTCTCATTCTGAGACTTCTTTCAGAATCAGAGAGTTTAGGCCATATTGTGCCACTGCTGGGCATAGGTCTTCACTCGTGCCCAGCAGTGGGACAATAATGGGTTGACAAGAAGTATTCAATGTTAAGGCTAAAATTCTGAGTTGTCTAAAATAAAGGTTTTCAATAGGGTGCAAAATCTACCAATTATCACTAGACTATCGTGGTGAACTATCGTTCTATTCTGACACAATTCTCACTCTGCTCATTCTGTAGACTAGTTCCTAGAAGAGGACGGTAATATGTTGATAATTATTAACCACATGATGTTTACAAGGGATTGTTACAACATCAAGGTTACAACAATGCTTGGAACTACACTCATACACGCTTTCTACACTCATAGCTCCACAGTAGGATTTTCTCCTGTGTCGTGGGTACCATGGACACACACAAGACGAATACACAAACACCCAGACCCAGAACAGGAATCTAAACTCATCATTCAGATACCTGTCTGGCCGGGAATCGAACCCGGGACCCATTGCGCGTCAAACCGGTATGGTAACCGCTGCGCCACGCGGGTCGTCAAACTGTACTGTATACTGTACTGTAAACTGTATTTTTTACGCGATATTTTACCAAAGAAGACAATAAATCTTTCAGTTAATTACAAAAAATATTAAAGATAGTGTCTTACTTTACTTCTTCGAGCCACCGCTTTCTCAATATTCGCCAAAACAGTTTTTAATCCATTCATCACGTCTGTTTCTCGTACAACTGAGTCTTTCGACATTTTTATCTGAAACCGCTGTTCTTTTGATGGTCAATAGTTTTTCGTAGATTGACGTTTGTTATCAATTATAAAATAATTTTGACAACAGACCTTATCAGCTGTGAACTGTCATGTCATTATCAATTCTGTGCACACAATGAAAACCAATATAAGTGTGATTTTCGCCAAAATAACATCTACTAAAATTGTCTTCTAGAAAAATATTGGAAGATCTCAGTTTGTATCAGATCTCAGTACGGAAATCTAAGGATAAGGCTCGTAGTGTGGCGTAAACAGGAGTAGCTTAAGTTTAGTGTAGTAAAATATACTTACTATTAATGATGTCCTGTTATGTATATAAGTATATAATATAAGCTTACGGTCTATAAATCTAATCTACCCTTAGTGACAACAGAATATTAAATAAATAATACATTAAAATATAAAAGTTTGTGATTTTTAGAAGTCAATAACATCTGGCATTAGTTCACGTTTCCAAACGATAAATTTAAACGTCAACAAGATTGATTTTCCTTTCGTTTGTTTGTTGCGTTTTCGCGACGGAAATTGTCTGTTTTCCGACTTCTTACTTAGATATTATGCTTCTACCGTACTTCAGGTGCTTCGGCTGACAATATTTCAGCCATGAACGTGCTAGAGAAGGCGGAGAAGTCTCTTGAATATCTGAAAAGTTGCGAAAGATCGGCTAAGTGAGTACCGCTACCGCTTTACCGCAATATATTTCTTAGATTACATGCAGGCCAAGATCAAGGTCCGTAAAGCCTTATTTGGCTGTTTACGTTTGCAATAGAGTTCAATGTATATTTAAAACAAAGAATTTCAAGGAATAATGCATTTTTTTAGCAATAGTACATAACAAAAGATTATTAGGCTTGACTATTCAATGTTATTAAAGCTACATAAAGCCTCAAATTTGGGAGTATTTATAAGTAGGCGTAGAAATTCATTTGGACAAGTGTAATTATATTCACAATCTGCATACTAAGTTATGACTTATAATAAGTTTTTTTTGAATTATTAAATAACAAATATTATGGAATATAAAGCCCACTTGATGTTAAATGGTCACTGTTGTCCGTGTGTGAAGCGTAAATAATTGTTAATAAACAAAATTTGTATTGAAATTTGATACAGGAGCATTGCTTTCATATAAAATATTAAATTGGCATAAAATTGGACAGCAGTAATGACCAAAAAAATCTCATAAATCTTGAATACAACTGTGTATATCATTTTATAAGTCTTTAAATCTGTAGTGATAATAATAAACTTCATACAGAACTTGGGTTGAACATCTGAAATCAATCACGCATGCGTTGCTAATCCCGAGGACTATGATGGTGACATAAAACCATTGTCCTTAAAAAATATGTTGTCAGTGGAAAGGAAATAATTCTAAAGTGCCATAATAGCATTTGTGGGAAATAAGGTTTGAAGTTTTTAACAGGGAATAAATCATGTCACCTTTATTTTTTGTGGGATCATGTTGTTTAGTATGAACTCTCAGTCACAAGATCCCGCCAAAAATAAAAGGGAGATGTTTCTTTTCTGTAAAAAAAACCTCAAACCTATTTCCCACTGTTGTACTTGTTAGAATTATTTTGTGTGTTTTGTACTAATATGTCGATCGTAATAGTGTTCATTGCTGCAATTAAATGGCTTTTTAATCGAAATACAGAGTTATAGCACCCACCCACCCCTATTCTAGCACTTTAGCATTATTCCCTTTCCACTGACGATATATTTTATCTAACAACTAGACTAAATTTTTGTTCTCTATTTCATTACACAGAGGCCATGAACTCCAAGCAGCAGCAGGGACCCTCGGCAGGTGTCTCGGGGTGCTGGGCACCAGACCCAGTTGTTCCAGACACTATGCCAATCTCATACATTCCTCGATACCTACTCTGTTGGCTCTAGCTAGTAATGATAGTGTAAGTATTGTTGTTTATTTTTTTAGTGTATGGTTAAACAATGCTGCTTAATTGTCATTGTAATAATTGTAATAATAGGGACATGCAAATATTTCCAAATTTTAAGTAGTCAAATGATGATGCAGTCTATCTGATGGTATGTGGTCACTGCTGCCCATGGATGTCTGTTACAACTTTATATAGAATGATAGTGTAAGTATTTCTTTGTTTTTTTTTCTGCATGGTTGAACCATGCTGCTTCAATCGTTGTTGTAATAATTATTGTAGGGATGGGATCTTTTTCAACACTCATCACTGCTGCTCATGGACTTCATATAGAACAGGAGCTCTATCAGAAGTCAAACCCAGGTGTGCATGTCCGAGGACTACGATGGTTGCCTCAAAGGCATATGAGTCGGCAAACTAAAAGTATGACAGTAATGATGGCATGACAGAAAGTATGACGGCGAAATAAAAACATGACAGTAAGCTCTTCCTACTACTGGAGGAATGGAGTAATTTTGCTCTAGTGTGAAGATTGATTGAAAAAACTATGGGTTAGTAGGTGACTTGTGTTGGATTGTTTCAATAAAACAAATAAGCCTTTTTTTTGTTTTATTGAAACAATCCTTCAAAAGGTACCCGACGCCGTGGGAGCGACGCAGGGTTATGTGGGATTTTTACCGCACTAAAACCCACCAGTGGCCGTTCTCGGCGCTAAAAATAGTACTCCGGGATCTCCAAAGTAACGCAACCGGGATCCTCTGAGATCTTTGCCCCATCGGGCTTCTCCCAGATGGGCGGCTATGCCCACCGCTCCGTCTAGTCTTTACGACGGTATGCGACCGCACATACCGCCGTCTCCCGTCGCCTCTTACGACAGGCAGGGGATACCGTAGCCCTTTTCTGATCCCGGAACTGCAGGGACGAAAACAAATAAGCCTGCCATTTGGAAATTTTTTTGCCTTGCATACACACTACACATTTTAGCCACAAATACAAGAACATGGTCATGATTTTTATACTTATGTATACCAAAAATGCAAATGCCATAATGCAGCTTTTACTACATTTTTGTATATTGATTTATTTTACAGGCTGAGGTGCGTCTTGTTGGAGATGAAGCTTTAAACAGGGCAGTGGCAGGTGGATTTGCATTTCACTCTTATAAAACTAATATCATCCTTCAGAATGAAATTGATCCTAGCAAGAATGCAAGGTGAGTTGCATTCGCTTTTTACACTTATAGATCCAGATTAGGATTTTCTCCATTCTCATTCTCCATTCTCCACTCTGCCATGAGTGCTATGGACATACACAAGGCAAATACACAAACACTTGCCGATATCTAGCTGTGAATTGAACCAGGAACCTACTGTGTGACAGACTGGTGTAATGACTATAGTATTTGCTACGCAGTTTGTTAAATATTCATTTTATTCTTTACACATAGTATTAAATACAAGATTTATTTTTTGACTGCAGTAAGTAAATTCGGAAAATGGAAATTGTTTTAACAAATTGTTTTGATAACAATTTTTTCTACTAATTATTATAGTTGGTAATTTGTTCTACTAATTACCATAAGGTGGTAGAATAAGTATGATGGAACTGCGGAATACTGCTGCCACACTTATTTTTAGCATGAACCAATTTTGCATTTCGTTTGAAGGCTCAAGGTCGGTTCTCACAGAATAAAAAAAATATTTCCATAATGAAAAAAAACGTATCTTACTACTTACAAAGTGTAGTAGATTGCTTTGTTAGATTCTAATATGTAAGGGTTGCTTATAATATGCGTCTAGAAATTATACTTCTTTAGGTGCCTTATAAAAAAATGATGAGAGTGAAATTTTAAGATTCGTCACACAAAGTCACAATTTGAAATTGAAATGAGAATGAAAATGAAAATGCTATGCAATAGCTTTATTGCGCCAGACCACGAATGTCGCACGTTTTTTTGAAGTTAGGCGAGTTATGAAAAAATGATGAGCATTAGGCGAAAGATAAAATTTTTAAAAATATTTTTATCTATTACGTCAGAGAAGTATAACTTCTAACGCGTGTACATAAATTCACACACGTTCTTTTATTTGTGCTGATATTTCGACACAATTACGGATCGTGGTCACATTGAAACCAGCAAAAAAACCGCTTAACGTAACTGTCACATATTGAAATGTTGATACATTTTCCCAATAATATTAGCCTAAAATCATAATATGGCTTTATTTAATTGTATTGGATAACTGTATTATTGAAACTTGCCATTTCATTCGAGAGGTCTAAAGTCAAGTCTCAGGCATACAACACAGATTTTTTCTAAAATGATATGCATATTAGAAATTAATTATCACTGCTTTACCACATAGGAAAATATCATGAGGAGGAGGAAATCTACACACCTAAGATAAAATGATACTATATTAAAAGACAAAGTTTTCAAGGGTGATGTCTACTAATACGCGCTTGGCTGGCGCTGCGAACTATGGCTTAGACCTAACTCATTCTGAGAGAAGACCTGAACCCAGCAGTGGGACAATAATGGGTTGACGATGATCTTGTTTTCAACTGATATTTTATTTTAGATGGATCAGAGCAGCTCTCTCTCGAATATGCCTCGGCGATTGCTGGCTGCGCCCAGGCGTGGGTAAAATACGCTCCCAAGCACAGACGCTCTTTCCCAAGCTCAGTCAGATAGTCAGACAGACGACGTCAGTACAACTTATAGTGGAAGCTATGGAGTCAAATTTGCCAAGGATACTGAATGCTCTCAATGAGTATACCACTGATGAGGAGATTGCTGGTGAGTTACATTTTGCTTAACTATTTATGGCAAAGTTTACAACTAGGCTTTTAGCAACGTCCATGTAGTTCCGGGATCAGAATAGGGCTACGGTATCCCCTGCCTGTCCTATGAAGCGTCTAAAAGGGGCTTTCGGGGTTGCGGGCGGCTAGAGAGGAAGCACGAACCGTCCAGCCAGGCGATTCCGGGAATGCTGACGATATGTGTGGTCGCATACCGACGTAAAAACTAGACGGTCCGGTGGGCCCAGCCGCCCATCTGAAAAGAGCGCGATGGGGTAACGCGCTCAGAGGATTCCTATTGCGTTCCTTCAGAGATCCCCGTGTCCTCTTTTTAGCGCCGAGGACGGCCACCGAGGGGTTTTAGTGCAGTATAAATCCCACATAACCCTGTGTCGCTCCCTCAGCGTCGGGTACCTTTTGAAGGTTTTGAAGGAAAAAAGGGTTTTGGCAAAGGGAGATCTCCCGCCTGGCTAGGTAATCATGCCTGGGGAGCGGCCGTGCTCCGACAGTCGTTGTTCGGAACTTGTATATATGCAGGGTATTGAGAATACAGCGAGAACGTGCTTCAGAATACTTGTAACGCCATCTCTTGATGAGTTGCGGGAGGTCGCCACAGGGTAAAATAAAATAGGTTAAATAAATGAATAGAACAAAACAGTATATTGATTCACCAAAGTGAAGAAGGGAGTTGGTCACATTCCTTTTTTTTTTACAGAAATGTACTATTTACTTGTAGACATGAGCGTTGTAGCTTTGTTACCGAAAAAGTAATACCAGTTCAAGATTTTATCTTTACACATCTGTTCTTAAGTGGTACAGACCTCACCACCTTCCATTTATGGCCGTAGTTATAAATGTTTAAAAGACTCTTTTAATACATCCACTTAATAATACAACTTTAAAAGTAACATTAAATCAGTAATAAAAGTGAAATGTAAAACTTCCACGTTGGTCGTATTTGCTTTCTCTTATCAGATTATATTAATGTGTGGTGTAAGCGTAGTTGCGGTTTGGGTTAGGTTACCTGTGGTTATGCGGTTCGATTAATTTAAGACGTCAATGGATTAGGTTACATTATGAGTGCGTTCCATTAGACGTTCACAAAATTCGCTCTCACGACCGCAGTTTTTCCCGTTCCACTAGCTTGTCAGCGTTACTGACATAATCTTTAGTGGAACGAACAATTCGACCCACCATATTAGATGGGTCGTCGTGAACTTCGCGTAGGCGTAAGTCATGACGTCATGAGTGACGTATTCGCCGCGACCACAACGACCGCGGTCGTCTTGGTGAACGACGTTTTGCGCGTTTCGGACTTTGTGAGCGTGTTCTGGAACGCGCCCTATATGTTGTAATTTTCATAATGCGATGCGACGATCGGTGCTGCCCGAACCACTGAAGCACGTAACCCGTGTAACAATTGAGTTAAACCAGTGCCGGATTAGCCACAAAGCAAGAGTAGCAAATGCTACGGGCCCCGCGGCCCAACACCTACTATTTAAGTATTTTTATTTTATTATCTTTGCTATCTTGAAAATATTAAACTGAAAGAAGTAAATATAGAGTGTCATCTCTAAATTTTCGAAGAAATCCAGAAAAGTTTACTTGTTTTGTTTTATTTTATACCCTTACTTAAGGTAAACTGTGGACCTCCAGTCAGAATTTGCTATAGGCCCCGCAGTGTCTTAATTCAGCACTGATTAAAACACAATCTGTATTAACCAGGCTATGCGTGCTTAGTATGAAATAAATTTCGTAAAAAATAAATCATACTGTTATAAAATGGGTTTATGTTTGTCCTATTTTAACTCGATTTTTTTGATTGATATCTCTCGATTATTTTGATCGATTGATATTTTTTTTACCGTAAATGAATAATTAATTACTACTACACATATACAGTTTCCAGTAATTAATCCGAACCATTCTCTGTGCTCATGTTATAGTTAATGTTATTACTTATATTTATATCTTATTATTTTTGTAGAACTGTCCAAAGCGTTGCTGTCTCATGTGGAATGTTCGGAGCCGGCGGTCAGACGCGGCATCGCTACCTGCGTGGCACATTTGTGCTCACACAGACAACCATTGTTGACCAATGTGCTCAGTAAGGTTTATGGTGAGTCTAATATGCAACACAGTGAATTTATTGGAAAAAATATATCTGATCATTTAGTATGACAAAAATATTACAATGAAAACTTTAAAAAATAGTATTTCAATAATATAATTACAAATTCAATAAAAAAAGAGCTGCTTAGGCTGTAGAGATATTACTGTATTGTTATCGATCGGAGGAGGTTTTAATTTTTTTTAAAGTAAAATCACATAAATCAAAACTACAAATATAATCACTTTTGTCAATTGGGAGTAACTGTCTTAAAATTCGATTGCAAAATTCTACCCTCATTATACACAGAAAGAAACTTTTTTTTATCTGTCTGAAGTAGCAAACGAGCATGCAGTCCACCTGATGGTAAGTGGTCACTGCCGCCCTGCGCCATCTGTAATCAACTACATACAGAACATGGGTTCCATCTGAAGTCAATCACATATGCGTTGCTACTCCCGAGGACTAGGATGGTCGCTTCATATAAAGTGTGCCGGCAACCACATCCTTCTATCAAAACGCAAGAAATGCTTCACGCTAGAAATAGGTGTGGCGGTGGTACCTCCCCGGTCGAACTACACTGGTTCTACCACCTTGAAAATCTTGAAGCTGACAAATTATGTGATTTGTTGACAGAAAAGCTTTGGCCATCTGCAGCAGACGATACAGTTGTGATCGGATGGTTTTGTGTCATCAAAGCTATCTTTCTACTGAATGATTTTTCGAAATTCGCCGAAAACGACCTCTTCACTGTACAGGATTATTTGGAGGTTAGTTTCTTATTTTATAAAATTTTAGTAGCAAACGAGCAATCAGTCTACCTAATGGTTACTACCGCCCTTTGACATCTTTAAGTAACTTTTTTTTATCTGATTGTAGCACCAAACGAGCATGCAGTCAGGTGGTAGGTGTTTCCTTAACGACGAAAAAAAGGTCATCGGGTGCATCTTCGGTAGTGCATCTTTCTTTTTTTTTCGTCGTCAGGCATGATCATGATTTAAAAACACATATATGTTCAAGTTATAAAAACCCCTTAAGTATCCCCAAAATAGAACACACCTAAAAAACCCCATCCTACTCTTTTATCCCCTAAATTTGGGGGTAAAACCCCTAACCTGGCAACCCTGTTATTCACCCTTGTCAATTAAATACTATAGACGTTATTTTGGTGTAGTCTTAAATGCGTTAATTTTCCCCAGCTGTATCAACTATGCATCCACTACATCGAGCTGTCGACGACGGAGCACAACATACAAAACACTGTGATGGAGTGTCTGTCCGTGCTACTCTCTCAAGCGACCGGCGGGTACCGTCGGGCGTTGTTGGACACTCATCCCAGGATAGTGTGCTTGGATGACAGACGGACGGATAAGGGACATAGACGGAATATTAGTGAGTATATGAAAGATTCGTAATTTGTAAATTTGTAAAAAGAAATCATTTATTCCTGTGGACTTTTGATACGATTGTAGCAGGCAAACGAGTATTTTTTATCTGATTGTAGTAGCAAATGAGCATGCAGTCCACCTGATGGTATGTCACTGCTGCCCATGGACATCTGTAAAAAACTTATATAGAACATGGGTTCTATTTGAAGTCCTAAGAACGATTAAGATGGTCGTTTATCACATTCTCTTGAAAGTATGAATTCCTTCATTGCTGAAATAGGCTTGTCGGTGGTAACTTCCCGGTTGAAACATTTGTTCTCCTACCTTTCTTTACTTTGTTGTTAATTACGATTATTCTGATTATAAAGAATTTAAATACTAAATTTCATGCAAATTGATTCAGTAGTTTCGGATCAAATAGTAACAAACATTCATCTTCACCAAGTCACATTTATAAAAGAACTACAGAGGTATATCTGCTAAGGTACATATGTCTCAAACCCCCCATCCCCCCTTTCAGGCTATACCAGCGCGATATCATCCCGGGCGATCCCGACGCCCCTCCCCGACGGGCGGGAACCAGAGCTTCTGTTCAGCGGGGCGCTCCACCTGGGCAGCGTGCTACAGCTGGCCACGCCCAGTCTGAGCGTCGAGGATCTTACTATACAGGTCAGTGGTTTTATAACATTGAAGTAGCAAATAAACATGCAATCCACCTGTAAGTGGATTGCCGGCACACTTTCACATGAGGCGACCATCATAATCCTCGGGAGTAGCAACGCATCTGTGATTGACTTCAGATGAAACCCATGTTCTGTATGTAGTTGATTACAGATGTCCATGGGTAGCAGTAACCACTTACCATCAGGTGGACTGCATGCTCGTTTGCTACTTCAGGTAGATAAAAAAAAAGTGGATAATGTTGATGCCCATTGATGTCTGTCAGCAACTTCATGTAAGGTTCTATCTGAAGTGAACCACAGATACATTGCCATTTCCGAAGACTATGTTGGTCACCTCATATAAAAGTGTGTCGCAACCGCACCCTTCCAACGAATCGCATGCATTGCTTCACGCTAGAAATAGGTTTGGCGGTGGTACTTCCCTGTTCTATGAAGTACCACATTAGAAACCTTGAACCGTATGTGTAGTACCACGTTGCAAACTAACGTCATGATTGAGGATAAGAACGCACGTACGATGGGCGGGAGCCCGAGCTTGTGTTCGGCGGGGCGCTCCATCTGGGCAACGTGTTACAGCTGGCCACGCCCAGTTTGAGCGTCGAAGATCTTACCATACAGGTTAGTTAAATATCACGGATTTTCGTCTTTTTCATAATATTGAAGTAGCGAACGAACATGCAATGGTAAGTGGTAACTACCGCCCATGGAAATCTGTAAGTTACTTCATATCTGAAGTAAACCAAACATCGATTCAACGCTAGAGGCTTAGTCAAGCCGACCGAACGCCTCGTATAAAAGTAAGCCGGCAACCGCACCCTAAGAAGCGCAAGAATTGCTTCAAAATAGAATTAGGTACTGATATTACCTCCCCGGTCGAACCGTATATATTGTACAGCCTTGCAAACGTATGAGTGTGCGTGTTATGTTGGCTTCCCACGGTTCGTGACATAAAGTGTAGCACGTACTGACGCACTGTAGAAAGTCGCTATCTCGACGCCCCTCCCCGATGGACGGAACCCGATAGTGTTACAGCTAGCCACTCCCAGTCTGATCGTCGAGGATCTTACTATACAGGCGAATGTAATATTACCATACAAACCGCCGGAAGAAATTAAATGAAAATGAAAATGAAAATGAAAATGAAAATGAAAATGAAAATGAAATGAAATGTCTTTATTTTGCATAGGCCTTCGGGGGCGCTTACAAATTGTCAGTTACATTTATATATATTTTTTTACACTACCACCACGACCTCACCTGAGAAGATCCGGCAAGATACTCAGTGGGTTTGTCTTTTTTCTTTGTATATCTTTTTTTATTTTTTTAATTGCCATCTTGTTTTTACATGGGTAACAAAAAAGTTAGCTCCAGTATAATAGCCAGTATAATATGTACTAGTGTTATGCCAGCTTTCAACGGTCCGTGATATCACGGTTGCAGATCACCACGCAACGGAGCACCGTGTGAGATCGTGTGTAGTAGCAAAAATGAGATCGTAGCGACTCAAGATTTTAGACTAAAAATAAATATATACTAAACGCATCTTATTCAAGTTACGGCTAAAAACTTATATTTATTGTAAAACCGTTTTTTATGTACATGTATGGATTCACGAGCTTAATTTTTTATAATCTCTCGTCAACCCATTATTGTCCCACTGCTGGGCACGGGTCTTCTCTCAGAATGAGAAAGTTTAGGCCATAGTCCACCGCGCTGGCCAAGTGCGAATTGGTGGTGAATTTTTTATAATATTTATTGTAATTTCATATAATTTTCAGACACCGGATTCAGTCGCCAGTGACACAGAGATACCCTTACAAGACCCAGAGCAACTGACGAAGGATCTGTCAGAGAAACTGCAAGACTACGAAGAAGATGCTGTTGACGATCGAGCGCCATCTAGGGACGGTGGTTTGAAAGTATGTGTATTTATTTCTTATTTATCTATCTATTTATTTATCTATGTATTTATTTGGCGACCCGCGTGGTGCAGCGGTTACCATATCGGTCTCACGTGCAATGGGTTCCGGATTCGATTCCCGGTCAGACTGGTATCTTAATGATGAGTTTAGATTCACGTTCTGGGTCTGGATGTTTGTGTATTCGTCTTGTGTGTGGCCATGGTACCCATGTCACAGGAGATTATCCTACTGTGGGGCTATGAGTGTAGAATGCGTGTTTTTTTTTAAAAAGATCTATTTCTTTATTACATTTAATTAGAACGGATAAACCAATTACGCTAATTATTATGATAAAATCCGAATTAATTAAAGACGACAATTAAACTTAACAAAAATAACACAAATATTAGACTATAAACAAAAGAAAACGAATTAAATAAAACACAATAACATAATAAAAATTAAATAAATGTCAACATTATATAATTTCTAACGTTATATGTTACTAACTTCCCGGACAATAAAAATATATTTAAAAAAAACCGAAAAAAACTTTTATGACAATAAAACTGAATAGAAAAAATCAAGTCCGGTGTCTAGAGATTTTTTAATGTCATGAACATAGATGATTTAGAAAGTTGAGTCTCTCTCATCTCATCAACCCATTATTGTCCCACTGCAGGGCACGGGTCTTCTCTCAGAATGAGAATTGGTGGACGAAAGTTGAGTACTTAGTTGTATACCATCCTCCTATTTTTAGTGTCCTCTAAGAACTTATAAAAATAAGTTTAACATATGTATCTGTAAGTGGTATGTGATTAGTAGAAAAAATAATGCATTTTTTTATTTAAAAGCATGCTTCTAAAATTCAACAAGAACAACAAAGCGCATTCGACAAATCCTTAAAATTTTAATTGTGAAATTACTTTGAAGAAAATTAACCAGATAAAAAATGATTAGTGAAATCCGCAAAATCGAAAGTGTTTGTTTGTTTTAATTATTACTAGTTGAATCCCGCAGCTTCGCCCGCGTTAACAAAGATCGATTGTCGCGTGGGAATAAGATATATTCCCACAGTAAAAAGTAGCCTATATGTTAATCCGGAGTATTAGCTAACTCCCTACTTAATTTTATGAAAATCACTCCAGCCGTTTCGACGTGAAGAAGTAACAAATATACACACTCACAAACTTTCGTATTTATAATATTAGTATGATTGTGTTCGAGGAAAACGTACAGTCAGCGTCAAATAGGGACTCAGAGTATTCAATTTTCCACATTTTTGAACGCCTACAATGCTTGGATACTATTGGCGCGATGACTGTAACCATATTTTTGGCGTTTTGAATAAACCGATATATATAACATTTTAAACGTCTTCGCGATTTTTGAGCGACTGTAATGTTGACAACAATAAGGAAACTTTGTTTGTACCGATATTGACTTTTTAGTTGCGTCTATTTATTTGAATACTCTGAGTGTCCCTAACTATTTGGCGCTGACTGTACCTTATGCGTATAAGTTTTTTAAAATTGAATCAAGAAAAATATTAAAACCATGATAAAAAATATTTAAATTATTAAAATGTGTCTATGATTGTAACATTTTGATCTGAGCTCCGTTGTGCCGTGTCTAAGGTATATGGAATTTATTTCCAGATAAACATAGGATCGTCGACAGATGAAGATGTTCCACTGAAGTACTGCGCAAGGCTACTCGCTTCCAAGTTTCTTTTGACTGGAAACAAAGGCGGTCTCATACCGGACAGGTGAATTATCTTTGTATTATAATAAGACTTCAATTAGGCTAAAATTGCATAAATCTCGTCAACCTATTATTTTCCCACTGCTGGGCACGGGTCTTCTCTCAGAAGGAGAGAGTTTAGACCATAATGGATATAAATAAGAATAAAGCCAAACCCGCTGAGTTTCTTGCCGGATCTTCTCAGTTGAGGTCGTGTTCCGATCCGGTGGTAGTGTAAGAAAAAAATGTAACTGACAATTTGTAAGTACCGCGCTGGCCAAGTGCGAGTTGGTGGACTATAAATTGTATAAATACTAGGCCCCTCTAAGGCCATAGTAGTATATTATTTAATGTACAATTTTAATTGGTGAACATTTCGATGATTCTGGAATATATTTTTTCAATCAAACGTTCATTATATTCATTTTATATAACCGTGTTTTTTATCTTACCTATTTAGTTTTTTTGCTATGCTAAGGTCAAATCTTGTAACTGAATTTTAACCAGTTAAGTCAGCTAATTGGACTATTAATTTTAGGTAACCGTTTGATTTGAATTACAATGTTTGATTAGATTAGTGACGCTTCTAAACCCGGCTTCAACATGGCTAACCAAATATTTCTAAACGCGGGGATACAGATAGCACATACATATAAGAGGTTTCTATAAAAATGCAAATTTATTTATTATTTATTTACTTATACAGACTTACGTCTATCTTTACAGGTAACACCCAATACGATAGCGTAGACAATTTCTTTAAAAAGCTTAACATTTTTTTTTTCTAATAATGTATTCTCGTTAATTAAGTACCTATTAATGTATTCTCGTTTCTCATTCCATTTAGATTTTAATATTAATGTATCGCAATTTGACATTTGTACGCCAACATTAGGCTACAGTAAGCGTTGCTCCTACTACTGTAACCATCTATATATTGTGCTTACTGACAAATAAATGATTATGATTATTATTATAATATATAATTATATATTATTTTAGACAATATATCAAAAACAACAAATAAGCTTGACCGTAATATTTTTATTAAATATTTATTTCAGATCAGTAAGGGTCTCGGTGAAATCATCAGCATTGTCCTGTCTGTCAGTGATATTCCAATTGTACCCGCAAGCAGTCACTCTTTACTTAGATAAGGATGCCGATATTAAGTTTCAGAATTATTCTGGTGAGTACATAATGAATTATTCAAGGTAGGTAAGTAAGGTAGAACGTAAATGGTTTGACCTCTGTCAAACTGACAGAGGTCAAACCTGATAAGTGTGACACTAGTACCTCCTCTGAGGTACTAGTGTCACACTTATTTCTAGCGTGATGCAATTCTTCCGCTAGGTATAAGGGTGTGGTTGTCGGCATACTTTTATATCAGGCGACCATCTTACTCAGGCGAACATCATTTTTCCAAGGTGGTAGAACCAGTGTAGTTCGCCCGGGGAAGTACCACCGCCACACCTATTTCTAGCGTGAAGCAATTTTTGCGTTTCCATAGAAGGGTGTGGTTGCCGGCACTCTTTTATATGAGGCGACGATCTTAATCCTCGGGAGTAGCGAAGCATCTGTGATTGACTTCAGATAAAATCCATGTTCTGTATGTTGTTTAGAGATGTCTATGGGCGGCAATGACCACTTACCATCAGGTGGACTGCATGCTCGTTTGCTACTTCAATCTTATAAAAAAAAAAGGCGAACATGTTACTCAGACGAACATCTTCTCAGGAGTAGATTGGCTTATTGACTTTGGATAGAACCTACGTCCTGTATGAAGTTTCTAAGTTTCTTATAGATATTTATGGGCGGCATTTGCCACTATCAGGCGGATTACATACTCATTTGCTATGTTTAATTCTATCGCACACATCAAAACGCGAAACGATGAGGTAGTGCTTTACTCTCACCACGTCAAGGTCAAGGAAAAATCTTGACTTAAATTTAATTCTTTTACAGCGTCATCGGAAGGCACAGACTCGAATCAGGACAACATAAACGAGTTTATACTAGAGCGTAACGTCTGTTTCCAAGACTCCATCACGGAATCCTTGAGTCAGGAGCTTTTGAAAAGCACAGACAGTCAGATAAATTCGCAACAGGCCTCCAAAAAGGACAGCAAGTCCGAAAAATCTTTAGAAAGTGAATTAAAAAGCTCTAAGGACGTTGCTAGTAACATTTTGGATAGCAAGATGACAAAAGATCTAGTCGCTAGCGGTCTAAGTGCAGATAGCACGAATCCAAACATGACAAATAGTAATTTTACATCGAATTCCAACATGACTGGCAGTAATGATCATATGTCGACTGGGTACCCCATGACGAGTAGCGGGGATATACTAACGTCTAGCATAGACCTGGATATGAAGTTCGATCACTTTGGAGAGTCCACGACGAATTTGGATAACTTGGACATACTAAAAGACTTTGAGAAGAAAGAAAGGAAGCGTCCTCTGAAACGGACGGATGAGGTCAAAAATGCAATGGATGTGAAAGACGATGTATCGGAAAAGGAATTTGAGTTTCAACACGTTTCGGAGTTGTTTGGGCTTTTCGAAGGTCACAATGACCCGCAGATAAGGGGTCTAGTGAGGGTCTGTATTGGTAGTTACCTAAGTGCGGCGTTGGATGTATCGCATGGGGACTATCATAGGTGGAGGTACTACAGTGTGCTGCCGAAGGAAGTCAGCGATGGCATATGTACTGAGAAACTCGTGGAGATTCTGTTGAAGGTATGTTCATTATATGCAATATCACACAGACTAAAAGGAACAGAATTCAAAATTTCAGCAAATTGAATTAAATTTTTAAGTGGAATGGACTGTGGTCACATTTAAGCTGAAACAGCGAGATATTCATGTCCACTATCCATAAAACCGGATAGCAACATTTACAATTAATATTTTTCAAAAACGCAGGTCGTGGTTACTCTTTATACATAGTAGTGATGTCATTAATGTTATGATTTGAACATTCGCGAATTACATAGCGAATATACATTTTTTTTGGTCCTATCCATCAATCAATCATTGAATCTGAATTGAACTGAATCAAGAATTGAATTATTATCATTGAATCAATCATTGAAAAATTAGTCGAAAATACAATAACGTCCTTTTAGTTAGGCAAATGAAAGGAATGAAATTGATTTATTTGAAATTTAATCATTTAATTCTTATGAATAAGTGAGAAGTCCTGGTGTCCTTCTTCAATATTGTTGTATTAGGAGTCCCGTATATTTGTTTAGTTCCTTGTTTCTTTACCTTATCATTTCTTAGCGTTTTTGCAACATATTCTCTAAGAAAAAATCAATAAAGCTAGTACATTTTTTCAGGGTCTCTCAGACGAGATTCACTCAACAGTGAACCACACGCTAACGTCTCTGACAAACATGGCGTCGTCTCTATGCAACAGCGTACATTGGTCGTTGCTGACGAACGCGTTGAACGCTCTCGTCAACGTAGAGACGAACAACTACTGGTTGTGTAGAGTAACGTTATGCAAGCTGTATGAGAAACTGCCGTATCGGAAGTAAGTTTGATTTTGTTTGTAGTTCGTAGTTCGTTCTTATTTGTATCTATATTTCTGTAGGATGGTAGAACGAGTGTAGGATGGTACCACACACACACACACACACACACACACACACACACACACACACGCACACACGCGCGCACACACACACATTTCTACACACTTGTTTTTAGCGTGAAGCAGTTTGGTATTAGGGTGTGATTGCCGGCTCACTTTTATATGAAGCGACAATCTTCGTCCTCGGGCATAGCAACGCATCTGTGATTGTCTTCAGATTGAACTTCTGTTCTGCAGGAAATTGATTACAGATCTTTATGGGCAGTAGTGTGTTACAAACCAACAAGTAGCTTGCCTGGGGACACTACTGTTAAACTCGTGACTACATTAGTTATAAACATCAATAAGAATCTATATAATGATTGTATTTAAATTGATCGTGCTATGTTATTATAAATATCATAAATCAATAGAAGTCGCATCATAAATAAATGGTTATATAAATAAATATTATAAATGCATATATTTAATTTTATATAATGTAATAGATTAATAGTAATGTTTTTGTCTCTGTGACGGTTTCCTTAACGCCTGCCATTTTTAGTATAAAAGGGAGGGTATTATCGTAATATGGATCATTCTAATAATTCGCAAGTGTAAGACGTTACTCTGTCCGAATGTATTCTGAAATTGTATACGTGTAAAATCGTGAGAATATAACAATGTTGTACATAATGTGTCGTTTACTTTGGCCATCCAATTCTACTTCTGTAACAAGTGGCTACTTGTCTACCAATTCGCACTTGGCCAGCGCGGTGGACTATGGCCTAAACTCTCTTATTCTGGGAGAAAACCCGTGCCCAGCAATGGGCCAATAATGGGTTGATGTGGTGGCTACTTACGATAAGGTGGAACTCATGCTGGTTTGTTACTTCAAATTTTGTTAAAAATATATAATAATTCAATTTCTTCGAGTTTGGATATATGTATAGATAAAATTCCATAACTTGATTCGAAAGAAACTGGTGGCACCATCTCTCGATGAGTTGAGAAAACACACCCGACGACCCGCGTGGCGCAGCGGTTACCATACCGGTCTGACACGCAGTGGGTCCCGGGTTCGATTCCCGGTCAGACAGGTATCCGAATGATGAGTTTAGATTCTTGTTCTGTGTCTGGGTGTTTGTGTATTCGTCTTGTGTGTGTCCATGGCACCTACGACACAGGAGAATATCCTACTGTGGGGCTATGAGTGTAGAAAGCGTTATAAGTTAAAGTTATGTAAATCCAAATTGAAGAAGCTAATGACATTGAAAGAAAGAAAATACTTTATTCGGTACAGTACATAAGGTTATACAAAAACAGATACATCTAATAGTAAACATGTGTTATTATTAATAACTAATACTTAATGATGTAAGTTACATTACATTGACCGTAAGGGTCTCCAGTCAGCTTATTGCTGCAGGTAGTCATTGGACGTGTTAGTATCCTTCTATAGCTACATTCAACATATTATACAACTCTATATAAGTACAAGCGAAGTAGATTTTTTCAGAACTATCTCAAAAACATCAAGTTGTTTAAATTGATTGGTAAAAATTCTGTATGCAATCTATTTCAGACTATTTATGCTGTACCCAGAATACTATGCACGGAGTAAATCAATAATGGAAACTCTGTTTCGTATGCTAAGCGATCAGGACCAGAAAGTGAGAGCTGCTGCTTCTCAAACGATTGCTAAGTATGATCTTGATATTGTTATTTTATTATTTAATTTATGTTATAATAGGGAGCCCATTATTTATTTATTTATTTATTTATTTTCTTGGTAATTCAACAGCGTTACACTTAATGATAAGAAGAATAGGATACAATGTTTTGCATACAATATGGCCAAAAATGGATTACGCTAATAATTATACTAAATGTGCATTTACTTGAGCGTCGCGGCAACCTATCAAACTGAATAGAAAAAAAACTTTTGAACAAAAAATATCTACCGACTTCCATGTCACAAAAAAGTAAAAAATAATTTCAATTAATTTTGGTTTAGAACATACTCAGTACTTAGTACATAGTTCCGAAGTCGGCGCTCAACATATTTCGCTGGATGCCGGTGATGAAACTTTGTCCTGTATGAGCGCCGACTTTAGAACATTTATCGTACACGTAAAAGTACAGACGAATTGATAACCTCCTCCTTTTTGGAAGTCGGTTAAAAAATAAATGATTCCGCAATGATTCCACTTTTTATCTTTAACTTGTTTGCCACTTTGACTTTATAAAAAAAGAACTCGTCTTTTACGCGGCGATTTCCGGGTTCAATCCCCGGCCTAATACATGTCTGAATAATGAATTTTAGTTTCTGTCCCAGAATTAGGCCATTTGGATATTTAGAATGTCACACGTTTATTGCGACTACGCAATTTTATGTGTACTTGAGTTAGCAGAAACGTCCTATGTTGTTGTTTAAGTTTGTTTTTTCTCTTTACAGTATAATACCAAAGATATACATTTCGAAGCGTGCCACTCCCGTTACTATGATGGCAGAAGTTGCAAAGGAACACAGCAAATTATTCTCCTTCGACAGTCAAAAGTTATCCTTGGAAATAGTAAGGGATATATACTTCTACAACGATTTGCCTAAACAGATGAAGGCTGGGAAAGTGTTGAAGGATCCTAGTGCGTTGAAGGAGATTGTTGCTGACTTGGTTTCGAGATTGATGTCTTCCAATTGTAAATATTATACGGTGAGTGGATTTTCTGCTTATAGTGACATAACGACGTATTAACTGCAGGTTATAAATGCGTTTCATAATAACATGCTAATATTTATAGACATATGTTAAACAAGCAGATCGCCGCGACTTCGTTCGCGCGAACAATAATTCATCCATTAGATTTTTTAGGTTCACTGCTGGACACCCCCTGCTCTCCGTTTTGTCAACAATCACCAATATATTGAACCCCAAAGCCAAATACTAACTTTAATAGAGCTTGCATCAAATTGGGCGGATTTACGACTTTACTTTTAACCTGTATTTTACTCTCTTACACGTTAATTTTCCGAAAATGGTGAAAAACATTTTTTAATATCTCAAACTCGAATGACAAATACTAAGTTTCATTAAGTTCATTCATACAAACCTGCTACCCCATTTTGTCATAGTAGACAAATATTAACGCACAGCCAAACGTGTGATCATATTAATTGTCAGTGATTGCGTCAGTCAAATTTAGTTTTGAATCATGTGTCAAAAAGAAATTAAATTTAACTCAAAAGCACTAAGGAGTATCGATGAAAAAATCCCAAGATAAATGTTATACCTTGGAAGGCGATTAATTTCCATAAAATACGAAACACATCTTCAATCAATTCTATTAAAGAATGTTTATCCGACATTTAAAGTAGATCGGACGAAGTAGTTATCCCATACAAACTTTGCCCCTGCTTACAACCCCTTAGGGGGCGAATTTCCTTTCTTAGTGCTCACTTACGTCATTAAAGGAACCCCTGTACCAAATTTTAAGTTTCTAGATACAGTCGTTTCAGCTGTGCGTTGATATGTCAATAGTTAAGTCCGTATTGTCTATAGGGGTCCGTTCACATAGACCGGTTCGGAGAGGAGAGCAGATTTTTATCACGTTGGGAACAGAGTTTTGAGTAATTGTATTAGGGTTTATTTTTATATCTGCACTTCTTTTGTCATTAGAAATGTTTGAATGCGCTTCGTATGAAATAATAGGACGAGCCGATCGGCTCTGATTGCGTGCTCTTTCTCGTTCGCGCAGCCGATCGGCCCTGATTGCGTGCCCTTCTCACTCGCGTAGCGGCTCCGGCCATTTCCAAGCGTATACGATCCGATCTGTGTGAAAAGAAAAATGCGAGCTGATGCTCTCCGAACCAGTCTGTGTGAACGGACTCTAGATTGTAAAGTTATACCTAAAATGTGAAAAACTGTAAGCTTTGCTGAGAGTATAACAATGTATGTATGTATTATAATATTTTACGTAACAAATGTTTGCTAAGGTAGGAAAAATCTGATCTGAAGTTGTAGAAGGCGACTAAAAGGGGTTTCCTCGCCCAGCCAGCAACCCTGAGAACGCCGGCTCCATATGTGGCTGGATGTCGTCGTAGATACCGGAAGGTGCAGGGGGATAGTTACACGTCCCCGAAGAGATGAAACATTTATTTATTTATTTATACAGACTTACGTAACATAATATAACATAACATCGGTGAGGGGCGCCGCGCTAGGGGACATCGGTGCGTTCCATTGGAGATCCCGTGGCCCCCTACAAGCGCTAAGGATGGTTTCCTTCCCGGCACCAAAAAAAAAGTTAACACAACGTTTTTACTACTGTGGTAGACGTGTACAAAGCGGGCTAAATTTCGGGAATAATCTTGTGTGCTATACACACATGTACTATACATACATGTGCTATACATACATTTACACCTTATAAATTCTCCCGCAGCAAGGCCTCCTGGAGACTCTGCAGGCGATATGCCACAAGTGGCCACCGTGGCTACACCACGCCGCGTACGTGGAGCAGGGGATCGTGGGCTGGTGCCTGGACACGCTGGACCTGGCCAACCATAGTGTCAACGTGCGAGCGGCGCTGTTGGATGTCTGTCGCTTGCTGTATCCAGGTAGGTGTCCCATCTCTTTCTCACTCTACCTCCTTCCCTCTCCCTTTCCCTTTCCCTCCCCTCTTCTCTTGCCCCTCCTCCCCATTACTCTCTCACACCCCCTCATGTCTCCCTCTTCTCTCTTCATCTCTCTTTCTCTCTTCATCTCTCTTTCTCTCTTCATCTCTCTTTCTCTCTTTCTTCCGCCCTCTCTCCCTCTATTTTTTCATCCCCTTTCTCTCGTCCCCTATATCTCTCCTCCCCCTCTTTCTCACCTCTCTCCTTCCATCAGTCTCTCTCTCCTCTCCTTCGCTCTCTCTACCTCTCACGTGTAGGTGTTGATGGGTGCGCGTGTTAGTGCAGATTGTGGGTGTTGTCTTTCCCTTCTCTATTTGCGCATGTGCGTGTTTATGGGTATCTTTCTCTCTCTATGATTGCGCGCGTGGGTTCGCTCGAGTATTTGCGTAAATGGGCGACTTGTGTTTATAGGCAGGCGCATTCACGTACGCTCTTTGCCAGCGTGCGCATGTGCATTTGCGTGTCTATTTGTTTGTGTGTTTGGTTTTGTAATTCACACTTTTGTATTAAGTTTACATTATACGATTACAGCGTTACTTAACTTTTCAACAACGAAACTCCCGTTATCCATTGTTCTTTGTTCTACGTAAATATTAGAGGTGGCGTTCTACTTTATTTAGTAAATTATGTATAATATAGACAAATGCAATATCGATCCACACTAAAAATATACTAATATGTCGCAAAATCGTCAACAAAACGATCACCCATGGAATTACCACCGCCGCACCTATTTTTTGACCTTGCCACTAACGAAACCAAATCTGGCTAAGCCCATGGTGTACATATTTTTATATGCGTGTCTATTTGTTCCAGTCGAAATCCACAACGTAATGCGCCACAAGACGTCAAACCGGGACATATTCGAGCGCGACACACAGACGGCCAGGGACAAGTGGCATCACCTGGAACACGAGAGACTAGCGATCTATGCAGACAAGTTCCTGCAAGTGACGTTGAAGATGCTCAATGTGTTGGTGCATCTGATTGACGATGTTAACCCTAATGTGCATTTGAATAAGGGCGGTATTGCTCTGCCTGGGAGCCCGGTTAGGAGGAAAAATCAAGGTGAGTGATCGAGGCGTTTTTCTGTATTTTTTTTTTGTTACAAATACCATACAATACTTTCAACGGGGGTTAGCGAGGTGTACATTGGCGAATATATAGCTATGAAAAATGTCGATTTTTTTTTTATCTGGTTCAAGTAGCAAATTAACATGTCCATCTGATGGTAAGTGGTCACTGCCGCCCATGGACACCTGTAAGCAACTTAAAATAGAACATGAATTCGATCTGAAGTCAATCACAGATGCGTTGCTACTCCCGAGGACAATAATGGTCGTCTCATGTGAAAGTTGCATGCAAGCTGCATAGTATAGCTAATTAAACCTCTTTTAACGGTAGCGTTCAAAATAACTTGAAAATAATTACAATTTATTTGTATTTGAGAAATATTCGTGCCACCTTGAGACAATATGTAGTATATTTTTTTTATTTTAATTACGGTCGAATTTCGACCGTTGCGACGGGTGACTAGTTATTTTTAATTGTGTTTTACTATAAGTTTTATAGAGTGTGTTTGTTAGAGGGGTCTGACAAAGGAAAGTTGGCATGTTCGGGGACACATTTGGAGTATACAAGTCGGTCAAAAAATATCCCTGACCCTCTATTTTTTTTTAATGTATTTTTTCATTTTTTGGTGTTCACCGAAATTGTACCTATTTACCTCCATAACTTTTTAAAAATCAGCTTATATAAGCCAGCCAGTTTATATAAACTGGCCTGTGATTTTTGTTCATATTTTCATTATTTTCATATGACAGACACAACGCCACGCAAAAGCATCACTCCAACAGAACCAGTAGACGACAGGGCTCGTAGGAAACCACCTGTACCAGCGACTAGCTTGAAAGCGAACTTCGCGGGACATTTCTACACCGAGCCCTTCTATATGAAACTGCATGAGAATCTGAGGGCTACGTTCTCTAATCATAAGGTTGGTATCATTTCATAGAAGAGAATCAACAGACTATCAATATTTGATGGATAAAAATAGTGTGTTTTGGTTTCCCCCCTTTTTTATCTGACTGAAGTAGCAAACGAGCATGCAGTCCACCTGGTGGTAAGTTTTCACTGCCGCCCATAGACATCTGCAATCAACTACATACAGAACATGGGTTTCATCTCAAGTCAATCACAGATGCGTTGCTACTTGCGAGGACTATAATGGTCGCCTCATGTGAAAGTGTGCTGGCTACTACACCCGTCTGTCGAAACGCTAGAAATGCTTCAAGCTAGAAATAGGTTTGGCGGTGGCATTTCCCCGGTCGAACATCACTGGTTCTACCACCTTCTGATCATATACCCGGACGGGGTTTGAATCCAAAACACACTGTCAGCCCAGTATGGTTATAGTTCCTCCACGCAAATCGTCAACATAACGAGTTTTCATTGCCAACAGATTAACCTAGACCCAAAAAGCAGTATATTCAACGAGTTCCTCTCAATTGTACTCCAAGCGCTGGCCGTCCAACTGGAACTGGCTACGGAAAAGGAACTAGGTCCAGTCACCGAAGAAATTCTCTACTACCTGAAAGTTATAATGCCCTTCTCCCCAAACAATACTGTGTACTGCGTCACACAGCTATTAAAATGTCTTTTCAGTACGAATATGATTAACCAATACATGGATTTTATGAGTATTGCCGATAAGAACGTACCGGAGACTCCTACGAGCTTCTTTGAAGACGTAATGTTGGTGAATCCACTCCAACCGTTGGACAAGGAGTCCAGAAGGTCCAGCGTATCCTCGAATGCTAGTCAGAAGCTATCTCTAGACAGTAAGAACCCAAGGATGGTGGAAGAAAGGCAACTGCTCATGATGATGGAGAATTTCGCGAAGAACAAGATCGATAGGAAGTGGAGTACGAATAAGAAGGAGTTGGAAAGATATATCAGATTGTTTGAGCCGGTTGTTATACAGGCTTTGAAAGTGAGTATTTATTTATTTATTGAAGTGAAACTTCTTTATCGGGGTTGTTGAAGTGAAACTTCTTTATCGGGGTTGTTGAAGTGAAACTTCTTTATCGGGGTTGGAAAAAAATTTAGTGTAACATTTTTTCGTTACGCGCCATCTTTTTCTGTTACGCGCCATCTTTTTTTATTTTTCGTTACGCGCCATCTTTTTCTGTTACGCGCCATCTTTTTTTTCCGTTACGCGCCATCTTTTTCTTATCCCTACCACGCGTGATATTAGATTATTATAGATTAGATTATTAGACAAAGTTTAATCAAAGCCTTTTATTAAACTTTATCTAATTTAACTTTATTTAACCAATTTCTGTAAAGTTGTATATAGTAAATTATTTTTTGAAAAATAACGTCATAAAGAAGTTTCACTTCTTACGAGTGTACGCTTGTACACGCACACATTTTTTTTATTTAAAAAGGGCAGCCAACAAGACATTACACTTACAACTAAAAACTAGTTTAGGCTTAAATTAAATGCTGTCTTAATTACATGTCACTACGGCATGCATCGTGGTCGAGTGTAGATACTTAAGATTATATTACAACACTTAATTGTACGTACAAGTAATAATAACGTACGTACAAGTACTGATGTAGTTTTAAATTTTAATGTAATTTATTTAAGTGGAACTTGTCTAGAATGTGATTTGTAAGTGGAAACAAAAATGCGTTATGAAAGCAATTGTCGGTGCGACAGCTAGATGGCGCTGTAACTCTTTCTGAATCACGCTAACGATTTTACTTCGAAGTTTGTACATGAAGTTTCACTTCTTCCGTGTGTGTATTGCACATACAATTATTTTTTTTCATTATGTGGAAGTATAATAGCAAACGAGCATGCAGGGGACTGCATGCAGGTGGACCTGATGGTAAGTGGTCACTGGCGTCCATGGACGTCTGTATTCAACTCCATACAGAACATTGGTTCCATCTGAAGTCAATCACAGATGTGTTGCTACTCCCAAGGACTATGATGGTCGTCTCATGTGAAAGTGTGCCGGCAACCACACCCTTCTATCGAAACGCAAGAAATGCTTCACGCTAGAAATAGGTGTGGCGGTGGTAATTCCCCGGTCGAACCACACTGGTTCTACCACCTTCAGAAATATAGACAGTAAACACACTAAACAGTAATTACAAAAAATATGTATATAAATAGGTAAAATAAAATAACATACATTGATAAGACAATGAAAGATGTTATTTAATTTATAACAGAAATATATTATTTAGATTAAAACTTAAAAATGTTTATTATACTTTCAGACCTACACAATGCAAAACGACATTCCTCTCCAATGTTCCGTGTTGAGCCTCCTCTGTCAACTATTGGCCTTAAGGGTCAACTACTGCATGCTTGACAGCGACCAAGTGTTCATTGGTTTCCTTATGAAACAGTTGGATCTTGTTGAACAGCATGAGATACCGTAAGTATTGTCAGTAACACTCACAAGCTAGGAATGTGAAAATCTGCAGTCGTGAACGTGAACTTTGTGAATGTCTAATGGAACGCGCTCTATGTTATATGCGATTGTGCTATAGTTATATGCGATGTATAATAGCATAATTCATTGCGTTAAAGTAATAAATAAGCCTAAAATATTGTCTATGTATGTATGTATGCAATTTGAAATTTATTATAAACTAGTTGACCCGGCGAACTTCCTTCCGCCTAAATGTCAAAAATCTTAAATTATCAGAGTGCGTTACTATATTATACATGTTTTATACATAAAAACCTTACTCTTGAATCTTACTCTATCTATTAAAACACTGCATTAAAATCTGTAGCGCAGGTTTAAAGATCTAAGCATTTGACGACCCGCGTGGCGCAGCGGTTATCATACCGGTCTGACGCGCAATGGATCCCGGGTTCGATTCCCGGCCAGACAGGTATCTGAATGATGAGTTTAGATTCATGTTCTGGGTCCGGGTGTTTGTGTATTCGTCTTGCGTGTATCCATGGTACCCACTACATAGGAGAAAATCTTTGTGTGTGGGGCTATGAGTGTAGAAAGCGTATATAAAACAATAGCTGTTACCTGCGCGCGTTGCTACGCTATCACAAAAAAAAAAGAAATACACCAGAAACCTTCGCGACCTCTGGAATAACAACTTTGTTAAAGATTATCACATGTTCAAATAAATAGTTTCCGATACTATAGAGGACATACAGACAAATATACATTATTATATATTAACTAGCTGTACCCTGCGTACGCTGCTACGCCATCACAAAAAAAATACACCAGAAACCTTTGCGAGCTCATGAATAACAACTTTGCTGAAGATCATCACATGATCAAATGAATAGTTTACGATTCTATACAGGACATACAGACAATCATTCATTTTTATAAAGAAGAAGAACATTATATTTGTTTAATAACACATATAATGTTCTCCTTCTTTATAAAAAAATATTATTTGTTATATGTATTTGTTTTTATAATAACTTATCTTTTGTATAAATTCCTTTTTAGGGATTGCTGCGACCTCGTCAACAGTATCCTGATGTTTTTGGTGCAATTATCTTCGTCTAAACATCACTCAAAGCAAATTGTAGACATACCAAAGGTGATTATATCATTTTCTTTTTATTATTTTAAGAAAAATGGTTAATGAAAATGAACTGTTAAAAAATGTTTAATTTATGTCATGATTAATGAGAGTATGATTTTTTATCTTAAGTGAACTCATGATTTATACGATATTTTTGAGTTAATGACAAGTTTGATGATTGATAATCATGATGTTGACAATAATTTTCATTATTGATAATCATAATTTTAATTATCTATGTTTAATATAATTTTGATAAAATTTATTATTGATAATAGTGAGGTTGACGATAATTCAAATGATTTAGATCATTGAAAACTATTATGTTGACAACATCTTTGATGATTTTGCTTGTTAATTGATTATGAATTATGATGTTGACGATAATTTTGATACTAAAGCTATGTTGATTAGGACGATGTGGACAATTTTGATAAATTCGGTGGTGTTGTTGATGATACTGATGTTTCCAGCTAATACAACTGTGTGACGGTTTGATGGCGTCGGGTGCTCACTCGGAATGCATCGCTGGCTTGGAGCCGGTCGCTGTTAAAGTGTTCAGTAATATGGGTGGTAAGTTTATTTTTATATAGAAGTAGCATGCGGTGATGGTAAGTAGCCACTGTTGTCTATGAATATGTTTTTACCTTCACATAAGATTAGTCTTATCATTACTAACAAATGCGTTGCTACTCCTGAAGACTAAGTGGGAACGCCTCGAAAAAGTATGCTTTCCTTATCATATACTTTAAAACTAAAGCACAGCAACGCTTTAAACTTTGAGTAAAACAGACTTAAGGATAGTACCTTTGGAGTTGAGGCCAATGTATATGAGAGGCTAGGGTGGTAAGAAATCACAATACAGTACATAATGGTACCAGCCCCTTTCATTATCTTAGTATTTTAATTCTCCTAGTATTAAGGTTTGTTTTAGTCGACATTTGTTTCAATATTTCACATTTTTTTTTGGTAATCATGATCTGATAGTCGTTTTGTATGAGTCTGTCATTGATTGCATTTCATTCGAGGTCCTAGACTCTAGGATACCTATCTGGATCTAGGTATTTGTGTGTTAATGACATCAACAACAACATAAATTTACTATGAAAGTAGAAGCAGTTGCTTTTAAGTTATTTATTTTGTTATTTTATTATATATATATATGTTTTGACTTTTGTTCTTATCTTTTATTTTTAGTTTGATAAAAATACTAAGAATTTTTTTCTTTTAACAGAAGTTAATAATTTAAGACTTCTTTTTCGTAAGTACTGAACATTTTTGTTTGTTTAAATATCTTAATAATGATAGTCATTCGGCTATGCTGATATTCTATAAATTGCAACAGGGTTACCTATATTATTATTATTATTATTATTATTATATTAATTAATACGTGAAGCATAAACTTGTTATTATAATTATATCAACAAGGGGAGACACATTGTAATACGAGAACGATTATTAAACATTCTTACCGTTGGGCCACGAAACGATTGAGGTTATAAGCGTAACGTTAAGCACATTTTGGCATATTTTGCCGCGAATTTCGTGGCCTTATAATATCATACACATGTCTTCGTTAACGGTTATAGCGCACAGCGATTGACGCTTAAAGGTAATGTTTCATGGCCCTCAGTTTAGTCGCCCTTAGAAGAATTTGCGTAGCCTCATTTATTAAAAATTGTGATAAAAGCGATTTAAGTCGAGTGTAGGCGACGCACTAAACATTCAATTATTAATGTATTTTTTTATAAATATAACAATAACTTTATATGTATGTGCATATTAAAATGTTTCTTTTTTCTACTAATAAACAAGAGTGCGCCCGATGACATTTTTTAACTATAGCAACACAATCGGGTATATTAGTCGTCCACGTACGTCGGCAGTTAGCGGAACGGCCCTCGAACGCGCTCTTATGCACTAAATCTCGCGGTTTTACTTTCATCCCCTATATCGAGAAAATTGTAGGACATTGGCGAGGTGAGAATAGAATACTATCTTAAACACTGCGATTTAGAAACGTGCAGTAGAAACAGAGGGTTCGGTTTGGACAATATAATCAAATGTGTATTTATATACTAATACTAGAGCAGTGATAGCCTAATGGTTGAAACTTGCCCTCTCGATCGAGATGTCCGAGGTTCAGACCCAGGCACGTGCCACTGATTTTTCTAAAATTATGTGCGTGTTAGAAACTAATTATCACTGTTTTTCGGTGATAATTAAAACATCGCGAAGAAACCTACACATCCGAGACTTCTTGAAAAAAAAACGTTCTCGGAGGTATGTGTAGTCCACCAATCCGCAATTGGCCAGCGCGGTGGACTATGGCCTAAACTCTCATTCTGAGAGAAGACCCCTGCCCAGCAGTGGGACAATAATGGGTTGTCGGTACATATTAATAGCATGATAATACCCTAAATCCCTCCCAATAATTTTGGTAATTCCCAAGGTAATTTGAAAGTGTTTTTCATAAAATGCAACACAAATGCAGATAAATGTTTGATACAGCTTAAAAATCCTGAATAATTTCTAGGTCCACCAATTCGCACTTGGCCAGCGCGGTGGACAATGGCCTAAACTCTCATTCTGACAGAAGACCCGTGCCCAGCAGTGGGCCAGTAAAAAGGTCGATGAAAGGTCCTATCGTAAAGTCTTATCGTGTTACAGGCGCCAGTGTGTTAGGCAGAGCGCAGCAACAAGAGGCGCAGGCGACGCGGGAGGTTTTGTTCTGCATGCTGCAGAAGACCATGTATCAGCCGAAGGTAATTTTTGTATTGATAGCATTTGCGGAAGTTTGTGAACATGTTTGTGTCTCTTTTACCAAAAATGCTGATTGGGTTTTGATGAAACTTTGCATACTGAACCACATGGATGGAAAGGTAGGTTTCTTATTTATTTTTTTATTTATTCTTATATACCTAGAGTGGTACAAAGGCGGACTTAATGCCATAGGCATTCTCTCCCAGTCGACCTTGAAGGCGGTATTTTTGAAGTTAATTTTAAAATAGAAATGGAAAAAAGCAAAAATAGATATTAAATATAAATATGTAAGTATAAATAATATGCAGTTATAAATAAACACTAATATTTAAACATAATATATAAACAATCGTGAAAACATACATACATAGGAATAAAATAATAATAATAATAATTTTATAAATTAGTTCCGGTAATGTTTTCTTCTATGGTTATAGGAGAAACCTATCTCCACGTCCGTGGTTGTGGTTAAACCATCATCAACAAATTAAGGTTTTATCATATAGAATTAGTATACAAATATGCAGTTCGCCTAAATTTTATATACATTAATAGCGGTGATGCCTTAGGAGATTAGTCTTCGGGAGTATCAACGCATCTGTGATAATATAAAACCATCAATATAGAAATACCCTAGATACACATTCTCGAACAAAGATGACACCTAAGACTGTCGTCAAATGTTCGTAGTTATTATAGATGGTAATAACAACCATTATTTTTGCAATACATCTTTGCGCTTTAAGCAAAAAGCAATATTTTTTTTGGATTACACGACTAAAATAAAATGTGGTTTATAATGCTTTCTTCTGATGCTATGAAAGCGATGATTGAAGTTTATCGTGTTATACTTGTACTAATAAGTGAAATTTTAAAACAAAATAATTTAATTAAGATATAAATCCCTATAAATCACCAATACAAATCACAAAATCAAATCAATAAACCTTTTTCCTTACTGAAAGTACGAAATTCCATCCTTTTTTACTAACGTCCTTGACGTAAAATTTTTACATTTATTCACGGAACATTTTGGCATTTAAGACGTGCGTATAGTTCGACTAGCGACGCTGTACTACTTGAAATCAGCGCTCAATTTTGTAATTGAGCGCCTTTTTCTCCGGATAGTTTTGACACGCTGAATATCTTGGGTTTTTCTATATCGATGTATAAAACCCATGTTTTATATGATGTTGCTTACTAGGTGTCCATTGGCGGTAAGACCACTTATCGTGAGCTGTACTGCATGCTCGTTTATAACTTACATCGGTATAAAAAACATTAAACCACAATGAATTCTAGCATCGACATCTTGATAATCTATTTCTCTCTTTCAGGTCCTCGAGCTGGTATCATGTGTTCTCTCTCTCTCACAAGAACATCCCGAGAGCTATTACCGTTGGTCGGAGCTCGCCAGCGATACACTACTCAATCTGCTCTCCCAACGGAGCGTAGAGCTAGACACGAGTAGAGCAATAGAGTCGCTAGAGCGGCTGTTGGACTCGGTGTACAAGGATGTCTTGTTAGAGCAAAGTCGGGTGGAGATTTTGTTGAAGATACTGTTCAAAGCGCCGCCGGATCAGGTGAGTTTGTTAATTTTTGTTTGTATTTTTTAGTGTTTGTGATTTGTAGTGTTGTAATGAGTTATCTCAATAGTTTAGTTGAATTCGTTAATGTTTCTGAAATGTACAATGAAAGTAAATGTATCATTTGGTTAATGATAGACAATATGTCTGAAAATACATTTATACTAACAATGAGCTACATACATTTAAATAATACGTTTAAAAAATACGTAATATCTGGATGATCTAGTGTATTTTTAATAAATAGATCTATTTATAAACGAAAACCGCATTAAAATTCGTTCAGTGGTTCTCGAGATAAATGTTTAAATTATAACTCGCGCGAACAACCCAATTTAATTGACCTCCTTTATGTATGAGTGTCGATATAAAGTAGAGGTCTATGTCGAGATAACTTTTCATACATCCGATTTAAATAAAGTATAGCCTATAGCCATCCTCGATAGATATCCTATCAGATTAAAAAAAAAATTCAGATCTGATTATTAGCATTACGTACTCCTTCTCTACATCAACTATAACCGTGCGTAATTTAATACTACTCCGACTGCGGCAAATACCTTAAAAACGAATCACCAGTTTTTGCTTCACATATCTTAATATATATAAATTACGTGTCACTTTATTTGTCCGCAATGGACTCTTAAACCTCTGAACCGATTGTAATCAAATTTACACAACGTGTGCATTTTGATCCAACTTGAAAGATAGGATAGTTTATATCTTAATTTATAGGTTTAATTGCAAATATTTTTTTAGCGGTGGCGGTGTAATGTTATCTGTTAACTTACAAAATTTGTTTATGTAACATTTCTTTAACCACAGCAACGCGTGGCCGGGTATGCTAGTTAATATATAGATACTTTTTTCAGGCTACAACACCACGCAAACTGAAACTACGCTACCTCTCAATAATAATGGTACTACTCCGTAAAGTGCTTATTCTGGTACCGGAAACCGAGATTCTTTTATCGATCAACTACCTAAAATCGACTTGTATATCCCCACAATCGATTTTCTTCAACGTCAAACCGAACGTCGATCCGTTGAACGTGCAAAATGTGAACGAAAACTGCGCGAATCTGTCGCCAGATGTCATTCTAGTCAGATTTTTGTTTAAGACTTTAACGTATGCGATAGTCGAGTTGGATGATTTCGATGGATGTATCGATCCTGAGGTCGAGGATAGAGATCAGAATAGACTGCTCTATTCCGTTTGTGTGAATATCATCGTGCAAGCGAAGCATATGATGCATTTGACGGGTGAGTTTTCGACTTTATTATTTTAAACTTCGAATATTTCATACTACATTAGTTAGTAACCCTACATTTTAGGCTATAACTGTAACAATAGAATCGGGAAGGAACCGTCTCCCAGGCCACAGCTCACGCTTTTCTGGGAGTCAGGGCTCTTCGTTTCAAATGTACTCTCATTTATGGTCAATAAACATTTATTATTATTATTATTATCATATAGCTATAATGACTGATGACTAAGTATTTATTGATTCAATGGATTTGAATACAATAAAGATTTAAGTGTTACATTAAGATACAGTGTATAAATATGTACTTCAATCCTATACACTAAATTCAGTAGTTTTGGCTTAAAAGAGATTTGAAGAATATAGACTAAAATTCTCAATAGGTTACATGCTCAGCCAGACAGAAAAATGAAGGTTTTCGTACTAGGTTTGGATGTTTGTGAATTCTCTTTGTGAGCTTCCATGGCACCGGAGGGCAGAAATATGACCAGATTATTAAATAATTCAAACTGAATTAAACACTCATACCCGAATTACTAGGATTTCTTAAGTGTCAAGGGTAGAATAGACTTACACAAACACTAATAAACAAACACTACCTAGACCTAGAAAAAGAATCTAAATTCATCATTCAGATACTTGTCTGGCCGGGGATCGAACACGGAACCTATTGCGTGTTAGAGTGGTTGTCGGAATATAGAAATAATCTTATTTATTTTTCTTGTTTTAGTATGTGTAAATCCGATATATCATGTTAATTATTTATTACACATTTAGTGTTAAAATATTGCAACAACTTGTTTTGCATTTAAGCCGTGCAAATGAATGATTAATAATTTCATTAAAATAACAACAAACCTAAATTATTAATTTATACAGCTGGCTACAAATTTTATAATAATGTTTTAAAGTAAACCAATATCCCCAGACGGCTGCCTGTTCCCGCTAACGGCGAAGACAGCGCAAACACTACTCCACAACGAGCAAAGCGGCCTCAACACGGGCTTGTACAGCCCTGCCGAGAACATCCCCTTGGGGGCGCTGAACCTCACGTGCTTGCGGGCCGCGCATAAAGCTCCCCTGCTTGCGGCGCATTGGGCGCATCTGCTTATAAGGTAAGTAGGTCACGTGTACCATGTTAATGAGTGTTCGGTGTTTATTTAGGTTGTAAACGATGTGTGCGCCAAATTTCTGCGAAATTAGATCGGTAGTTTTTGCGTGAAAGAGTAACCAACACTCATATGTACATTCTCACAAACTACATCTCCTGAGGGGAGCTCAATCTCACCTGCTTGCGAGCCGCGCATAAACCCCTGCTCGCAGCACATTGGGCGCATCTACTTAAAAGGTACGTAGGTTAAACCCGCCCTACTACGCTCGCTTCGGTCGCGTCTACCACGGCGATGAGTATATTTTGTGTTAATCTAGATATAATTTGGATGAAATCCGACCCGTAGTTTTAGCGTGAATGAGTAACAAACACACAAACATCCATCGAACCCTTTGGGGCCGATGGCCCCGATGGCCCCTTAGGACACCTTAGAGGGAAAACTTATCGACCCCTTAGGGGCGCTTAATCTCACGTGCTTGCGTGCCGCGTATAAAGCTTCCCTGCTCGTAGCGCATTGAGCGCATCTGTTTATCAGGTAAGTAGGTTATTCTTGCGGTTTCGCCCCTTTCGTCTTCGTCACGTCTACCAAAGTAACTATGGGGTTATTTAGGCCATTAACCATGTTTGTACGAAATCCTACCGGTAGTTTTTGATTGTAGTAGTAACTAACACACATACGTCCTCAACTTACGCATTTATAATAATAATAAAATTATCAACCACGCTATTTTTCATATACTATGGAAATGTCGAACCCATATTTTATATAAAGTTACTTAGAAATTAACATTTCTAGTCCATACCAGGTTCACTGAGGTGACCACTTGCCATCAGGTGAATCTCAAGCTCGTTTACTCGTTACTTCATATTTATAAAAATAAAATAAGCGTTTTGAACAATCGCTTGTTTCAGATTAAATTTCCTGTCGCACAAGTTCTGGCACAAGCTGATAGGCTTCGCTCGTAACTTGCCTCTGAGATCCGACGCCATCGATACGAGCCTTCTACGTGTGGACTTGTTGCAAACGGCCTGTGTGTGCGCCTACTGCGAGTACTTTGTGAGTATATTGATTAATTCATGATTTTGACAAAATTTTGAAGTAAACAATCCATTTTATTTGTTTTTACTACCTAACACATAATGATAGGAAGTACTTTAAAGTAATACGGGCACCTAGTAAGCAGATCTATTGGCTGCTTTATATATAATATCTGAGTATAAACATTTTCTTGAAGCCATTTTCACTTCTGAATTTTCTAGGGTGTTTTTCTATCTATTACTCATCTAAATTTGTATATTCATGAAATAGGCTATGAAATGATATCTTAACTCGTTTATTAATAGTACTGGTAACGGGACGGTTATTTCAACATTTTTATAAATCGTACAGATAGATAACGGAGTAAAATTTCTCTCTATATTCTGTATTTTTTTTGTTACCGCATATCTCATATAGATAAGGATTGCATCCGGAAAACAGGATCCGGTAATCCGGCGGATCCGGCGCAAATTTACACAAACCGGATCCGGTACCAATTCACCACCGGATCCGGATCTCCACCGGATCCGGTGATTGTATAATTTGACAAAGATTTCATATTACAAAAATAATTACCGATAGAAATCGATCCTTTTTTTTCACTGTTCTAACCGTTCGATTAGTCCGGCCGGATCCGGCCGGATTGAAAATGAGGCCGGATTGCAATCCCTACATATCGATTCATATTATACACCAGATAGACAACGGGCTGACGGAGGCGGTGCACCTGAGCTGGCTGCTCGTGAACCGCGTGCACGTGCTCGCGCACCAGCGGCGCGCGGCCGGCGTGCGGCGGCTGCTCGCGCGCGTGCACGCCGCGCCCGGCGCCTCCGCGCTGCTGCTGCAGGCGGTCGCGGCGCGCTGCCAGCCCGCGCTGCAGGTACGTAATGATAGTAGGTCATGAAATGAAATGTCTTTATTTTGTATAGGCCTGCGGGGGCACATACAAATTGTCAGTTACATTTTTGAAGTGAAACTTCTTTATCGGGGGTGGAAAATTTTTACGCGCCATCTTTTTCTGTTACGCGCTATCTTTTTTTTTTCTTTACGCGCCATCTTTTTCTGTTACGCGCCATCTTTTTTTTCCGTTACGCGCCACCTTTTTCTTATCCCTACCACGCGTGATATTAGATAGATTATTATAGATTAGATTATTAGATAAAGTTTAATAAAAGCCTTTTATTAAACTTTATGTAATTTAACTTTATTTAACCAATTTCTGTAAAGTTGCATATAGTAAATTATTTTTTGAAAAATAACGTCATAAAGAAGTTTCACTTCTTACGAGTGTACGCTAGTACACGCACACATTTTTTTTTTTCTTACACTATCACCGGATCGGAATACGACCTCAACTGAGAAGATCCGGCAAGAAACTCAGCGGGTTTGCCTTTTTTCTCATTTATATCCATTTTTTTTTAAATATAATTACAATCATGTTTTTTTTACATGGTAATGAATTCATGCCGTTGCAAGCGGACATGCAGTCCACCTGATGGTAAGTGGCCACTGCCGCCCGGCGACATCTGTAATCAACTCCATACAGAACATGGGTTCCATCTGAAGTCACAAAGCTCACAAAGCCACAAACGCCTAAAACTTCGTTCCACAAGACCACCGCGGTCGTTGTGGTCGCGGCTCGTTACTCATGACGTCATGGCTTACGCCCATGCGACGCTCACGACGCGCCGCTACGTGACGCGTTGTAGTCAACTGCAGGAACAGAACGCTACGATACACGAGTGTGGTTACAGGTTGTCCATTATACATCATACACATTGTGATGATAGGTTGTCGTGCTGTTGCATCGCGCTATAGGTACCCGCCGATCAAATACGCGACGAATGTGGCTACGGAAATCAGTAACATTTCGATGTTAGCAACTGCTACGAATCGCCATTATTCCGCATTATATAAAGAAGAATAAAAAAGAGACCACTACAGAACACACACACCTAAAGAATATTTACATAGATTATTATTGTTACAGGGTGAATTTGCGTTAAACATATACAAGATACTGTCTCAGTGTCACGAGAGTCAGTCCGGTGCTCTGGTGTTCCTCATATGTCGGATAATAGGCAAGTTAGAGCCGGCGATCGCTGTTAGGTAAGTCATTTTATATGTAGTATCATGTTTTCATAGTGTGTTGTGTATTGTTGGTTTTGAATAGCACTCCACCTTCTCGAAGGATGTGGTAGGCGCTGAGTGAGGAACAACTCCAGATCAGTAGAGAAAGGACAGTTTGGGGAGAAAAAAAGGCGGAGGGGGGAGAGAGAGGAGACAGAATGACCGAGAAGAGAGTAAGGGAACTCTCCCTTCCTTTCTTCTCTTCTTTCTCTCTTCTCTTCTCCCAGAGCAGGATAGCAACAGTATCTTCATATGTACATTAAGTCTGTTATCACCAATATGAATGCCAGAGGCGGGAAAGGTCCATGTTAAGCAATGGACGTCGAAGGTCTGATGAATAGATAGATGGTTGATTGTTTATATTTTTAGAAGCACCTTCTTTTAACTACTAAGAATACTACTTTATCTGCACGGTGCTTAACTCCCAAATAATAAGAGTAGACTTTTCTCTTACGATGAAGCTGATATTCGAACAACACTTACAACAAACGAATCGCTTTCTTGTCAACAGGTTCGCGAAACTGGCGATCGACAGGTGCAAAATGTTGAAGGAAATGCCAGTAGAGAAGATAACCGCTCAACTGGCGAAGGAAGACGTGCAAGTGGCTCTGGAGTTGCTGCAAAGAGACAAGGTGCATGTACGGTAAGTGTAAATGGATGTATCACATGAGCTAATGTTGTGTGGAGTTATCTACCAAGTGGAGTACTGTAGCGATTTTCCGGAACTCGTCAAGAGATGGCGCTACGAGTACTCTGACGCTGTCAGTTTTCTCAACGTCTATCATATACCCAAGTTCCAAACTGAGCTGTTGAAGTACATCGGCGGGGGAACTGCCTTTTTCAAATCATCTAAGCTGTAACAAACAACACTTCAGTTTCTCAATTGAAATGATGAATTGAAACTAGATGGCGTGGTAAACACTAAATTTAATAAGACGCTTTCCTCATTTTGGGTTTTATCCATATAAGTTAGTACGTAACCTCTTACATCGCGTATTCTGTATTACCTATTAGAAAATCCAGCTGTATTGTAGTTGTGAATCTTTAGAATAAAAACAAGTCAACCATTAAACAGTTATCCGTTATTACCAAAGTAAACCCAAAAGAAAAATCAATCTTTACATGCATAATGTGATATACATAGAATTTCGTATGTATAAATGAATTTGTTACAGGTATTCGGCTTTAGTGATGGAACTGAACGCACTAGCGTCTACGATCTTCGATCTATCACCCTTAGATCTGTCCCAGGATAGGGCTATCAACCCCCATTATATTCTTACCACCAATGTTGATGGTAATTGGTTACTTAATCTGATAAAGAGCAGGTATGTATTTTTGTTATAAAATAGTCGCAGCAAATGAGTAGTCCATCTAATGGTAGGCGATCAGTGCCGTCCATGGGCAGCTGTAATCAATGTACAAATAGAGTGTTACGATAGGGGCGTGTTTCTATCGACATCGAAACATTTTTTTATTTACAAGTTCTGTGGTTGCTTAGATGAAATCGTTTTTTCACGAGCGCTATATTATTATTTTCATTATTCATTATTATTTATTATTATTTCTATCATTCATTATTATTTTATTCGGACCCTACTTATTCTTTTTTATAGCTTTACTTTAACTCCGCACCGTGAGGTTGTCTGGAAGAAATCGCTGTATAGCGATAAGACCGCCTTTTGTATTGTTTAAAAAACTGTATTTTCTTTAATTGTGTTTGTTTTTATTTTGGGTACAATAAAGTGTATATTATTATTATTTTTCACGACTTTAAAATATTTTTTGTATCACATCTCTGCTCTTACTTATGATATAGAATCGAAAATATATTTAGATCGTATTCTCTATTCACTTAGATGCTGCCAAAAGGACAGTTCAGTGTTTAAACTGTCAAAGCAAACCGACCTGGCTCGTCTTATGACGAAACTGTCCAAAGAAGACTTAACAACAGTCATGATGTGTTCAGAATTTGACAGGAGAATATTATGTTCGTGCTTCAAAGTCGCTTGTGACGATTTTATAAAAGAACTACTAAATGTAGTGTCGGTACGAGAGTTAGCGGAACACGAGAAAGAGAAAGCAAGAGAACAAGCGGAGACGGAGAGAGTGAGAGAGGAGATGTCGACTTCTGTGGACAGTAATAAATTGAACGTAGTCAATTCGTTGCAAGTTTTCAAAAAGGCTGACAATAAAGAATCTAAGTCCCAGTTCTTTATACCGATTTCGGAAAATGAATTGAAAGACAAGTTTGGGAATTTGGAAATTTCTGAGGAAGAGTCGGAGTTGATCGTTCCAGAGTTGCCACTATTATATCAAGTCGGAGTAGAAACGTTGGAGAAATCGTTAGGTGATATTTTGCATTTATTCCCGAAGCAAAATCGACCTCTCAGTCAATCAGAGACCTTTAATCTGGGCATAGAACAAACTATAGATAGATACACCCGGCGTTGCCACCAAGTGTTTCAAGACAAATTGTTCTACCAAGAATTCGTGGTGATACAAACAATGTTAACCGGTTTCCTCGAATGTTTAAATCGGATTACCGCTGCTATTGATGAAGCGGACTGCGATTCGCTCGAGAAATGTATAGATAATATCATTCCTCCGACGTTAGCGAGGAATTTGAGTGTTTTTTCTGTGGTTTCCTTACAATATTTGTCGTTTTTGATCAAAAACAAGAACGTAGTGGAAAGTCCCGTTCACGCGGACGTATCGTTTCGTGCGACGAACGTAACGACAGACAATGTCTCCGTAGACCATGTAATAGTGATCGCTATAGACAATGTGGCGAAAGCGCTCAGTGCGAATGAAATATGGTCGGAGTTGAACACCGAGAGCAATTTGAACAGGACGCAATCGGCTATTAGCTGTTTGTACGCGATCGTTAAGTATTTGGTTAAGGTGGGTCTTTTTTCTCTTACCTTTTTCCTGTTTTTATAATGCAGTGAACCTGACGATGAGTGGCCACTGCCATTCATAGATGTCTTTAATAAAACCCATATAAAATTTGTTTTAAAATGGGGTTGGCCACAGATGCGTTGCAATATTTGTCGTTTTTGATGGAGAATGGCAATAATTGACTTTTTTAAAATTAATAAGTAGCAATATTTGCTGTCTTTGATTGCAAACAAAAACGTACCCGCAAGCGTGACGTGACGAACGTTATATTACGTGACGATGTGACCGTGACCACGGACTATTCGTATAACTTTGAATATTTAGTTAGAATTCAGGACCCCGTTTAAGGTAGAAATGGCTGTGACACTGCAAAAAGAACGAAAAATTCTACGGTCCGTATATTATTATGTAATCCACTTTCAAACCTGAAACACACTGTTGCAAGACCGAAATAGTTTAGCTTTGAACATAAACTTCAAAGCTTTTCTACGTAAACTTCAGACACAATTGGTAGGTTTTGCTCATTGTATTGACCTTTCATTTCTTCCTGATTATGGACAAGTTTTCGCGACATTGCCACAAAAACGGTTTAAAATGTCAGCATTTTACGGCATTGTATCATTTCAGGACACGAAACCACTAATCCTGAAACAGTACATGCGTACCCAAGACTCAGGACCGAAGCCCGACATAGTGCTGACGGGCGACAAGCTGGTCACCCTCATAGAGTACTGGGAGCGGAACTTCTACACGAAACCGGATAGCACGATACTCGGCAAGAAGTACAGGAAACCCATTGAGACGCTGCTGCTACGGTTGGCCAGGTAAAGACAGAAAATATCCAAATATATGGGAATACAAGCATAAACACTACCAATACATGCAAGCACCCACACACAAACACACACATTCACACGCACGCACGAACGCATTCTTACCCACAGTACATGGGTACCGAAGACGCAAGACTGAATATATGTGTATATATAAGCGCACACATATATACATGCACACACTAACGCATGCACACAGACACAGACACAGTATATGAGTACCCAAGACCCAGGACCAAGACCCGACATAGTGCTGACGGGCGACAAGCTGGTCACCCTCATAGAGTACTGGGACCGGAACTGACCGTTGCAAATGTCCATAGGCGACGGTGACTACTTTTTATCAGGTAGCCCGTTATGTTTACGTATAAAAAAAATTGATCATTGACATTTGGTGTAAATGATGTCATTGAACTGAAATATTATGGTTATTTCTAGGTTAGAAGTGGTAACGAACATAGCGTTAATACCTCCCATCGCGTGGTCGTACGTGGAGGTTTCGGCTAAGAAGGATCAATTGCAGAAAATCGACTTGCCGCTACAAGCCTTCCAGGATATGGACGTGTTGGAGTCGTTCTTGTTCAGGTAAGTACATATCTTGTACTCTGCAAATCTTGTATGCTGAGTGCATTCGATAAAAGGAGAGAGTTCTCCATAATTTGTGCAATAAATCGGTAGTTTGCTTGTTGTTCTATTATGAAGACCGGCTATTAGGGCGTGGGACAGCTAAGTTAATTTTGTAAAGCAGATCAGGACTTTGACCTTGCCCAGGGACTACGATGGTCATAATTTTTTGTGGTAGTGTTTTTGTTTTTCTTTTTTGTATATATGTACATTTTGTAAATAGTTTTTTTTCTTTTTAAAATTTGTTAAAACTAATTAGATGAAATAAATAAATTTTGTCGATCAGGACTATCGATTTTACCTGTCATTAACTTGTGCAAATACACGATATCAACAATGTTACTCCTTTCTTCCAGTGACATCATTTTAAAGTGTGCAAGTCTATATTCGCAAGATTTTAAATTGCGACAAAGATTATTTGAGTAAGAAAGGTGATAGAGAAATTGTTTTTGCAGTCTTTCTAATCGATGGATATGCACCACGTATGTCAGGGCTCCAGACCGGACTGCAATAGTCCAACATAGACCTAACATAACAATTAAAAATTAGAATGGAAATTTCAAAATCTTTAAAATTTGGTTTGACGTAAAACCATCTAAACGAGCTCTTTTTTTGGTGATTGAGTCGATGTGCTCACGAAAGTTAAGCCTGGAGTCAACAACAACACCAAGGTCGCGGATGCTAGAAACTTCGCTGATAATTTCGTTATCGATATAGTAGCTACCCAACGTAGGACTTTATTTCTTGAGAATTTTAAGTGATAACATTTTGATCCATTCATTTTCATAAACTTCTTTGAAGACCAGCTGCTTATAGCACCAAGGTCATTTTGTAAAGATCTTATATCATCTTGGCTTCATATGGTTCTACAATTATAGCTTCGCGTGACTAATGTCGCATTTACGAATGGGTGACTAGTCTCACGTGACCAACACGCTTCCAGGGTGAACCTGATAGGCTGGTCGTGTCGCAAGCAGTTCGAGGAGATGTGGGTGGGGTTGCTGGGCGCGCTGCAGGGCAACGGGCCGCACTGGGCGGTGCGCGGCCTCACGCAGCTGCTGGTGTCCGCCGCGCCGCGCGCCGCCGCGAGCCCCGCGCACTTGCCGCGCCGCGCGCCGCCGCCCGCCAGACGGTACGTGGGGGGGACGGGGGAGTGTGTGATGTGGGGGGTTGCTGGGCGCGCTGCAGGAGACGGGGGAGTATGTTTAAAGTTTGTGTAAGAGATTGAGTGGAAGAAATGGTGAGAGAGAGATGTACTCTCTCTTTACAAACTACCTAGTTTGCAAATAGAGCGAAACAGCGGGATGTCAGTGTAAGTGAGATGGAGAGAAGGGAAGAATAAGAGAGGTGTAGGATGGAAAAAAATGAGGGTTTAAGTCTGACAATGTGTCTGGGTGTAAGAAGGAGATAGGAAGAAGACAGTAAAAGAGAAGTAGGGAAAAGAATGTGGGAGAGAGGGTGTGTAACTCTATTTGTGTGTGTATGCACAGGGAGGGAAGGAGAGAGTAAGACAAGAAGAGAATGAAAAAGGGATTTAATAAAAGAGTGAAAGATAGGGGGTGTGGGTAAGCGGAGGAAAGGGGAAAGGAGAGATGGGGTGTGTGTGAGACTTAACAGGGAGGGAAGTAGAGGGAATAAGAAAAGTGTAGGGACAGAAAGAGGCAGCGTGTGTTTGTGTGTGTGCGTGTATTTCTCTGTGCCTGTGGGTGTTTGCGTGCGTGCGTCTGAACGAACGAACGTGCCTGTGTGTGCTGCCTTGCGGTCGTTCGTAATTATTTTTGTAATTTTGGTACCCATTATACTATAGTAGATAAAAAGAAGTCACACTTACAATTAATGTACATGCAATAAGTTCACATTGTCTCTTTCAGTATTTTATTGAAAGTTTTTTTCTCCGCAGCATGCAACGTTTGCGCAACATTCTAGTCGGCACGAAGGCGTTTAGTTTATTCAACGAGATAAATTTAGAACGCATACCATTCTTGAAAGAAGACTTCGACGGCTACTTCTACGCTCAGTTCAGTACCGAGTACTTGAAACTCGCTTCTGGTTAGTCCGCCTTATTTTTCTAGCCTAAATTTCTGTTTCGTCGTTTAACGATTTTTTTCTTATTTTTATCTTGTTTTCTATATTTCAAATTACTTTATTTGTCTCTGTTTCTAAATGTCTCTTATTTTATATCTCTCGCTCTTTTCCTTTTGGTGCTAATTCCATAATTATTATATCTTACTTAGTTTTATTCATATTCTTTCTTATTTTGTTATGTTATTTCTTATCTTCCTTTCGCTGTTTTCAAATGTTTTCTTTTCTCTCTCTCTTGTAATAGATTCACAAGAACATTTCTATTCTGGCTTCTTATAACGTTATTCCATGTTATTTTTTATTATCTCTTTATTCCTCTATTCCTTAATATCTCTCTGTCATATCCTTCTATCTGTAACATTTTTTTTTCTAGAATTGTCCGACGAAGGTTCCTACAAAGTCCGTCGTGAAGTGAAGCGCAAGAGAAAGAACAAGGAGATCGACGTAAACAGCTGTTTGCAATTACTCATGGACATAACTGCTGAAATGTTGGAGCCGAAGGTATGTTTATAATGTATGAAGAAAACCTGAATGGAATAGTGTAACTTGACGGTGGTAGAAATCTTTATGATTCGAGTGCCTAAGCAACATCTTTATGCATGTTTCTGTCTTAAAGCAGTGTTTAGCGTTATTGTCTTCTGATGTGAAGGTTTTGATACAGAACACATAATTATCTGAGGCGTTCAAACTTTTTTTTTGTTTACGAATCCCCTTTAAGTCTCCTCTTACGACAGGCAGGGGTCTGGTCCTATTCTGGTCCCGGAGCTTCAGGGACGAGGCGTTCAAACCTAGTTCTCTTGTGGGCAGTCTTATATAATAATGATCTTATTTGGGGTTATCTATAGATGTCCATTGAACACTGTCTACCGATTGTAAGGAGTATTACATGCCCGTTTGCTACTTCCCTATTGTAGAATGAGTTCAAGCATATCAAAAGGAAAAAAATATATTTAAAACATTAGTTACTTCTCAACCATGTTAAGTTCAACAATGTTAAGTTTAACAATGTTATGTAAGTAATGAAAAACATCTTAGTGAAAAAAATCTATTTGTGAGTGTGCAGTTTGTGCAAAATTTAGTATGTGTAAGCAAAAATACCCAAAAAACGTCTGTTATCGAGTCTATTTACTTTGTTTATATTCCAGGCTCCCACCGGCCTAGCAGCCCGCACGGCGCTCCTATCAACTCTCAGCATGGCGAGCGTGGTATTCTCGTCCCCATCGCATTGGTGGCGAGCCGCCACCCAGCTGGCCACCCATCAGCCGCTATACTCCCACCATAGCACCCCGACGGCGGCTCTGCACGCTCTGTCGGAGTGCATGCCCGTGTTGCACGCTACGTCCGGGGCTCAGGTAACACTGGTCATTTAACATTGTATGACGACCCGCGTGGCGGTTAGCGGTTACCAAACCGGTCTGACACGCAGTGGGTCCCGGGTTCGATTCCCGGCCAGATATACCTATCTGAATGATGAGTTTAGATTCTTGATCTGGGTTTGGGTGGTTATGTATTCGTCTTTGTGTGTGTCCATGGCACCCACGACACAAGATAAAAATCCTACTGTGGGGCTATGAGTGTAGAAAGTGTTTAAAGTGTTTACCCAAACACATATCCTACTATAGTAATAAAATAGTAGCGCTGTTTGCCTTGCGGAGCTCAAGTAAGACTGGTTATACTCAATACTCAATACTTTATTGCATACATACACAGTGAATGTTATAATTAGGTGGTAAATATTATTTAGAGTCACACATAGTATGAACCCTGTTAGGGAATAGCAATTTAATAGGAGCACACCGATCTTTTTTATATATAGTTTATAGATTTATTTTTCGAAGTACTCCTTTAAATCGTAGAAGCACTCTTTTATAAGGTACTGTTGTAACGTTGGTAAAAAGATTATGTCATTTTTTACGCGTCTTATTTCGTCCGGTAAGTTATTAAAAATTTTTACACACATGGCATATGGCCCGGACCGATATAGTTTAAGCTTTATTTTATTACGAAGCATAGTTTCAAATAACCACTACATTCTGACACATGTACGTCAATGACCTGACCTGTTCTGTCTGAGATCTGCTGTCAACTTTGAACATTCAAGTTCTATTCGACTACCAGCTTAAAGCCCTTACGTCGGTGTGCAGATATCAATGCTACATGCATTGATATCAAAACAATTTGTAATTTCATCAGTTACTTGCTATTAATACCTCGTTACTGTACTGTTACACACGCAGTCGGTGTTTTTTGGTTTAATTTTTTTTTGTCCTTTCACCTCTGCAGGAGATCTCCACCGTCCACCAGAAGCTACTGAAGTCCCTCTCGTCGAGCTACGCGCCGCTCCGCCAGGCGGCGCTGCAGGGCTGCCTCATCCAGCTCACCGGCCATCGCGTGCCTCACGACGAGCTCAGCGCGCAGCTCAACGTCGCCGTGACCCAGTACCTGCGCGACGACACCAGGTGAGCTGTAGCACGTCACCCCTGCAGGAGACCTCCACCGTCCACCAGTCAGTGGACGGTTTTTATGCGTGGGGAAACCGTTATGGGTTCCTCTCAACGGCGGGCACCAGAGAGGATATGCCGCACTACCGGCTAAGAGCAGTGATAGCCTAATGGTTGAAACTTGACCTCTCGATCGGGAGGGCCGAGGTTCAAACCCAGGCACGCACCATTGATTTTTCTATAATTACGTGCGTATTAGATTAATTATCACTGCTTTTCGGTGAAGGAAAACATCTTGAGGAACTTACATAACCGAGAGTTCTTTAAAAAATAAGTTATTGGAGACATGTGAAATCCACCAATTCGCACTTGGCCAGTAGACAATGTTATATATAAAAAGAAATGAAAATTTACCTAGTGCAACTTTTATGCTAAACACGAATATAATGTTCACAGAATCTCCCTATACGAGCAGAGCTTGTACTGGGCTGTGCTTTTCACACTGGTGAGCTTGGGTCATCCAGATCTGATTAAGATCGCCGTGGACTTCCTGCTGAGACGACCAAAACACTACTGCACCGATGTTGTAGTTAAGGTTAGTGTGGTTATTGATTCGTATATTTTTTATATTATATTTTTTCGGTAAATATTGTCATTTGCAATAATTCTTACACTAGTGATTCTTTAAAACAGAATATTTATAAGTCATTTGTTAATTTTTATTTCAAAGTTATAAAGTAGAAGTGCCTTGCGATTTCATCCGCGTTTAAAAAATGTTCATATCCTTAAATTTAACTTTCTATCTAAAGTTAATATTTTAAATTTAAAGAAATAAACACCAATTTTTTCCCCATGATATAGGCTATAAAGATATCTTGTAACTGCATTAATAACAATAAAATTCGCGGGTGCTTCAAAATACATAGAAAATTTAAAAAAAATACTTGTATGCGTTGTTTTCGCGTGTGTATGTAAAAAAATGTTTGTATGGATTCTTGTAGCTTAAAGTATTTACCTTGCAAAATAATATTTATTTCTTTAAATCAATTTCCCTATATATTTACAGGGGATAACATCAACTCTTCAAGAACAGATATTACCCAAAGACCTGAAGAACAGTATAATAGAGAAAATTTTGGAGAATTTAAAGAATCTTTCAGAAGATCACGCTGTTCAGATACTCATGGTGCATATGTTTTCGGGTAAGATATAGGAATTATTTGATTTTAGAATTTTGAAAAAATGGACCAATGATAGTTTTTTTTTTAATTAATGACTAGTTGACCCGGCGAACTTCGTTACGCCTAAAAGTCAAAAACCTTAAAATTATCAGTGTTCCTCCACTATATTATGCATGTATTATATTTAAAAACCTACCTCTTGATTCACTCTTATCTATTAAAAAAAAATGTGTGCGTGTACTAGCGTACACTCGTAAGAAGTGAAACTTCTTTATGACGTTATTTTTCAAAAAATCATTTACTATATTATGCAACTTTACAGAAATTGGTTAAATAAAGTTAAATTAGATAAAGTTTAATAAAAGGCTTTTATTAAACTTTATCTAATAATCTAATCTATAATAATCTATCTAATATCACGCGTGGTAGGGATAAGAAAAAGATGGCGCGTAACGGAAAAAAAAGATGGCGCGGAACAGAAAAAGATGGCGCGTAACGAAAAAAAAAGATGGCGCGTAACAGAAAAAGATGGCGCGTAACGAAAAATTTGTTACACTAAATTTTTTTCCAACCCCGATAAAGAAGTTTCACTTCAAAAACCGCATTAAAATCTGGAGCGTAGCGCGTTTTTTTTTTAACGACCTAAGCATACATAGGGACAGACAGCGAGAAGCGACTTTGTTTTATACTTTGTAGTGACTTTTTTAAATTACATAATTAATTCTCGATATAAAATGTTATATTTTATTAATTTGAATATGACAAAATAATTAAAATTAAATTAATATAATATAAATTAACATAATTATATGTATATACAAAATAATAACTTAAATTTAATAAGAAACAAAATGCCAAATTAAAAATAAAAAACTGCATCCAAATTACTGTCCATGGATGAGTTCCCAGAATGCTGGCAACATTACCTCGTTGAATAGCAAGGCTAATTCGTTGACCGAGGTATGTGCCAGCTTTCTGATCATAGTTATATTCATCATTTTTTATATTCTTGATATATAAAAAAAAAAACATGCGTGCGTACAAAGTACACATGCCAGAAGTGAAACTTCTTTGGTGAACTAATTTATAAATCTTGTTTATATTTATACAAATCTAAAACTTTAAATTTCCAAGATTAAGAGGAAGGGAAAAAGGCGTGATACGACGTTCGCTCTGTCTCACTTTTTCTCTCAATCTTTCTCACTCGCTTGCTCCCTACTCTCACTCCACGGCTAGTTGCTCATGCTACGTTCGCCCTGTCTTACTCTCTCTCAATCGGTCTCGATCACTCTCTCTCTCTTTTCCGACACTTCCGTTGCATATCGGCGTGACGTTTCATCTGTAAAAATTTTACCCTCATGCGCCTAAAGAAGTTTCACTTCAAAATGTGTTTTTTTTACAGCTGACAGTAAGTCAACGAGTCCAAAGCAAGAATCCGACGTATCAAACATGGATCCGGACATCCTAATGAGCTCCATGGAGCGCATCACGTTGCTCTACAAAGTTCTCCGTCAAGTGAAGTGTAGGGAGAACCAGTATATCTTGACCTCTGCTCTCAAACACTTCCTAAGAGAGACTCTACCACCCGCCGCAACGTTGTCTAAGGTCGTGATAGAGTTTGTTGAGAGTTGCAAGGAGGCTGAGAAACGGGGTCTGGGTGTTTTCACCGATAGAGACAGATGGGTGGAGTGTTCGGTACTAAACTCTGAGGTCGTTTTTGAGGTGAGTTCTTGTGCACTTTAATGAAAATGAGTTTTTAGTAATGTTGATAAATTAATGATATGTTTTTAACATCTAAACAGACGTGTCTGATATTCTTTTATACAAAACGAAAAATGCAAATGTTAATTCTAAAATACTAAGCTATGCTAATTTAGCAAGCGTACTACTAAAAGAACTACTCATAGAATTTATTAATATAATTACATATTAGTATTGTGAATCCAGTAACATATTAAAAACAATCATTGCGCGCTAAATATAGTCTAAAGTCACATTCAGTAAATTTTTTGAATAGCCCACTTTTTTCTAAATTTAAATAAATGTTAAAATTGTTATATTATTTTTTACCACATATATACTTTAACTTAAAACCCATGTGTTTGTTTTTTGCGAAGAAAAAAATAAAATAAAAAATGGATTTTGAAATAATCATTAAAAACTTTTTCACATTCGAACAGAACACGTCATTTCTATATGAAATTTCATGTTAATTTCACTTTTTCAGGTGTTCGAAACGTCAGTGACTCAGGACCAGTTGCCGGTTCTAAGCGGTTGGATCTTCGAAGCACTCTGTCATCTATTGACAGACAAACTATCAACGAATCTACTACCGTATTGCGTCCTGATGTTACTGGTTTCAGCTAGTTCGAACCAGTTCATACGAGACATTGCTCCTTTGGTGCATCATATATTTAGAATCGGTTTCAAAAGCACGAAGAATTTACACGAGAATTCGGTTTTTAACGAGTTAACACCCAAAAGTGTTGCCATGTCGTTCGCGGATCGTAGGCTGTTATGTGTTGTGGCAACACAGTCGAGCTTCACACCATCGCAATTGGAAAGGTTGAAGGAACTCTGTGCAGAGAATGAGTGCTTGAGTGATTTGATGCAGTGTTTGGTTAAACTTTAGCATTGAATATTGTCGCTTCTATTGTATTGTTCTAAAAAGTTGTGAGAAAGTATTGATAATTTTTGAAGAAATCAAAAATATGGGTAAGGATGGAACCTTCGATCTTCGAAGCAAACTGATACTAATTTTAGTGTCATGAGAGCTGAGATTCAACAGTAGCGAATTTGAAAAACTCAAATAAGTTACTTCTATATTCTATGTTCATTATGAATCTCTAGACACATAATGAAAAAACGTGCGGCACTCGGGAACTGCCGCGGTAAAGCTATTGCATAGCATTTTTATCAACTTATGCAATTATAATATTTTATTTCTCTATGCAGTATTTTTTCTTTGATATTAATTCAAGTTTTTATCTTTGATACTATATACTTTCCCACAAGCAACTGCTTACATATTCGTCCGATTCCGAGCAGCTTGTCTCGATCCGTGCGAGCTTCGTACTGTCGTACCATACACGTTAAGCGAACGCTCTGCCGCTGAGTGGGGGTGTCAGGTTCAAAAGCCCAATAAAAGCTATGCAATAGCTTAACATCTTACAAACACACCCAATGATTGTCTAAACTTAGCATCGCTATGAGATTCGGTCGCCGCGCTGAAAAGCCCGCGATAATGCAATAGCTTAACAGCTTACAAACACACCTAATGGTTGTCTAAACCTAGCAATTCTAAGATTGAACCCGGTAACAAGGAAATTATGTTAATAAAATAATTTATTGTTTAGCTCTCCTGGGTAATCGAACCACTGCATAGCAGGCTGGTGACATTAAAGTACATGGTCGCTTAATACATTGCTAACCATTATTTATAGGTTAATTCCTCAGAGTTGTAATTAGTATAGTGTAGGTAATGCAATAGTAAGAATTGTTGGCAGATGTTAAAGGTGATTAAAAATAAGCTTAGTTGTGATTTTTTTATAATATTGAAGTAGCAAATGAGCATGCAGTCCACCTGATGGTAAGTGGTCACTGCCGCCCATAGACATCTGTAAGCAATTTGATATAGAACATAGGTTCTATCTGAAGTCAAATAGAGATTCGTTGCTACTTCCGAGGACTGAGATGGTCGCCTTATATAAAATTGTGCTGGCACACCCTTCCATGGTGCACTTTTTTATATGAGGCGACCATCACTTCGACTTCAGATAGAACCTATGTTCTATATGAAGTTGCTTACAGATGTCGCAGGGCGGCAGTGGCCACTTACCATCAGGTGGACTGCAAGCTCGTTTGCTACTTCATTATTATGAAAAAAAACTTTCCTTTTCTAATTTGAATTATGAGTAATCGTCTTATTTATAACAATGAAGTTCTCACCTGTGCGTACAGTTCATACCCGAGTTGGCTCGCTCTATACTTAATAATAACTCTGAGGTTTATTCATTTGTAGTACGTAAGATGAATAATTGGCTGTTTGACGGTTGTAATTCTAACTTAAGCTATAGGGAAAGGTTGGGTTAGCTTTTTTTTTTTGTTTTAATGTTGACTAGTAGGGTAGAGACAAACTCAGATCATTTCAGTATACTAATTTTATCGCACAAGTTATAGTAGAATTTTGGGATGGATACCATGTTTATTCTTAATATTTCATCCAAGTAATAGTATAATAGAGCAGTGATAGCCTAATGGTTGAAACTTGCCCTCAATCGGGAGGTCCCAGGTTCAAACCCAGGCCACTGATTTATGTGCGTATTAGAAATTAATTATCACTGCTTTTTGGTGAAGGAAAACACCGTGAGGGAACCTACATACCCGAGAGTGCTTTAAAAAAAAAGTTCTCGGAAGTTGAAGTCCAGCAATTCGCACTTAGCCAGCGCGGTGGACTATGGTCTAAAACTCTTTGATTCTCAGAGAATACCCGTACCCAGCAGTGGGACAATAATAGGTTGTATCCCATAATTTATTTAAACCTTTGGAATTTGATGTCGTTTGATGTTTTTCTTAATAATTATTATATTTATAATACAAAATAGGTGAGTCTCTCTCTTTCTCTGTGAATGTGGAAGTACATTTGCAGATTATAAATAACAATAAATTTGATTTTGTTCAATTACAATAAACAAAACTAGTTTTAATGGGGGTGGTATTAACATATATTTTAAATTTTATATTATTGTACAATCGTCCGATAGCCAATTCCGTGTAAATGTATTATATTATTTTATTACAATTAATAATGGTTAATAACGGCCATATTTATTATTTTAAGTATAAAGTTATAAAAATATAGCCACTATGATCTTACATTCATTATTTTTAAGTAGCACCATTTTAATTTTAAAACATTGGCACTTTTATGATAAAATGTATAATTTGTGATAGTCGTAAGGAAATGTCATGACAGAATGTATGACAAAAATGCTTTTTAATACGTAACGGGTTGCGATATGCGGATTTTTAATTGTTTTTGGGTATTTTTCAAAAATAGCAAATCGTGAGTACCCGTTATTTATAGTGTATCAATTCCGCGATAATGTTCAAAATTGGTTTTGATTTGGTAAAATTTTAATTACATTTTTTTCATCTTTTTTAACTCGTAGACTTACTAACTAATGAACATCAGGTCTAGAACTGAATTCATGAAAAAATGTCTGACGAAATCTTTACATGAAAATGTAGTTGTAAGCAAAACATAATTGCAGTTTGCCTTTTTTTTAAGAAATTTGCAGTCGCATCTCGTGGCATAATTTTAAAAACTTAAAATATTTTATAACACTAATAAGTGGGTAGTATGTAGAGACGGATGCTAAAGTCGGGTCTCCACCGAACAAAAGTTGCTAACTTTTGTGTTGTCATGTCAATTCTCGGAGTGTGTGAATTCCACCAATTCGCACTTGGCCATCGCGGTGGACTATGGTGTATAACACTCTCTTTCTGAGAGAAGACTCATGCCCAGCAGTAGGACAATAATAGGTTGCCGACGACATGACGGCTTCTATATTAAAAAATATTGTAGTAACGTTTGTTGCTATGAAAAATACTACGCTATTGTAGTACTTTCTCGGTTTTGTAGCACTTTTTTGTTCAAATGTACCTGAAGTCCATTCGTTGGTAAGTCTGTGAATTACTCATCAATTGCTTTGAGTGAAATGATCATATAAAAAAGTTAAGATATATTTGAATAAAATTTAATGTTATTCGTCATATTAATAAGGTTTTATTTTGTTATTCTTTCCAAATAAGGAAATTGTAATAAATATATAATAATTTTAGCATTTTATGTAACTTATCTCGCTTAGTCTCATTATATGTGAGCGAGAAAGTTTTTACATTACATTCTAATTGAATCCATTTATTTTACATATGTTGCTCGAAATAAAACTGTATTAATTATACCTAAATGATCAACCTTATGTTGTGTGTTCTTTAAAATGAAATTATGTAGTATTGTCGAATAATTAGAATTGAAATTAGATGTAGGAAATTATTAGGAATGTTTAATAATCTAATATTTTATTACAAGCACATGTAACGATGCCACAGATTACTATATCGAATAGAAATGGCATGTCTTATAACGTGAATTAAAGTGATTTGTAGTCGTATTTGTTCTAGCTACGATTGTTAAAATATTATATTCCATACTGTATACTATATATACCATAATACTATACTATCCATACTAATATTATAAATGTAAAAGAGTGTTTGTTTGTTCCTGTTTCACGCCGCCACATAGCTATTATATGATATGGTTTATATGCTGGGAAATCGGAGGACGGAGAGTGACGTAGGGTAATTTTTACCGCGCTCTCTCATTCTCATCAGACTATCGATGTTTTGTTAGTTGATATATATTTAGTAGTTCCAGACGTTGTTAATAGATGGCGTTAGTAAAATTTATTTGCAAGTTCTGATTTACGCTATCAAATGCTAATATTAATTCTCTTTGTGCAGGCGAAGCCGCGGGTAAGAGCTAGTAAGACATATTATTTTAACGTAATGGGTTTATTGAATGAATTAAGAGTTTAGTTGATGGAAAGATCTATCAACCGATTACACAAAACCTTATTGGTATTTTAATCTATATGTGACCCGCACGAATTATAAAATCCTCATTAACATTGACATTTCTATTCGATATTTAATCTGTGGCAAGTAATTATTATGTAATTTACTAAATGAGCTTCGAGAATCTATTCACAAGCGTAACGATATGGCAATAAAAATACCTCTCTCTGTACAAATAATATGTAGGTCTGCTTCACGCTAGTATGTACGTGCGTTTTATATAGGGACTAGTTGACCTGGCGAGCTTCGTTCCGCCTAATAGTCAAAAATCCAAAATTATCAGTGATTTTCCACTATATTCTACATAAAAAACCTTCCTCTTGAATCATTCTATCTTTTAATAAAAACTTCATTAAAATCCGTAGCGTAGTTTTAAAGATCTAAGCATACATAGGGACAGACAGTGGGAAGCTACTTTGTTTTATACTATGTAGTGGAGATATCTTTAGGCGTTGCAGGAGTTAGTTGAGCCAATTTTGAAGTTAGCGCTACAATTTGCAACGAAATTTGGTGGTCTAATAAGATCGGCACACTTTCACAAGAGGCGACCATCATAGTCCTCGGGAGTGGCAACGATGGAACCCATGCTCTGTATGAAGTTGATGAGATGTCGCAGGGCGGCAGTGACCACTTACCATCAGGTGGACTGCATGCTCGTTTGCTACTTCAGTCAGATAAAAAAAAAAGATCGGCCACGTGTCGATGCAGGAAAGCAAACTTGTCGTATCTCGAAAAAATATAAAGTTATAAAAGGAATTACCGTAATATTACAATGGTTTCATAGTTTAAATATAGCAGTTTTTAGTTTTGAATTGAATATTATAACATCATACGATTTATGGGGTCCAAATTTGTTTTTTGCGTTCCCATCATCAGAAACTAATATGCTTACAACGGGAGAGAACTGCAAGTGTACTCTACCGAATATAAAAAAATCAGTACGCTGACGGTGCAGTAGTTAGTGTAACTACATAAAAATAGCATAAATATATCAACAGAATTGATAACCTCCTCCTTTTTGAAGTCAGTTAAAAACCCATTCATAAGCCTTTTGATGTCCACTGCTGGACATAGGCCTCCCCTAAAGGGCGCCACTCCAACCAGTCCTTTAGTTTTCTCGAGGGGGAAACCTTCAAAAGGTACACGACGCCGTAGGAGCGATGCAGGGTTATTTGGGATGTTTACCGCACTAAAGGGCCGTCTATTATTTACGACGTTATGCGACCATACATACCGCCGTCCTTCCCGGGATCGCCTGACCAAACGGTTCGAGCTCCCACTCTAGCCGCCCGCAACCCCAGAAGCCCCTTTTAGTCGCGTCTTACGTATGATGCCGTAGCCCTATTCTGATCCCTGAAGTACAGGGACGAGCGTGATTCGACCTAATGTGGCGCAATTTCTTGTTGAGTTACGGTCGCCACAGTAAGGAATCGCGGTCGTAGCTATAGTAGATACATTGCTACTTCTGAGGTGTTACCAATGTACCTCCCTCTCTTATAAATGCAAAAACCACAGCTCTACACAGTGCCAGGTTTAGCATTACCAGCGCCCTGGGCGAGATTTCTGCTGCGCCCCTTTATTGCAATGCAAACGTAGGTATAAGAAAGAACGCCTTTCGTTTCCCGCGCCCTGGGCCCAACCGTGTCCTACCCTAACGCCGGTACTGGCTCCACATAACATCTCCCTCTCCCTCCAGATTTATTTGATACTCCTTAACACTGGTAATAATTATGTTGACAGAACGTGGTAGTATATCAAAAGGAACAGGAACATCTGTCTTCAAAAGATTTTCAAAATCATCATCATTACCTACCATCAATTATCTTTTTAAATTTTGTCTTGTATAGAAGTTTCGCGTTAACGATACCATTCGATAGTAAAATTTATTTAAAGTAGGGTTGAATTTTCGTAGAGCAGTTTTAGAAATATTAGTGGAGTTTGGAGTAATAGTCATTATTAATGTTAGATGCAAAAGTTTGTAAAATATATGTGTTTTTATTCTTCACGCAAAATCTTCGGATCGTACTTCGCTGAATGGGACATACACAGCTTATGATCTGGATTTTATCATGGGATACTTATTACTAGAGATGCGCCGAATATTCGGTTGTTATTCGGTATTCAGCGTATTCATTCATTCGTCATCATTTTTCACTATTCGTATTCGTCGGAATTATTCTGTTTTGGTGCCGAATATGTTCTCGAGGTTCAAGTTTTCCTATTTTCTTGTCTACACGTTACGGTATAAAACAAAAAGACAAAACATTTTGTCATAAGATTTATGTTATAATTCAAAGAAATCCTATGAAGAGTGTGTTAAATGAAGCCAATAATATAAGGCAAACTTCGAATCAACATTTTTGAAACCTCAATCAAATTCGCATTTTTCTAAACATTTATTTTTAAACCTCGAATCAACACTTGATTTTTTATGAACACAGTTTCGCAGTTGTTTCTTAATAAGAAATAGTAAACCGAATAATTCGACCGAATATCCGGTTCGGTAAAAGTTAAACCGAATAATATTCGGTATTCGGTTATTCGGTGAAACCACTATTCGGTGCATCTCTACTGCCATGGCAAACTTGATGAAAGCGGGCGGAGTTGCGGGAATAAGCTAGTTTATAATTAGTGAAGAATTGAATTGTTACATAATTTTTGGCTATAAAAATGTGTTCTGTATATTTTGGAAGAAATTTGACTTAATATATTGATAATTTTAATGTTTATTAGTGAAAATCAAAATACTTTAGTTGAGAAAGATGCCTTAAAACAAGATTCAAAAAATGATATATTTAAGTAGAAATAATAATTAATATAATTATGCACAGTGTAATGTAAAGTGTATATTTTATGAAATGAATTACAATTATATTTATAGCAATGCTTTCGCAATAAATAATTCAAACATTTAATGTTTTTATTTTTTTATATTTATGCCATATTACCATTAATAATAATAATATCGTGGCGGGACGGTCACTATACTAGTCTGATTCGGTGTGTTCCGGGTTCGATTCCCGAGTTCTCGACCAGGCGCATACATGATGATGAAATGATGAATGTATTTTTTGGGTTGGGTGTTAGTGTATTTGTCCATGTGATGTCTATGATTATTATTATTATTAGATATCTCCTACCCCTGAAAATGATGAAAAGACAAGGTACACTAAGTTTACAACTGTTTTCTGATAAGAATAAACGTACAGAAATGTCATTCCACAATAATATTGAGAGGGTTCATTACCCGTATAAAGAATATAAAGTGTTTCATTCACCTATTAACTCCGAAAAATATTAAACTGAAGATCACGAAAAACTAGATTGCGACTATGTTGCGATCAACATGCAATGTTGAGCGAATTAAAAAAAATATATTACACACTACAATTTGTGGCAAAATTTCATGGTCTCGTGAGATTGGACACGTACATTTGTATGAAATACTCAACGCTGACACTTCTTGAGGCAACAGTTAATGTTTCTTGTCCTTCAAATAAGTATTTAGAAGCAGTGGCGGATTTACCAGCAGGCTGAGTAGGCTGGAGCCTAGGGCGGCAAATTTAGTTCATAATTTTTTTATTTCGGTTTACAAATTTAAAAAAAAATTATTATACACACATAATACGAATTTCGAAAATTGGAGAGAAATTAAAATATTTAACAAAAATCGAAATATTCTCATATCCAGTGCTAATTAATAAATATTTCAACATCTCTGCATGAACAATTCCTAAACGCTTTACTAATTATACATTACTGATTATGAACTTTTAGAATACCGCAATAGCGATTCGATATTATAATCGAAATTTAGTAATTTTTACATATATTCACTGATAACTGCTATAATTTTTTCTCCGTGTACCTAATAATTATGAGATCTGCTTACCCAATTCAATCTTGATATAATATCGATGGTCTAACCATGATTGCTGCAGCAAGTTTGCAACTTGTCAAATTCAATTTCAGAAAGTAATTTCTTTATGCGTAAAAAATACTGACTAAAATTGACTAATTTTTATTAAATAAAAAACTGGTTCAATATCTTATAGAGATCATATTAATCGAATAACTGATAGTTGAACGACTGTGACTTGACAATAAAAAAATTCCTTCCACAAAATATGAAGTGAGACAATTTGCTCATTAGAAAGTTGATACGTTTTATCAGTTAATTATTTTATTTGTAGTAAGAAAAAGTTTTGAAAATCTAAATGAGCAGGCCTTAAGCGCTCATGTCGTACACGAATTATCTAAATTAAATGTTTACATCAGTAGATTTGATAACTTTTTTGCAAAGCCAACTTTTTCAGAAAATGTCAATGGGAATGAATTAATTATAATAAGTTATAACAATACTCAGCTGCAATTTTTTATTCAACGGCTTCTCTCCAATTAAATAAGTATATTAAAAAAAAATTGAAGTGAAAAAATAATTTTTTCGAAAGTTATCGTGTTTACTGTGAACACGATCATCCAAAATCCATACGATATGGCATTAAAATTACTTCCTTTTAAATAAAAAATAATTAATCATAACCGAAAAAATATTTTTTATAAGCTCAGCGATTATTTTTCATTCTGATAAGTTGCTTTTTAAATAATATTCATGTACATCATATTTGTTAGGTACGGTTCAATGTGAGAAAATATCGGATTTAGATTTTTAGGCAAGAATAGAGCATACCTACTACGCGCTTCGCACTTAAGGCATGCAATTGCGTAGTCGTATTTGTATTGTAACGCCAGAACAAACGACATGACGATTCGGTAATTTCGATATTTTTTCCTTAAAATAATGTTTTTTAATAATTCTTTGCTATAAAAATAATCAAGGATCTAACACGGTACCATAGTTCTCAATAATAATAACTATATGGGAAAAGTTGATGTAACGAGGATGATGGAGCACAAATTATAAAGTTGAAATTTCATTGATAGAAAATTGATATGATTGTGGACTAAGATATCAAAATTTAGAGGCGGCAAAAATTGAATAGCCTATGGGCGGCAAATCTATAAATCCGCCACTGTTTAGAAGTATATTTATTTATTTGTAGTTATAGAATACAGTTTCATATATGCTGACACAGTAAGTTTATGCACCTACCTGGTAAAAATTTCATGCGGGTAACAAACAATTTGATACGGAAATAATACCAACGCATTCCTAGAAGATAAATGAGTCAATGCTGGTAATTACTAACGTTTAATAGTTATTTTATCGATTGATAAGTTATCTTTGATACCTATCGTGGGCAGATTATCATATGTGCTTCATTGTTCAAAATGGCTGTGACACGGCGTGGTTATATTTTCGGTGCATTTTTATCGAGTGTGTTGTCTGTGATTTTGTTGGTGGTTGCAATAGCCAGTAATAGTTGGGTGTGTACAATATCTTACGATCTTTTTTATAATATAAATAAAGCTAATACGCATGCAATTTCATGATATCTCAATGTCGGGATTAAGCAAGAGGATTCAGTCTTGGATTTTTATTGAGCATGCAGTCCACCTGGTGTGGTGTGTACCTATGTGATTACTGCTGCGTATGTACACCTGCAAGCAACTTTACTTACTACAAGGGTTCTATATAAAGTTATATCTTCCGAGTTTATGGTGGTCGCCTTTTTTATAAAAATGTAGCACACGAGCATGCAGTCCAAGCGGACTGACAACTGCTTCACACTAGAAATGGTTGGTGGTAACTTCTCGTTTGAAATACTTACACTGGTTCTATGAATATTGTATAGCGATGCTTCATATAAGTCTCTTATCACATCTTTTAAATCAAAGCAAACAGTAGGATGTCTATATTGCTATGGCAGCAATGCCTGCAGTAGTCGTTACATACAATGTAGGTAGGTACCTATATGTTCCTGTTATTTATTAATGGGTTTCTATATGAGTTTAGTATGAATTGTAGGTACAGGTATATTTGTCCCTGTAGCCTCGGGGTCAGAATAGGGCTACGGTATCCCCTGCCTGTCGTAAGAGGCGACTAAAAGGGGCTTCCGGGGTTGCAGACGGCTAGAGTGGGAGCTCGAATCGTTCGGTCAGGCAATCCCGGGAAGGACGGCGGTATGTGTGGTCGCATACCATCGTAAAGACTAGACGGAGCGGTGGGCCCAGCCGCCCATCTGAGAGGAGCCCGATGGGGCAGCGCGCTCGGAGGATTCCGGTTGAAGTCGTTTCGAGATCCCGGAGTCCTCCTTTTCAGCGCCGAGGACGGCCACCGGGGGGATTTTAGTGCGGTAAAAATCCCACATAACCCTGCGTCGCTCCCACGGCGTCGGGTACCTTTTGAAGGTTTCCCCCTCGAAAACAAAAAAAAAAAGGTACAGGTATATTTATATACTCAAACTATAAAATGGTGAAGTCCTTATATTATGTATTACGTAGGTACGTATTGTATGTACCTTCGTGTCTACTGTTTTAGTATAAGAAAAAAATGTAACTGACAATTTATAAGTGCCCCCGTGGGCATATGCGAAATAAAGACATTTCATTTAATTGGTTTATGAAGGGATAGAAAGAATATAGTTTAATCGGAGAGGTCCCATTGGTACACTTATATCTATCGTAAAGCAATTCTTACGTTCTGGTGGAAGGGAACCCCGCACTTATAATAAGGCGTCCATCAAAAACAATTATACCTAATAAATGTTTGTTGATAGTTCCATGGGTGACGGTGACTTTTTTTTATCTGACTGAAGTAGCAAACGAACATGCAGTCCAACTGAAGGTAGGTAAGTGGTCACTGCCGCCCATGGACATTTGTAATCAACTTCATACAGAACATGGGTTCCATGTGAAGTCAATCACAGATGCGTTGCTAGGTACTCCCGAGGACTATGGTGTGAAAGTGTGCCGGCAACCACAACCTTCTATCGAAACGCAAGAAATTCTTCACGCTAGAAATAGGTGTGGCGGTACTTCCCCAGTCGAACTACACTGATTCTACCACCTTGAAATCTATACATTTTGTACCTATAAAAATGGGACCTTTTTAAAGAAAATTGAAGAGTAATCTGGCATGTAGTCCACTTGATGGTAAGTGGTCATTGACAGAGGTCTTGCTACTCCCGAGGACTAAGATTTTTATCTCATATGAAAGTGAGCCGGCAACCACACCATTCTAGAGAAACGCATTCGCATTCAAGATAGAAATAAGTGTGGCGGTGTTTGAAAAATACCGTTCTACCCCTTTGAATAGGTGTGGCGGTGGTATTTCCCCGGTCGAACTACACTGGTTCTACCACCTTGACTGCCGCGACATAGACTGAACTCATTTGCCATATTTTTTCTGTTTTAAAAATCATTCAAAACGAAAAAAATCTCTGATTCATGATAACACTTTAAGCGTTGATGACTTTTTTTAATATTAACAAAAACAAATATTTAAACAAAGTATATCTATCAACTTAGTCTCCAGGAGTAGCAACTTATGTTTTTAGGGAAGACAAACACCATTCTAATTGGACAGTAACATAATATAGACTAACCCGCATACCGTCTTGCTACCAGTTAATTATTTGGTGCAACGTTAAACAAAACATACCTAAACAGCTTCTATTTGCAAACGGAACAAACACATCTGCTGGCATTAACTAGACTTGACAGGGGCTTAGTACCTAGATAGGTATACTCAATTCGCTCTAGACGAGAGAAATCCCCGTCTCAAGTTACTACATAAAGTGCTTTCAACCATTTCCGATTAAAAGTAGAATTTAAAATGGCTCTATACTGCGTTAAAAATATTGTGATATTTTACCAAAAAATAGACTGTTCTTTTCGATTTTTAGCTCAGTTAGGTATTGGTTTTTATTTATAACATTGGATTAGCTAACGAGTCCATCTCATGTTAATTGGCCACTTCCTCCCATGGACGTGGTATGTAGCTACATAGAACAGAGGTTTTATTTGAAGCTAATCACAAATGCGTAGCTATTTGCAAACTGTAAGATCACCGCGTCATATGAATTTGAACCCTACACCACTCACACCCTACCGTGAATTTGAGTCCTTCCACCGAAACGCAAAAACTAGGTACCTACTTCCGTAAAAAAGTTCTTACGGTGATTTCTCCTCTCTTGACCCATACCAATCAATCATACGAAGCAATCCGGTTGCATGCTTTTGGAGATCCTGGAGTCCTATATGTAGCGCTGAGAACGGCTACCGAGGAGATATTAGTGCGATTAAAATCCCTCATAACCCTTCGTCGCTCCCACGGCGTACCTTTTGAAGGTTTCCCCCCCGAAAAAAAAGTGGTACTTGTAGTCAAATGGCCTGCATGGTTTGGTTCCTACTTCTTTATTAAATTACCCCTTTGAGATTAACGGAAGTTAAGTCGTCAATACGGTATGACCAATACTGATTGAGGTCAAGTATAAATAACTGACCTGCTCTGGAATCAGATATAGATTTATTCGTCCAAGGCTTATTTATGTAGAAGCCAAAAAGCTATACCTAAGTAGTAGGTACATCTTCGTGTGTACTTAGTTTAGTATTGGGTCTAAAGAGGAATAATTTTTAAGGAAGTAGTTTTCTTTTAAACCTATTTTATCAGCGTAAAGGTAGCATTTTCAATGTGGTAGAACCAGTGTAGTTCGAACGGGGAAGTACCACCGCCAAACCTATTTCTAGCGTGAAGCATTTCTTGCGTTTTACAAGGGTGTGGTTGCCGGCAGACTTTCACACGAGGCGACAATCATCCTCGGGGGTAGCAATGCATCTGTGATTGACTTGAGCTTAATAACATTTGATTAACGAAAATCCAAATATACTATAGCATTTGCATTTAGTTTTGGCATAACAGAACCGTAACCGGGTTCGGATCCTGGTCAGACAAATATCTAAAATTGTATGTGTTGTGAATGTATGAGTATAGAAAGCGTTTAATATCGGGAAAAATAAGAAAAAAACAAAAATGCTCTATTGTTTCATGTATTCATTTGTGAAATGAAATTGCAACAATTTTAGGGATATAACTGTAAGTCTGGTTCTTATCATCCAGCAATAAATGGATAAATGGTACTATTAGAATATAAAGATACAGATGCTAACGACTAAGATTATGCTCTTTTAATGTTTTATCAAGATTTTCGCAAGGGCAATATTTTGTCACATTATTAAAGTCATGTTGATAAATTATCTACTTACCAAGTAATGAATATCAGATCTATATCAAAAACGGTCTAAATAAATGTGTTATAAAAAGTTACAATGTAGAATCAGTTATCTTTTTACCACGAAAAGGTTTTTCAGGCGGTAGAAACAGTGCAGTTGGACAGGGGAGATCATCGTCAACCTATTATTGTTCCACTGCCCCACTGCTGCGCACGGGTCTTCTCTCAGAATGAGAGAGCTTTAGGCCATAGTCCACCGCGCTGCTGGCCAAGTGCGAATTGGGGGACTTCACACACCTCCGAGAAATTTCTTTTAAATAACTCTCGGGTGTAGGTTTCCTCGCGATGTTTCCCTTCACCGAAAAGCAGTGATAGTTAATTTCTAATACGCACGTAAAGCAGTGGTGCGTGCTTGGGTTTGAACCTTGGGCCTCCCGATTGAGAGGGCAAGTTTGAACCATTAAGGTTATCACTGCTTAACAGGGGAGATACCACTGCCAAAGCTATATGTAGCGTGAAGCAATTCCACGTTTCAGTAGATGGGTGTGGTTGCGACCATCTTTACTTCGGTAGCATACGAGGTAGCTTACAGGTCCGTGGGCGGCAGTGACCACTTACCATCAGGTGGAGTTCATACAAGTTTGCTATTGCAATCGGATAAAAAATCGACCTAATAAAATATTCTTTCTGTAATGTGAAACTTACAGCTTTTTACTAAACGCATACAGCGCTTATAACAGAAAAGTATTAATATTTTTGTCTGCATATTTTCCTGGCTAATCTTCAAAATGACCAGTCCTATCTTGATGTATCTCTTCCTAGCAGTTAGCTGACTTTAAAGACGATTTTATTTGAAACAAGCATACAAAAAAATAAAAAGCACAAAGTCAGTCACCATCGCAGATCCTAATGTTAATTTGTAGCAGGTGCTATGATAAACACGGATGAAATCGCGGGCGTTACCATAAGATTAAAAATAGGTTGTAAAAGTACATATCAAAACATAATTAAAACCAGTGCACGCGGCTTGCCGTTGATATATGCTGAGTGCGACCTTTTCCATCTCATTGGCACTACAACAATTTTAAAATAAGCTAGCTAGCTAGCTAATATATTTTTTGTTTTGTATAGTTTTAAATCTATTATTTTATACGTAGTTTTTAGTTGTAACGCTATATGGAATAAATGTTTCTTTCTTTCTGTCTAAAATAGGCATAGAACGTGGGTTACAAATCACCACTTAATTTTTATAATTTTAGGTGACAAACCATGTTCATCAGTTAAAAAACGACCTTGTTTCAGATAGTATCAACCGCGACTGCCCCAGTACAAGCTTTAGACAGCACTATTCAATATGGCCTATTCAAAGGAGAGGTGGTCCTGCATAATCTCGCCACACCTACTACTAATGCACTGTACAGTAAGTCGAAATTAACAACGATAAATGCTAAACACAAATAATACCAAGGTGGTAGAACCAGTGCAGTTCGCCCGGGGAAGTAACACCGCCACACTTATTTCGAGCGTGAAGCTGTTTTTGCGTTTCGATGGAAGGGGTTGCCGGCACACTTTTATATGAGGAGACCATCATAGTAATCGGGAGTAGCATCGCATCTGTGATTGACTTCAGATGGAACCCATGTTCTGTATGAAGTTGATTACAGATGTCCACTAGCAGCAGTGACCAGGTGGAATGCTCGCTCGTTTGCTACTTCAATCTTATAAAAAAAATTCTTCTTTCTTTTAACCAAACTAGGGATTTTCCTATGATGTGGCTTCTATGGTAACTTTCAAACAGAAATGTACAAATACCTTAGTACGTATTTGTGTTGGGTCTGAACCCAGAACCAAAATGTATAATCGTCCTTGAAATATCTATTCGGGCAGGGTTCGAATCCAATGTTCACAATGTGTCAGGCTAGTAAGGTGACTGTTCCGCCTCACAGGTTGTCAAATACAATGCTTGCTCACGTCAATATACTTTTTTGTTGCCGTCAACCCATTGTTGTCCCACTGCTGAGCACGGGTCTTCTCTCAGAATGAGAGTTTTAGGCCATAGTCCACCATAGGCCATAGGCGCTGGCCAAGTGCGAATTGGTGGACTTCGCACACCTCCGAGAACATTTTTTTTAAAGAACTCTCGGGTGTGTAGGTTTCCTCACGATGTTTTCCTTAATCGAAAAGCAGTGATATTTAATTTGTAATACGCACATAACTTCAAAAAAATTGTGGTGAGTTCAAAAAAATTTGAGCCTGAGTTTGAACCTCGGATCTCCCGATCGAGAGGCCAAGTTTCAATTAGGCTTTCACTGCTCTGTACTTTTTTAATAATTTGGAAGTAGCTCCCTTGGTACATGCAGTCCATCTGGTAAGTGGTTACTATCTCCGAAGGATATCTGGAAGCAACACCAGAGTCAATCAATCAGTCTCATATTTTTGGTTATCGTGGAAAACCTTCAAAAGGCACCCGACGACGTCACGGGAGCGATGCAGAGTTATATGGGAGTCTTAGTGCATTAAAACCCACCGGTAGCCGTCCTCGGCCCTACGAAGAGGATGTCGGGATCTTCAAAGGAACACAACCGTAGTCCTATGAGCGCTTTGACACATCAGGCTTCTCCCAGGTGAGCAAAAGATCAGTCTCAACTAAGGCTAGCCACAGATGCATTGCATTCCTTCCAATGTAATCTACATTGGAACGCCTCGGATGTCCTATACCTACCTAACCACCTTACTCAAATATTACTTGCACCTACCTAACACACACCTAATTGTTTTCCAGTGACATGCATTCCTGAAATAAATGCGTGTGGAGTGAGTTGCAAAACGGAATACGAAGCGAGAGTACAAGAGGTAATTATATACTGAATATCGTTCTTTTATGTCCGCAAACCTCGTGGCACGGGTTCCGTGTTTACATTTTCCTAAAACAAACACTGTTTTACGTTTTGGCTTTTATAATGTACATTATTTATTACACAATTAAAGGAAGGTGGTAGAACCAGTCAATTCGCACTTGGCCAGCGCGGTGGACTATGGCCTAAAAAACTCTCTCATTCTGGGAGAAGACCCGTGCCCAGCAGTGGGCCAATAATGGGTTGATGTGGTAGAACCAGTGTTGTTCGACCGGGGAAGTACCACCGCCACACCTATTTCTAGCGTGAAGCATTTCTTGCGTTTCGATGGAAAGGTGTGGCTGCCGGCACACTTTTATATGAGGCCGCCATCTTAGTCGTGAGTAGCAACGCATCTGTGATTGACTTCAGATAGAACCCATATTCTGTGTGAAGTTGATTACAGATGTCCATGGGCGGCAGTAACCACTTACCATCAGGCGGACTGCATACTTGTTTGCTACTTCAATCTTATGAAAAAATTACACTGGTCCTGTCGGCAACTACTTATACCCATTTACGAAATGAAAGAACAATTTCACGCTAGAGTTAGGAATGGAGGAAGTACCCTCCCGGTCGAATGATACGCCTTCCATCACTCATTTACATTGCTCGTTTATGGGTACATCAGTTATTGTGTTTTACATATTAATACCATGTTTCCAGATAAGGGCACTTGCGAATGGCTTCAGACCGAATCAAGCGTGTGTCTCCGTGACTACAGTTGATGAATCAAATCCGCGTAAGTTAATACAAAGATTTAATCACAATATAAATACAAATTCCGGCCACCTTTAGTGCGGTAAAAATCCCACATAACCCTGCGTCGCTCCCCCTCCATCGGGTATCTTTTGAAGGTTGAAACCTTTTTTTTTGTTTTCGACGGGGAAACTTTCAAAAAGTACCCGACGTCGTGGGAGCGACGCGGGTTATGTGGGATTCTTTCCGCACTAAAACCCCCCCGGTGGCCGACCTCGACGCTGCGAAGAGGACTCCGGGAACTCCGATTGACCGCCGCCGGTGTCCTCAGCGTGTGCCCCATCGGGCTCTTCCCTGGTGGGCGTGAACATGCCACCGTCTTTCCCGGGGTCGCTTGGCCGGACGGTTCGAGCTCCCACTCTTCCCGCCCGCAACCCCGGAAGCCTCTTTTAGTCGCCTCTTACGACAGGCGGAGGGTACCATAGTCCTATTCTGGTCCCGGAATTACAGGGACATGAAGGTTGACCCCTGGAGAACAAAAAGAGGCGTTTCAACTTAGCCCTCAGCTGTAGCAACGCATCTGTTGTCAACCTCAAGTAAGACTGATTTTATCTGGACTTAATTTCAGATGTCTATGACCAGCAGTAACCACTTACCATCAGGTGAACTGCATGATCCAATGCTACCATCACATTATAAGAAAACATCGAATACTCCAAGTTTTTTTTTTGCTAAAAGACAGTACTCAACATTATCTGTGAATATATATAACAAAATTAACAAAAACCTCAAAACATTTAGATTAACACGTTTTGAATATAAAAATTCTGTTACAGAATGGTTGTTAACACTAACCTACAAGAACACGGAAAATCTTATAAAATATAAATGAAATCATACACACACAAACACACAAACACACACACTCACATACACATACACACACGCACACATGCGCACGCATGCTCACACGCACACATTTGTACACTTCCTCACTAATATTGTTATATTTTAATCTATACAAATATTATAAAGCTGAAAAGTTTGTTTGTTTGTTTGTTTGAACGCGCTAATCTCAGGACCTACTGGTTGGAATTGAAAAATTATTTTTATGTTGAATAGACCATTTATCGAGGAAGGCTTTAGGCTATAACATCATATATATATATATATATATATATATATATATATATATATATATATATATATATATATATATATATATATATATATATAATATATATATATATATATATATATATATATATATATATATATATATATATATATATATATATATATATATATATATAACATCACGCAGCAACTATTAGGAGCGAAGAAATCATGGAAAATGTGAAAAAAACAAGGAAAATTATTCATCCTTGAGGGCTTTCGTTGCGTGCGCTGCGAAAACGGTTCAAGATACCAAAAATATATGTATGAAAGAAATATTCCTCTTGAATGACTATGTATATGTCATGTGTTTTTTAAGCGCGGGCGAAGCTGCGGGTTTCAGCTAGTAATATATAAAATTGTAAAAATTGTTATGTAATTAAAATATCTGCAAATAGTTGTACCAAAATATTATGGAAGAGCGAGGTCCTCCAACACGAGCGATTAGATGCTCAAAGGAGGGCCTCAACCACTACTTGCTTGTACCCAATTTGTAGAAATAAAAATATTTTTGGAAAATATTTTTGATTTTGATGTCTGATTTAGACTCCTGTAATATTAGTTGAATCTTTAATAATAATAATACACATACAATTAAAACCATCACTTAGGACACTAAATCTACCACTACACCTCGTAGGTACGCTACAAAAAGCTGTTATACTGAACACGTGCAGAATTGTTCGTAAATTTTTACAAACTGAAAAGGACTCGAATTCAACGGATTTGATTACCACGACCACCTAACTTTTCTCACTGTAAGTGGCACTCACTTGGCTTAGGCCCGTGAATGTCAATATACCGGATTTATAATGCCGAGGTTTATAAAAAACAAATAATAATAATAATAATAATAAGCTGCCATTTAATAATAAGTTTTTTTTCTATTTCACCTTAAACATTTATTAATGAGATTATTTCTATTTTTCAGTAGAGAAACCAGCCGTGATCAGCTTCGGGGTATACGTCAGCGTTTTATTGTTGCTATTCCTACAACTCGCTCTTGCGGTGGTGGCAGCTGGTCTCGCCATCCTGAATGCCACTAAGAACCCCACAGAGCCTATGTTTGGGCTGCCTGGTAAGTTACGGTCAATTTTTTTTATCTGGCTGAAGTAGCAAACGAGCATGCAGTCCTGATGGTAAGTGGTCACTGCCGCCCATGGACATCTGTAATGAATTACATACAGTACATGGGTTCCATCTGAAGTCAATCACATGCTACTCCCGAGGACTATGATTGTCGCCTTATGTGAAAGTGTGCCGGCAACCACACCCTTCGATCGAAACGTAAGAAATGCTTCACGCTAGAAATAGGTGTGGCGATGGTACTTCCCCGGGCGAACTACACTGATTCTACCTTGATTAATTATTAAAGCATTATTATAACGTTATCCTTCTGTCAAACTAGCCACCTTCACTTGGAAATGTGCAATACCGGCCCGCGATAAAAGCTATGCAATACTTAAATGAAAATCCCCGATTTAAGTGTAGATTTTCATTCGTACGGTTTTACCCCGATGTTACCTCAGGTCATCCTACATAAACACCTCCGTCATCAGTAGGTACTAGGCCACCGGTAAGCCACTTGGACTTTACACTTCTTCAAAGTTAGTAGTGTCGTTCAAACTTCCTACCGTGGAATTACAGGTCCGTTGACTACGTCAAGATAAATAATATATTCTGTACTAGTTGACCCGGCAAACTTCGTTCTGCCTAAAAGTCAAAAATCTAAAATATCAGTGTTCCACCACTATATTATGCATGTAGTACCTATACATGAAAATCTTCCCATAAAATCACTCTATCTATTAAAAACAAACTGTTTCAAACATCTAAGCATACATAGAGACAGACAGCGGAAAGCGACTTTGTTTTATACTATGTAGTGATTAGTCGAAATCCAAAAAGCAAATGAATATAGGTGGGCATTTACGTTACGACGGTTGCACGGACTGTCGCACGAACTACGGTCGTATGCGACAAGGTCGATTGTGAATGCCTTGATCCTAAGGCGGACTGTACGACCACGGCCATGTCGAAGGTCCGTTGAAGTATTCAACTTGAACTGTCGTTGCGACAGTCCCTTCGACAGTCCGTGCGACCGTTGTAACGTAAATGCCCACCTATAATTAGAAAATTTAATAAAACATGTCCACATAATAATAAGTTCGTCAAATATTTTCAAGACATAGGTGGACATTTTTGTTTCAATTTGTAGTGAACTATACAATAATTTTAGTCAGCTGTGTTGATTTGTATCAAGCGCGTAATGATTGAAATCTAGTAGATAGTACTTAGATAATATATTATCACTCATGTGTTGGAAATCTATACTATAATAAATCTGTAAGAGGTCGCTGTCTGTACATGGAATAAATTTAGGTGAAAACCATTTCTAGAGGTCTTTAATACGATATAGAACCCAAAATAATGGTTTTTAGAAATCTTTTCTGTTTGTCTGTTTGTCTGTTTATCTGTTTGTCTGTTTGTCTGTTTGTCTGTTTGTCTGTTTGTCTGTTTGTCTGTGTGTTTGAAAACGCTAATCTCAGAAACGGCTTATCCAATTTGAATATAATTTTTACTGATGTGTTGTGGGAAACTTCACTTAACATTTAGTGTTTATTTTATGTAAATCGGTTTACGAATAAAAAAGTTATGTCAATTTAAAACTACGCAGTATTTATTGTGTTCGATAAGTGTTAATAAGATAAGTAACTGCATAGTTGAATTGGTAGAAAATAAACATGTTATGGTCTGTAAAATGTATTCCTTTGTTATGTATTTTTTATTGGTTATGTGTGTACCTATGTTATTTGATACTATACAAATCTATATCTCTATATCTATATATACTTATATAAAAACGAAAGGATGTTCTCTCACTCATCTATTGAATAAACATCGTAAAGCCTAAACTGCTAAAGATACGAATATGATTTTTACTAGGGGTTCCTTTTGTGACGTAGACGTCAGTTAAGAATGAATTTTCTGCCCCCCCCCCCCCCAATTTAACCCAAATAGGAGATGTAAGTTTGTATGAAAGTCAGTCAATTTTGAGGCCACCTCAATAAAATTTAGTATTTCGCTTTGATTTTTATGTTAAAACATCGTTTTAAACCGACTTCCAAAAAGGAGGAGGTTATCAATTCGTCTGTATTTTTTTTTTATTTTATATTTGTTACTCGATTTCTCCGCACTGGGTGAACGGATTTGGATGATTTTTTTTTTCATTTGAAGGGTAGTGCGTGTCGTCGGGTCCCATTTATTTTTAGTTTACTTTTGACAGTGGCATCCATAAGAAAAGCGCATAAGTCTGATATTTGCATTAACGATGTGCGCGATAAATAGATGAATAACTCAATTTCCCGCCAACCAATTTTGATGATTTTTCTTTTATTTGAAAGAATGTACTTCAAGGGTACTCTGATGAGTTTGATACGGTTCTGATCATAGGATCCATTTCTTTGAAGCAAATTAACGAAATTAGCGATACTCGGCCAAACCTAAGCTGTAGGAGTCCAATTGGGTTGAATGCAGAATGAGATTACTAAGCAGATATTTCCTAAAAAATGGACCTTCAACTCTTCAATCCTGATGATGCAGGGGTACTGCTAGCCTGAATCGTAGAAGTAAGTCAATTTGTTTTTATGGATATATAATAAGATTGTTAAACAAATTCATGGGACAAAAATTTGATCTTCAACTCCTCAACCCTGATGATGCAGGGGTGCTTCAAGCCTAAGCCATAGAAGTTAGCTACTTAGTGCTTTCGGGTATGTAATATAATTATTAAGCAAAGACACAAGATGAAAATTTCGATCTTCAGCTCCTCAAGCCTGATGATGCAGGGTACTGCAAGCCTAAGCCATAGGAGTTATCCATTTAATGCTTTCGGGTATGTAATATACTTACTAAGCAAAGACACATGATGACAATTCCGACCTTAAGCTCCTCAGCCCTGATGATGCAGGGTACTGCAAGCCCAAGCTATAGAAGTTGGCTCGCAAGTGCTTACGTATAAGTAATAAGAATACTAAGCAAAGACATGGGATATTTTTTTTTACCTTCAACTCCTCGCTGATGATGCGGGATAGTGCAAGCCTAAATTATAAAAGGTAGTCACATAATGCTTACGGTTGTGTTTAGTATATATTAAAAGTTTAACGACAGCTCATTAAACTGAAATGTGATTAATAAATTAAACTTCAATTCATCAACCCTGATAATCTAAGTACACAACCTACTTAAGCCGTATGAGTTTGGTACTTATTGATTACAATACATTACAACCCGTTGAGAGAACATTATGATGAAAAGTGTCACTTTGAATACCTAAATCCTGAAAATGCAGGAGTATTGTCATGTTATTGTTAAGAGTTGGATTTAGCTGTAGCTTTTTAAACAGGATGGGTTAGGTTAGGTTGGAACATAAAAGAAAACATAAAAAATAAGCGAGCAGGGTGCGGCAGCGCCCTGCGAGTGCGCCCTGTTCGTATGAATTGTAAGTGTTTTGATTATGTCTTCTGCTTTACAAAGAACAATGCGGGATTTACGCACACAAATAGCCCGATGCACCTCTTAAAAGATCTTATATTTGGCCACATGAAACAAAATATGAACTTAAAATATATGTCGCTGTTCCGTGATAACCCAATTTTCTAATGATTTACTTCAAGTGGATAATAGTGCTTTGTTATCCAGAAAAGTTAAAATCAATCTTTATATCGATACGTCTTCGTTTAAATGTGGAGGAGTTGGTTGAAAAAGTATATCCCGATATTGTTAATACAACCAATAACACTATAAATTGGTTCCAAAAGACGGCAATATACCCACCCACCAATGAACGTGTCGATAAAATAAATGATTTATTTTTTTTCTAAATTTAAAACAGCGTCACAGATCTACTATTCGGTAGACACAGTCATTGAGATAGAGGAAGCTGTACATTATCCAACAGAATTTTTGAATACCTTAATGCCTTCCGGAACTCCTGAACACAAATTAATATTAAAAGTAGGTTTACCTATAATAATAATCTAATATAATTAGAAATTTGAATCCGCCAAAATTACTTCAAATAGTATTTTCCAATTCGGAAAAGTTCAAATCAATCTTTATACTTAATCGATACGTTTTGGTTCAAATGTGGAGGAGTTGATTGAAAAAAGTATCCCGATATTGTGAATTAGACCACTAAGAATGTAAATTGGTTCAAAAAAGCGATTTACAATATTAGAATTCGTCTAATTAAAAAAAATACATAACAATACGTTCCTACCCACAAATACACACTTTAAATTCGTTTTTTCACTCTGTGTTTGACCAGGTAATCCTTGAGCGGCCAAACCGATATTAATGTTACTACTTTTTATCATAGAATTCCCACGGTGTCGAGATTTGTGCGAGAAAAACTTTGTGACACGTTGATTTGCACGTGGGCAAAGCCGCGGGTACAGCTAGTACACAATAATTTTCGTCACTTGATAATCTATCTTATCTATTACTAATTTAATTTTGGTAGAACGAGTGGTTTGACTAGAAAAGCACTTCTGCCACACATACTTCAAGCATTTACTTTCTAACTGCTTCAGAAATTATAACTTATCGCTGAAAATAATTCGTGAAAATAGTCGGTTTACTGACGACAGTTGAACGTGACAATGTCATAAGAAAATACTGATGGAATTTTTGTCGCTAGTTCCGCGCTCTCGCTTGTACTTCAAGCCTTAAATGGAACGCCTCAGAGCCAGATAACGCCGCATGAGTTCTTTGGTGCGTGCGGTCGGCTCCTTCGAATTATAAGACGTTGTCACGTCAGAAAGTATAGTTGTCTTCAAGAGTAGCAAGGTATCTGTTATTGTCTTTAGTTTGGACTCCTGTGCCGTATGGAGTTGATTATAATTATAATTTATTTATTTATTTTATTATAATTAAAACGGTTACACCAATTACATTAATTATATACACTACCAGTAATGCCTCTCGCTCACAGAACCTCATGCATACGGACAAAATTTTCTGCCATTCATCTCCTAGCAAGTCGCACCCAGGGTATGAATCCAGAAGAGCGTTAAGTTTGTTAAGTTTAATAAATATAAATAATAGATTTAAAGTTAGTATCCATTCGCAGGAGCAGCCACTTACCTTCTTTCGATAGCTCCAATCGTATAAAACATCATAGTATTATGTTTTACAGTTATTCTAAATCTAATCTAAATAATTAAATCTAATCTAATCAAAACTGTATAAATAAAATTATTTTCTACGATTCAGATTATTCCGATTATTAAAACATAATTATATTTAATACTAGTATGTATTAATTATGTTTTTGCCGGCGTTAATTTTTAGGGTACCGTAGCGAAGGGGTGAAAACGGAACCCTATTATTGAGACTATGCTGTCCGTCTGTTCAGCTATTCGTCCGACTGTCTGTCTAGGCTGTATCTCCTGAACCGTGATAGCTTGTTGAAATTTTCACAGATGATGTATTTCTTTCTTTAAGAACAAATACAAAAACCATACTAACATAAATATTAAAAAGGCTCTCATGCAACAAATATGATTTTTTGTTGTATTTTATAGATACGGAAATTAAAAATTAAAATTATGTTTTATTATCTGATGAGAAAAAGTTTCTTTTTATAACCATATCATGTTATTTTAATAAGTAACGGGTAGTCATGATACACAAATGATAAATTTTTATACCTCTGATATTTTGACCAAGTCGCATGAATCGTGGTCACGACGAAATTGTGGCGGTGCGAAGACCATTTACAAGCAGTAGTGGTAGATTAATCTGTCCTAGTTTTTTATTTTTTAGATTCTATATCACGCATAACACAGCAATATCCTTACGCATCGAACTTCACTACTTATGCTTTCCATCCATCAGCCCTTTCAGGTCCACTGCTGGACATATGCCTCCCCTAAATAACGCCACTCCAATCGGTCCTGTGCCTTCTGAATCCAACGTTTTTCCGCTGCCTTCTTCAAGTTATCGGTCCATCTGGTGAGGGGGCGACCTGTGCAACTTTTGCCTAAACGTGGTCGCCACTCGAGGACCTTCCTTCCCTATCGGTAACTTTAAGAATGAGAGAGTTTTAGGCCATAGTCCACCGCGCTGGCCAAGTGCGAATTGGTGGACAACCTATGCTTTACTACTCATAAATTATCTTGGTTCTAGGTTGCCTCTGGACTAACTTAGTAACGGCGAGCTTCGGCATCACAGTGCTGCTGCTCTTCGGTATCTACTGGGCCACCTCTGGCTGGCAGGAGCACCTGGCCTTCTCGTACATAGCACTAGGCTTGTTTACACCTGGACCCAGCCTTGGATTCTCATATTGGTAAGAACCCGCGTACGTCAAAGTAATATTTAAAGAAATACGCTTTCTACATTCATAGCCCCACACTAGGATTTTTTCCTGTGTCCTGGGTACCATGGACACAAGACGAATACACAAACACCCAGACCCAGAACATGAACCTAAACTCATCATTCAGGTGCCTGTTTGGCCGGGAATCGAATCGGGACCCATTGCGCGTCAGACCGGTATGGTAACCACTCTGCCACGCGGATCGTCAAATCATTAAATGCCTGTACGAGCTTGTAAGATAATTGACCGTCGAAGTGACTTAAAGTTGGTTAATTTAGGTTCTAACACTTCTATTAGCTTTTTAATTTTACATAATATCTTATGGACAATAAGCATATGCTAGAAAATAAAGAAGTAACCTTATCGGACTTATGTTAAGAAATATAAGTTAAAAAAATTAATTTATTGAAGTGAAACTTCTTTATCGGGGTTGGAAAAAAATTTAGTGTAACGTTTTTTCGTTACGCGCCATCTTTTTCTTATCCCTACCACGCGTGATATTAGATAGATTATTATAGATTAGATTATTAGATAAAGTTTAATAAAAGCCTTTTATTAAACTTTATCTACTTTAAATTTATTTAACCAATTTCTGTAAAGTTGCATATAGTAAATTATTTTTTGAAAAATAACGCCATAAAGAAGTTTCACTTCTTACGAGTGTACGCTAGTACACGCACACATTTTTTTGTAAAGCAGTGATGCATCACTTACACTTTGATAGACTTTGTTTTTTTTTATCTAACTGAAGTAGCAAACGGCAAAGTGAGATATCCCACTACTGGACTGGCTTTACAGATATGATACTATCAGTTCAGTTGCTCATCAGGAGCATCATATCACCATCAGCTCCATCCTTACATCACAACTATTTCAAGGTGCTAGAAAGTTTTAAAACCTTTTTTTTTCAGGATACTAATAGCGTCGTTGTTCTTCTCCCTACTTAATATTGGGTTGATCTTACTAAGGGGGTACTTGCTCGAGAGGGACCCACCACCACCCACCATCAAGGTCGATAACCACTCCGATGGTATGATTTTCTTGTATTAATTAAGAAATAAATGTTTTTTAAAGAATATTGTTTCCATTTCTTTTATGTAATAGAAATAAATATTTGGTACAGTCCATTTGATTTTAATAATATGTTGATATGGAATCATGAATATTTCTTTTCTTCATCCGTCAAAAGTTTAATAGATACCTAATACAATACCTAAGCAATAACATGTCTTCACATTATTATAGAATGTTGTATATACCTATAATTGGCATGTATATAGGGTATAATTACTATAACTATATGACGGAGGGGGTGGTTCTTTTTCGCTCATCGTATCAGGATAACCTACTGTGGGCTCTGATAGGGAATGTTAGCACGAGAATAAATTGCAGACTTGATTTTAACACACAGTATATTGCCGAATTAAACTTACAATCACTGAATTAATCAAACTAAATTAAGTAGGCGAGTAATCGTAGCACTAAGAACGCGGGATGATTTTAGAGTTGTCTGCTTCGGCCGACCGTCAACGATAGACTGAGGTCGGCCATTAAACTGGTACAACCCTAACTTCATCATTCGCCACTAGATGGCGCTGGCGTTCCGGTGTTGCCACAATACTGGCGGTATTGTGGCAACACCGGAACGCCGACATATATATAATATTTTATTGAAAATGTTTTGTATACTATGCCGTTTGTATGTCTACATAAATAAATAAATAGATGTGGTCTTTCTTGGGTGGCGGGCTCATAGTCACCGCTTTCATAGTGTATACCAAAAGTAGATGAACTTCGCAAGAAATTACTGTCTCTTACCATACCCATGGAAAGAGAACTGTGTTTATCTAAGGGTGCCCACAAACAATCGATCGATGCACTCGTCTTACGAATTGATTGACACACTATCAGTGTCGATCAATTGGTGTACTAGCTTACATAAACAAATAAATTCTTTAGATTGTGGCTAAGGCCTTCCTTTCAGCATAGGGAGTGCCAATAGTGGAAGCCTCCACTCTTAAGTAAATTACAAATAAAATAAAAATAATCATTATTTTATTACTTCAATAATTATAATATCGAAGACGTTTGTAACATGTAGATATTAGATGCTAAGTTTTTATTTAATAAAATATAAATATATCCCTGTGTTTCTTTTTCAAAAAGATCATTATGAAACGCAATGTTAAATATTAGATTTCCGAAACAAGATTGATATATTCTTAATTCGTACCAGAACTGACGTCCTCAATACGCAATATCTAAGAAAGCTTTGGGGAAGCTATTTTTAAAAGCCAATCACAAAATAGGGCCGGCGTGTTGCATCGCCGGATGATTGATGGCCAAATTACTAGGCCCGTCGAGCGGAGTTTTGGGACCGGAGGGTTGGTGCAAGTTAACTGAGCGGATCGTCGTCGTCGTCGTCAACCCATTACTGTCCCACTGCTGGGCACGGGTCTTCTCTCGGAATGAGAGAGTTTAGGCCATAGTCCACCGCGCTGGCCAAAAGCGTTTGGTGGACTTCACACACCTCCGAGAACTGTTTTTTTTTTAAAGAACTCTTGGGTGTGTAGGTTTCCTCACGATGTTTTCCTTCACCGAAAAGCAGTGATAATTATTAATAATACGCACATAAATCAGTGGTGCGTGCCTGGGTTTGAACCTCGGACCTCCCGATCGAGAGGGCAAGTTTTAACCATTAGGCTATCACTGCTCAACTGAGCGGATAAAAACAAATATTTCGACCGGCCCCTAGAATAACATTCACCTTTTCTTCACCGCACCACTCGCCGAAGGATGAAGTTCCATCCACACTAACTGGACTCGTGGCGGTCCTCCACGGTTCGGTTTGCGCGCTCGTTTTTGCCACGGACGTGCAAGTTGTGGAATGAGCTCTCTCTCTGAGGTATTCCCAGAGCGCTATGACATGGGGTCTTCAAGAAAGCTCTCTTTCATGCACGGGCGACTCCTCTGGTATGAATGTCCATAGGTTACGGTGACTACTTTCCATCAGGTAGCCCGTCTGCCTTATCGTTAGGTTAAGTTATAAAAAAAAAAAACAAATCGTATATGAAAAATTACTAATTTACAGTATGAAGTTTTGTTGATTGTAATAGTTGATAGCAATAACTATTAAGGAACTTATTAGTAAGTTCCTAGATAGATTTTACAATGACTGTCCATAGATGTCTTTCTTGGCGTAAGTAATCAATGTTTGTATGTCCACAAAACTTCTAAGCTTCATACTGTAAATTGGTAATTTTTCATATACGATTTTGTTCTAGGGGCCAGTCGATTTGAAGCCAGCGATGCACTGCTGACTCCTCTGGTGTTGCAAATGTTTATAGGTGACGGTGACTACTTACCATCATGATGATAGGTACATGTATAAAAAAATACTCAAAAAAATCAGAAAGGACAAACCCCCTGAGTTTCTTGCCCTTTCTTCTCAAATAAGATCCCGTTCAGATAGTAGTGTAAGAAAAATATTGTAACTAACAATTTTAGGACCCCATAAACATATGCAAAATAAATAAATTTCATTTCATTCCATGTCACGTTGTAACATCTCATTCATCTATGAGTATTTTTAGATCTACTAATAGACAGGTCTCTAATAGGGGTTTTTACGAATAGCCACCACACCTAGTATGCGTTGGTGACCGCAGTGTGTGTTAATGATAGACAAGAAGACGCTGCTACCAATCTCCTGGGTTTTGTCCGTCACTCCTTCTCCTTCAGCTTACTACGACTTGCTCCGGAAGAGAGGGTACGATGCTATTGAAGACTGACACTATACGGCACGGCACTTTGTGTAACATATTATGCTATTTTCTTCACGATCACAGATAAATTGAAGTGATTTTGTTATCATTGATTAAGATTTCATCTGATTTTAAATGACAAAACTTCAAACCTGTCTCTATCACGAAAAGAGGCTGTTACTCGTTTTCTAGGTTTCTAGGTTCTATCTGACTGAAGTACCAAACGAGCATGCAGTCTACCTGATGGTAAGAAGTCACTGCCGCTCATGATCAGAACATGGGTTCTATTTGAAGTCAATTACAGATGCGTTGCTACTCCCAATGACTATGATGGTCGCTTCATATAAAAGTGTGCCGGCAACGAAACCCAAGAAATGCTTCACGCTAGAAATAGGTGTGGCGTTGGTATTTCCTCGGTCGAACTACACTGGTTCTATCACCTTCAAATAATGAATACGGGTAATAAATACATGAAATATCGCGTCTTACTCTTCCTTTTTATCCTTATTCTTTTACAATATACATGTTTTAGCCCTATTAACTTATTAACTTGCATATCATTTTCATAAATAGTTTTGATAATTTACCACTATGTCGCTTGTGAATTGCACCAATCCCCGTTTACTCGTGTCAGGCTCCAATTTGCACGTAATCGCTCGAGCGATCAAATATAATTCAACAGGTGACATTTAACGTATAAGCGATTAAGACCTTTTAAATATAAACATCAATCAGGATTGGAGGAGGATGGTTGGTACCACTTTATGTAAACATACACTTTGAAGTTAGTGAAACCAGTGTAGTTCGACCGGGAAAGTACCACCGCAACGCCACACCTATTTCTAGCGTGAAGTATTTCTTGCATTTCGATGGAAGTCAATTGTTTAATAACAATAATTATGTGTAACATATGAAAGCTAATAAGCAAACAATTACAGATACGAGAACGTATGTATTATGACTTGTATTTTTGACTCAAAATCCAAAAAAAGGAACCAAAACAATAAAACAATGTTACTTACGTGTAGTCCTATAGATACATTAGGTAGGTATGAACGTTACCTCAGGCCTACACCCATTTCCGTGCCTCGTTAAGCCGTCGGTTCAGGATGTTGTAATTAGATAACAGACATTAAGCCCTGTGGAAATTATGGGCGATTCAAAAACCGTACCTTGTAATATGTAAACTATTCTTTTTTGAAGTGAAACTTCTTTAAGCGCATGAGTGTAAAATTTTTACAGATGAAACGTCACGCCGGTATGCAACGGAAGTGTCGGAAAAGAGAGAGAGAGTGATCGAGACCGATTGAGAGAGAGTAAGACAGGGCGAACGTAGCATGAGCAACTAGCCGTGGAGTGAGAGTAGGGAGCAAGCGAGTGAGAAAGATTGAGAGAAAAAGTGAGACAGAGCGAACGTCGTATCACGCCTTTTTCCCTTCCTCTTAATCTTGGAAATTTAAAGTTTTAGATTTGTATAAATATAAGCAAGATTTATAAATTAGTTCGCCAAAGAAGTTTCACTTCTGACGTGTGTACTTTGTACGCACGCATGTTTTTTTTTCTGATTTAAGTAGAAAACGAGCATGCAGTCCACCTGATGGTAAGTTGTCATTGCCGGCTATAGACATCTGTAATCAACTACATACAAAACATGGGTTCTATCTGAAGTCAATCACAGATGCGTTGCTACTCCCGAGGACGATAATGGTCGCTTCATGTGAAAGTGTATTCACTATACTTTGTTTATTGCAAACGTGGAATCCAGTGGTTAGTTTATGTAAATGATAAATACTGCAAAGCTTGATATGTAAGGATGTAATTGGTGTAGTGTCGTGATGTGGAAGCTAAAAAAATGAACTAAGTACACGTATATATCTTCGTTCTGAATGGTTTCTCTTCGACTCTACAATTTTGCCGTGACCACGGAACTGGGTCGGAATATCAGAAATGAAGACAGTAACACACACACACACACACACACACACACACACACACACGAAAAGTAGAACCAGTGTAGTTCGACTGAGGAAGTACCACCGCCACACCTATTTCTAGCGTGAAGCATTTCTTGCGATTCGATGGAAGGGTGTGGTTGCTGGCCCCTCTTTATATAAGGCGAACATCATAGTCATCGGAAGCAGCAACGCATCTGAGATTTCAGATGGAAGTGATGGAACCCATGTTCTATATGAAGTTGCTTATAAACATCCATGGGCATTGCCACCACCGCAAAAAATAGTGTGATGGTGACAGCGATGGCCTAACGTGGAGCTAAGAACGGAAAACTAATTAAGTTAAAAGAAGAACTATTGTGAAAAAAGGCACGGACGATCATATTGTGGAGTTTATGTATTAAAATAAAAAAAAAAGTAAAAAAAACATCCATGGGCAGCTGTAGCCACTTACCATCAGGTGGACTGTATGCTCGTAAGCTACTTCAATGGTTTAAAAAATATGATGCCAGCTGTATCAGCTTGGAAGAAAATCCACACCCGACATTAACATAACATAGCATAACATAGTAAAACCAACGTCCTTAGACATTCCCCCCTGCCTAGAATCTGCGCGGATTACAACCAAGCTTGTGTATCGGTCAAGGATATCGACATCTTTCATGATACTAATATTAGCTTAAAAAAGAAATTGGCTTCTTGGTTTTCAAATGTAAATTAATTCTTGCTTATATTTTGTTCATATATACTCATAATATTCAAAAAATGTGCAACAATGCGTCCTAAATTTTATGTTAATGGTGTGCACGCCTATAATTGGCTTACATGCATATCATTTATTATATTTGTAAATGTTGTTTGTGTAATATGTTGTTTGTAAGCTGTTGGTGTGACAAATAAATAAATAAATAAACATAGGAAGGTTTAGAGACAAAATTACCTATATCAAAATCAAAGTCGCTCATAAGTTGCGCCAAGGTCTGAACTATGACGGGCTTCATTACATAGGCATATATTTAAACATAGGTATTAGGTAACCACAAATTGGGAAACTGATCACACTCAGGTAACAATTAACTCTCATTAACAATTAATCGCAGGCTAATGATACAATAATTGGGCGGTTTTGGGGAAAAATTAAATTAATTGGAGGAATATAATTTTAATTAAAATGTTGTTTAATCGTTAATTTAAGCTCTTATTTTTAATATAAATAACAAACGCGCATGAAGTATACGTGATAAGTGGCCACGAATTCAACCAATTCGCACTTGGCCTACGCGGTGGACTATGGCCTAACAGCTTTTGGCAAAAGTTCCTTGGCACTTACCAAAATGTAAATGTGAACCACTCATGGAATTCTATTATTTATCAACCCTAGTTAAGATTAACCATAAATGCTCTGAAAATTTAGTTAGGACGTATCGAGAATATATGTCTTCCATACCACATTGTTATTACTCGATTGCTACTTCAATGAGATAAAATACATTGAATATGTATATTTATCAAAGAGAAATGATTTTTTCACAATTTTATATACCAACAGTTCCGTTATTCCAAATTGGCCTCAATTATTCCAAAATTACAAATAACATCAACACGGAATCGCCCAAGAGTTGTACCGCAGAATATTTTATTGGAAACGAATTCGAAATCATATTTACTGTCGGACATTTATTATTCCGTTTGCACAAGCCATATTGCCTTAGGCCAGTTAACGTTTACAATTCTGAATTTATGAATGTTTTATATTGTCTCTGTGATAAATATGATCGAGAATGATTTTTGACATCGAGAAATACAATTTGACAATTAGTTTATCAGAAATTTGATTTTTGTGCCACCATCATATCTATATCTAGCGAGAAACAGTTCTTGTATTTTACTGTAAGAGTGTGGTTGTCCATCTCTTCTATATTTAACGTCTATCTTAGTCTTCGGGTGTAGCGATGCATCTGTGATTAACTTCGGATAAACTCCTGTTTAACATGAAGATGCTAATAATTCTATAGGCCCTAGTAACCACTTACCATTAGGTGGACTGCATAGTAATTTGTTAGTCCAGTGTGAAAGAAAAATTATTCAATATAGATTAAAAATTGAAATGTTTTATTCATAATTGTATGTACCAACAGTTTCCCGTTATTCCAAATTGGCCTCAAATATTACAAAATTGATCAAATAACATCAACACGTAATCGTCCAAGAGCTGTACCGCAGAATATTTTATTGGTAACAAATTCGAAATCATATTTACTGTCGGACATTTATTATTCCGTTTACACAAGCCATATTGCCTTAGGCCAGTTAACGTTTACAATTCTGAATTTGTGAATGTTTTATATTGTCTCTGTGATAAATATGATCGAAAATGATTTTTGACAGTTAGTTTATCAGAAATTTGATTTTTGTGCCACCACCATACTGTCGGACATTTGTTATTCCGTTTGCACAAGCCATATTGCATTAGTCCTCAGTTAACGTTTGCAATTCTGAATTTGTGAATGTTTTTTTTTTTCATTGTTTCTGTTATAAATGTGGTCGAGAATTTTTGACATCTCATTTTTCAGAAATTTGAATTTTGTATATCTATATCTAGCGTAAAGCAGTTCTTGCGTTTTGGTGTAAGAGTGTGGTTGCCACCTCAATTTTATATTAGCAAACCATCTTAGTCCTCGCGAGTAGCGATGCTTCTGTGATAGGCTTCAGATAAACTCTTTTTCTATAAGAAGTTATTTACAGTTACAAAGGCGGTAGTAGCCACTTATCGCCACGTGGACTGCATGCTCGTTTGCTTCTTCAATGTGATAAAAAAAATCTCTATATAGATTATAAAAGCGAAAAGTTATTTCACAATTTAATATACCAAAAGTTTTCCGTTATTCCAAATTGGCCTCAATTATTCCAAAATTACAAATAACATCAACACGTAATCGTCCAAGAGTTGTACCGCAGAATATTTTATTGTTAACGAATTCGAATCATATTTACTGTGGGACATTTATTATTCCGTTTGAACAAGCCATATTGCCTTGGGCCAGTTAACGTTTACAATTCTGAATTTTTAAATGTTTTATATTGTCTCTGTGATAAATATGATCGAGAATGATTTTTGACAGTTAGTTTACCAGAAATTTGATTTTTCTGCCACCACCATACCTATATCTAGCGTGAAACAGTTCTTGCATTTTACTGTAAATGTGTTATTTTCTGTCTTTGTAATAAACATGATCGAGATTGATTTTCGACAGTTCGTTTATCATAACTGTGTTTTTTTAAGTAGCTAAAATTGACAGAACTCTTAGTTGGAATAAATAATTTGTTGTCGTCGTCATTGAAAAGTTCGGTTCCCGCCTCACTTTCATATGCGTTACTACTCACTGTACTCACTACATATAGTGCAATAAGAGAATAACGAATTGGCTTAGTGGCCTGGATTACGAGGAAGTGGAAAATCTTCTAGTTATTGTTTCTTAGGTAAAGGATATTGTTACAGCGTAATTGAAAACACACACAACACAATCACACCTATATATACATGACGCACACAAACACACACGCATACATACTCACATATAGTTACCTTAATATTTATTTTTTAAGATTTAAGTAAATTATCTCAGAGGGGTAGCCAGGAGCTCATAGCACAGGGTATCCTAGTTTGGGTTCCTGACTCCCAATTATGAATGTAACATTACCAAACTTGTAAACTTAGTATATAAGACTATTTGGGAGTAAATAAAGAAATTATTATTATTATTATTACTCGCGAGTACTAATGCCTACCACATTAGTACCGGCAAGTAGTAACGCATCTATGATTGACTGAAGATAGAACCTCTATTCTATAAGAACCTTATTTACATCGGCAGTAACCACTTACAATTAGATAGACAGCATGCTCGTTTCTTTCTTCAATTTGATGAAAATCTTCATTTATTTCATAATTTTATATACCAAAAGATTTCCGTTTTTCCAAATTGGCCTTAATTATTCCAAAATTGAACACCATGTCCATGTTACATGGTCGGACATTTATTATTCCGTTCGCACGTTACTTAGGTCTAATGCAATATGACTTATATTGCATTCGACCTAAGTAACGTTTGCAATTCTGAATTTGTGAATGTTTTATTTCCATTGTCTCTGTGATAAATGTGATCGAGAATGATTTTAGACAAGTCGTTTATCAGAACTGTGAGTAATTGAAGATGATAGAACTATTCGTTGTTGGACTCTGGAGGTATCACAAATTGTAGTTCAGAGCTGTTGCGTTAAGGTTAGGTTAGGAGCAGTGGTAGCCTAATGCTTGAAACTTTCCCTCTCATTTGGGAGGTCCGAGGTTCATGTCCCATGCACGCACTACTGATTTATGTGCGCATTAGACATTAACTATCATTGTTTTTCGGTGAAGGAAAACATTGTGAGGGAACCAACACACCCGGGAGTTCTTCAAAAAAAAAGTTCTCGGAAGTGTTTGTAGTCCACCAATTCGCACTTGGCCAGTGCGATGGACTATGGCCTATAACTCTCTCATTATGAGAGAAGACCCATCCCCAGCAGTGGGACAATAATGGGTTAACGAGAGAGTATGTTATCAGGAACCATCGTACTCGTAAGCCGCAATAAATAATAATCCCGGAATAAATTTTCATTCTAAATTCTTGTTCGGTCCTATGTAACAATCTCAATCCACTTCCTTCACAAACTCAATTTTGGACCAATACACCGTAATGAAGTATGCAACGGAGTCTCCGTCAACGAACGGAATTTTTTTATTTATGCTATCCGACAGCGCGTTGGATTTATTGGCTTTTCTGTTGAACGTAGGTAGTAGGTAGGGCTCAGCAGGAGCGGAAGCGAAAGCGGAATTGGAGTAATAATGTATGAAATGGAAATCACAGTATGAAATGGAAACATCGTGATGATATAAGGTGATAAATGATTTAGTAAAAATCACAAAAAATATATATATTAATGTACTTATATTGCCAAAGGACAACATAACACTAGCGAACAATTTATTAAGGGTGGTATTTGTTTTTAGCAAGATTTATTTAATGAGATTACATAGCCATTAATTTCTAGCGTGATCAGTGTGGTTGCCGGCTCACATTCATAAGAGGCGACCATAAGAGGCGACCATCTTTGTAGGTGGTAGAACCAGTTTAGTTCGACCGGGGAAGTACCCACGCCACACTTATTTTTAGCGTGAAACATTTCTTGCGTTTCGATGGAAGGGTGTGGTTGCCGGCACACTTTCACATGAGGCGATCATCATAGTCCTCGGTAGTAGCAACGCATCTGTGATTGACTTCAGATAGAACCCATGTTCTGTATGAAATTGATTACAGATGTCCATGAGCGGCATTGACCACTGCCATGAGGTGACATCAGGTGGACTGTATGCTCGTTTGCTATTTCAGTCGGAATTATTCCTTTTGAACTTAACATTAATTTAGGGATTTAAAATCAAACTCTACTGCTCCTCGAATATCCTCTAAATCACCTGATGTATTTTATTCGTGAACTTTTATTTCCAATTTTTCAATTTTTTTCAAATTTGACCCAAAAGGAGGATTATAGTAATTGTGAAGGAAAACGAAATTTGAAAAGAAGTATTCTACTTCTCCCCTAGAAGCAAGATGAAATCGCTCTGCTAACTATAACATGTAAGCAGGCTTATTAAAGCGAGGGCGCGTGGCACGCAGGTGAGCGTTATATAATTTATTGCGGTAATCCCCAATCCTCTCCCGCTGATTCCTCAGGATGATCCCGCTACATCCTGAATTTATTCATCCTGCAATCCTCGGGGACGACCCCTGTCTTGCTGTTTCGCATTAATTTATCTAGTTGAGTAACTTTGACACGCGTGGTGTAAGAATGTCGTATTTTCTCACTTTCCTTACTGTAAGTTACTGTAACTATCAATGTATTTATGTATACCGAATAACACGTACATTTGGTAGTGATTTTATAAGATTGAAGTAGTAAACGAGCATGCCGTTCCTAATGGCAAGTGATCACTGTCACCTATTTCCATTTGAAAGCCATTTCATATAGACTAAGGATCCTATCTGAAGTCATTCACTGATGCATTGCTTCTGCTGAGGACTAAGATGATCGCCTGTTGATCAGATGAGTTGCAGGTTGAAACTTTGCCTATCACTCTAGGGTGTAGTGACCAGAATAGGGTTACGGTATCCCCTGCCTGTCGTAAGAGGCGACTAAAAGGGGCTTTTAGGGTTCCGGGTGGTAAGAGTGGGAGCTCGAAATGTTTAGCCAAGCGACCCTGGGTAGGACGACGGCATGAGTGGCCGCACGCCATCGCAAACTCCAGGAGGCGCTGTGAGTACAAATGCTCACTGGGAAGAGCCCGATTGGGACATCGCGCTCAGAGGACTCCGGTTAAGTTCCACTGGAGATCCCAGAGTCCTCCAGGCAGCGCTGAGGATGGCCACCTTTAGTGAGGTAAAAATCCCACATAGCCCGGCGAAAAAAATGGTTCAAATCTCAGACATGCTCCACATACTTTTCTAAAATGATGTGCGTATAAGAAACTAATCACAATGTTTCCTTTCACGGATTCACGGTGAAGGGAAAAATCGTGAGAGTTCTCAAAAGTGTGTGAAGTCTAACAATTTTCATTTCGCTAGCGCAGTGTCTATGGCTTTTTATTCTCAAAGGGAAACCTCCAAAAGGTACCCGACGCCGTGGGAGCGACGCAGGGTTATGTGGGATTTCTACCGCACTAAAACTCCCCCGGTGCCGTCCTCAGCGCTACAAAGAGGACTCCGAGATCTCCAACGGAACGCAACCGGAGTCCTTAGAGCGCGTTGCCCAGATGGGCGGCTGGTTCCACCCCTCCGTCTAGTCTTTAGGTATGCGACCACACATACCATCGTCTTTACCGGGGTCGACTGACCGAACGGTTCAAATGGCCTACACCTCTGAAAATGATGAACTGATATAGTACTCATCGTATAAATTGGGCTAGACTTATATACAAGCTTGTGTTCTTCATTGTTCTTAAGTGGTGGCTAGGTACCTATTTATCCGAGGCGTTCCGACTTAGTCCTCACGGATGGCATATGACAAACCTGAGGAAAAACTCTGGACACTTAGGATGGTGGATCCAGTCAGGTGGATTGCATGTTTGCTACTTCCTAATTATAGAACACGTGGTTTCAAGGGAATATAAAAATTCTGCTTTTATCATCTATTCCGTGATATGAAAGAACGCATTACAATTAACATACATTAAAGAACATATAGTCGAAAAGGATTGAGTAATACTCGTAATACTCTGTTAAATCTCGATATTTTGCTGTGACATTAACCCGATATAAAGATAAATGTCCAAAAATGTTTTTCGCTCAGAGATAAATACAGTTACACGCGCATATGCACAAACATACACTTTCACACTCTCACACATACACACACACCTACACATATATACATATAAGGCAGGCACGCACAGTATCGGGGAATTCTCCTACTTATCATCTTTAGGGAGGAGGGCGGGTCTGAAAAACAGTACTGCATGGGGTCATGACCCCATGTCAAATAATGCTGAGACACGTCCTTGTGCCCACAATTCTAATGCATTTAAGGTTTTCTTTTTTTGTGTATTTTTTTTTATTTTGTTCTTTCTTTTTTATTGTCCTTATGAATTTTGTTTTTTTTTTTATATTTAATTGTGTATTATTTGTTGTGTGGCAATAAACGAATTTTATTATTATTATTATTATTATTAAAAAAAAACTTTTAAATTATGCCATAAAAAAATATACGACAATTTGAACATTTGTATAAAATAAGCCTTTTGAAACTATTTTTTCTTATACGATACGACAGCAGAAAAAATATAAAGTTTAACGTCCCTATTCGATTCTGCAAATGTCACTCCATTATTTCGCGTCTAACCCCGCCATTGTGGCGCGAAAAGGAACCTTTAGTGGGCGCTTTGTTCCACACATACCCAATTTATATTTAACTATATAATAAAAGAAGAAAATATTATGAAAAAAAGCCTGACTTCTAAAACTAAAATTAGCATTCTATCTTCCACCGAAACGCAAAAACTGCTCCACGTTAAAAATAGATGTGGCGGTGGTATCTTCCCGGTCGAACTTTACTGGTAGAACCTTCAATGACATGGGCCTTATTTCAGAATGAGAGAGCTATAATGCACTGCGTTAGTCAAGTGCAAATTTCACACACATTCAAGAACTTTAGAAAAACTGTAAGATGTACAGGTTTCTTCACCATTCTTTTCTACACAATCATTCTTAATTTGTAACGTACTTTGGTAGATAGGCCGAGTTTTAACTACTAGGCTATCACTGCTCGTCCTTGTAGTTCCGGGATTAGAATAGGGCTACGGTGTCCCTGCCTGTCGTAAGAGGCGACTAAAAGGGGCTTCTGGGGTTGCGATCGGCTAGAGTGGGATGTTCGAACCGTTCGGTCAGGCGACCCCACGAAGAACGGCGGTATATGTAGTCGCATACCATCGTAAAGACCAGATGGAGCGGTGGGCCCAGTCGCCCATCTGTGAGGAGCCCGATGGGGATGGGGCAATGCGCTCAGAGAACTCCGGTTGCGTTCCTTTCTAGATTCCGGAGTCCTCTTTGTAATCCCGGGGACGGTCACCGGGGGGTTTTAGTGCGGTAAAAATCAAACATAACCCTGCGTCGCTCCCACAGCGTCAGGTACCTTTTGAAGGTTCCCCCCTTAAGAAAAAATATAAATAAAAAGGTTATCACTGCTCATTACTATTCAGTATTACTGACACTCCTAGTCATTACTTAGTATTTCTGCGTTCTCTTGAATTTTTTGTACACATTGGTATATTTGAGCCGTCTGGGTCGCACAAGTGCTAATTAGTGCAATTTAATTATGCTACAGAGACTACGAGAGCGCAGTCGGGTCGAGAATTTTTTGCTTATTTTTAAATTTTGTAATCATAGTGATGCGCGTCATAAAATACAAGAGAGCCTACAGCTAGCACATACCTCAAACAGAAAAATAATTTGCTTTTCAACAAGGTAATGTTAGTTTCTGGGAGCTCATTGTGAGTAATTTAGAAGAGGGTTGGTTGAAATCTCATTAAATCTCACGCAAGGAAAGGGGGGTCTTAGCTTAATATCACGTATTTTTATTGAAAAAAAAACTGCATAATTATAAGAAATATTTATAAAATGGTACCACTACGACATGCATTTCGGAGGCATTCCAACATATGTAGCTGCCAAAAATTGTATGTGTGGCTAACCTCCGCTAAGACAGTTGTTTTATATGGGGTTGGTTAAATATATTCATGGGCAGCAATACTTTCCTTCATAGAGCAGTGATAGCCTAATGGTTGAACTTGCCCCCTCAATCGCGAGGTCCGAGGTTCAAACCCAGGCACGTACGTGCGTATTAGAAATTAATTATCACTACTTTTCAGTGAAGCAAAATATCGTGAGGAAACCTACACCCGAGAGTTAAAAAAAAAGTTCTCGGTGGTGTGTGAAGTCCACCAATTCGCACTTGGCCAGCGCGGTGGACTAAAACTATCTCATTCTGAGAGAAAACCACTGCCCAGCTGTGGGACAATAATGGGTGGTACCCGAATACCTTCATTCAGGTGCAACACACGCTCATTTGCTACTTCTGTAAGAAACGTATATCAAACCAAGAGATCTAAAAGATCTATAGTGGGTAAAAAAGATATCTCATTTCTGTTGCTAAATCACTCCATAGTATAATCACTACATAGTAAAAAATAATTACTTCGCGCTGCCTATCCCTATGCATGCTTAGATCTTTAAAACTACGCTACGGATTTTAATGCAGTTTGTTTTAACATGGTCTTTCTTTTTTATGTGTGTAATAGACTGATGCCTGTTGCAGCACACATTCGATTTTCGACTTGGGAGACAGGAATACTGTGCCCAATACTCTTATCTTGTTAAAAAGAAGCATGTTTTGAATGTAAGAGTCCTTTCTCCTCCACGCATAGTCTTTTTCCTACCTATTTTAAGTTTTTATTGACGAATAATCAACTAATTTAATAATAATTTTAAAAACTCAACAATCACTCATTAAACTAACATTATAACGAAATAACATTAAACACGTGCTGGCTAACGTAAACACCTAGACGATACACGACTGCACGTCACTAGGGGATGCGCGGCGTAAGAAGCGAGATGCGGGGTATGGAATTACTTTTGTTTTATGCGCGTAATTGTTGTGGTTGAGTAATACTTTTAAATGTTTTACATAATAATTCGTACGAAAATGCCACATGACGTGCAATTCACCAAAGAAGAATCAGCAAAATTTGAAACAATAGCTTTAAACAGTTAAACATGCATGAATTTGCAACGTTGAAACAAAACCACGACAATTAGAGCAGTACGAAGTGGAACGCACGTTTCCCATCCATTTCCCTGCCCGCTAATGTCGCCCGGACAACGGACATTTGCGTGAAGCACAGATAGAGTACAGGCAGAGAGAGACAGTGTAGTGGGAGTGTAATTATTATGAAATAAAAATACTTGACTGTTAAACCTAAAATTTGCAATTCTTATCTCATATTTTCTCTTGTATTTAACCCTTTTTAAGTAAGTAAGTCTTTAAAAAATTAAGAAAAGTAATAATTTATATTTTTGTAATGGTCTATTCATTTGATACCCATATTGTTACAATATTAAAAAAACATAAGGAAGAACACGGTAAAAAGTAGCCTTCGTCACTCTACTAACTATCTGACAGCATATAAACCATATCATATAATAGCTATGTGGCGACGTGAAAAAGGAACAAATAAACACACTTTCACAATTATAATATTAGTATGGATAAGCTGATTTAGTTTTAGCGCGTCCCATAGAAATTATCATATATACGCACAAGCATACAAAAATGGGTTTGAAAAACGTTACCCTCCTTCTGACGGAGTCGAGTAATGAATACGTTAGTTTTAAAGTTTTCCCAGTACTTTGTAGGAATTTGCACAATTTAATTTGTATGAAAATCCCATGCGATTTACTTACAAATTATGAAAAAAGAATCAGCAATATTTGAAATAAATCTATATTTTTTTCAATATTGCTGATTCTTCTTTCAAGCGCGCGTTATACAGTTGAAACATGCATGCAATAACTTTATACAGTTGAAATATGAATGCAATTTGCAACGTTGAAACAAAACCACGACAATTAGAGCAGTACGAAGTGGAACGCACGTTTCCCATCCATTTCCCTGCCCGCTAATGTCGCCCGGACAACGGACATTTGCGTGAAGCACAGATAGAGTACAGGCAGAGAGAGGCGCTGTAGTGTAGTGGGAGTGTAATTATTATAAAATCAAAATACCTCACTGTTAAACCTAAGATTTGCAATTTCTAACTAATATTTTTTTTGTATTTAACCCTATTTATAAGTTAGTCTTTAAAAAAAATAAAGTTTAATAATGTTTTGTTTTATAATGGTATATTAATTAGCTTTCATTTGATACCCATATTGTTACAATATTTAAAAAAACATAAGGAAGAACGCGGTAAAAAGTAGCCTACGTCACTCTCCACCCTCCTATCTGACAGCATATAAACCATATCATATAATAGCTATGTGACGACGTGAAAGATGAACCAACAAACACACTTTCACAATTATAATATAAGTATGGATAAGCTGATTTAGTATTAGCGCGTCCCACAGAAATTATCATACATACGCACAAACATACATAAATGGGCATGAAAAACGTTACCCTCCTTCTGACGGAGTCGGGCAATAAATACGTTAGTTTTAAATTTCTTCCAAGTACTTTGTAGGAATTTGCCAAATTTAATTTGTATGATAAAGTCATACGATTTACTTACTTACAAATTATGAAAGAAGAATCAGATTTTTTTAAAATAAATCTATAAATTTATTTCAATATTGCTGATTTTTCTTTTAAGCGCGCGATATACAGTTGAAACATGCATGCAATAGCTTTATACAGTTGAAATATGTATGCAATTTGCAACGTTGAAACAAAACCACGACAATTAGAGCAGTACGAAGTGGAACGCACGTTTCCCATCCATTTCCCTGCTCGCTAATGTCGCCCGGACAACGGACATTTGCGTGAGGCACAGATAGAGTACAGGCAGAGAGAGGCGCTGTAGTGTAGTGGGAGTGTAATTATTATGAAATAAAAATATTTGACTGTTAAACCTAAAATTTGCAATTTTTAATCTCATATTTTCTTTTGTATTTAACCCTTTTTATAAGTTAGTCTTAATAAAATAAAAAAGTGTAATAATGCATATTTTTGTAAAGGTCTATTAACTAACTTTCATTTGTTGCCCATATTGTTACAATATTAAAAAACATAAGGAAGAACGCGGTAAAAAGTAGCCTACGTCTCTCTCCACCCTCCTATCTGACAGCATATAAACCATATTATATAATAGCTATGTGGCGACGTGAAAAAGGAACAAACAAACACACTTTCACAATTATAATATTAGTATGGATAAGCTGATTTAGTTTTAGCGCGTCCCATAGAAATTATCTTACATACGCACAAACATACATAAATGGGCTTGAAAAACGTTACCCTCCTTCTGACGGAGTCGGGCAATAAATACCTTAGTTTTAAATTTCTTCCAAGTACTTTGTAGGAATTTGCCAAATTTAATTTGTATGAAAAAGTCATACGATTTACTAACTTACAAATTATGAAAGAAGAATCAGAATTTTTTGAAATAAATCTATATATTTATTTCAATATTGTTGATTCTTCTTTTAAGCGTGCGTTATACAGTTGAAATATGCATGCAATAGCTTTATACAGTTGAAATATGAATGCAATTTGCAACGTCGAAACAAAACCACGACAATTATAGCAGTACGAAGTGGAACGCACGTTTCCCATCCATTTCCCTGCTCGCTAATGTCGCCCGGACAACGGACATTTGCGTGAAGCACAGATAGAGTACAGGCAGAGAGAGACGCTTAGTGTAGTGATTGTGTAAGGACAAGTCGTGTTCATTATTGTCTCGGATTTTCTCTCATAATAAGAAAGTTTTAGGCCATAGTCCACCGCGCTGGCCAAATGCGAATTGTTACACTTCAAGAACAAGAACCAAGAACAATATTACATGCAAGAACAATTATTATTGTTAAATTAAAAATATATGATCGACTTCAACGCTACAAACAGTAACAAATAATTTAAATAAATGGTGGTTCAGTACATATTTCTGAAGTCGGCGCTTAACATTGTATATTTTGCCGCTTAATGACGATGGAAGAATTCAATATGACCGCCGAAATCAGAGTACTATACTAACATTTATTTAAATTATTTGTTATATTTTTGTGGCGTTGAAGTTAGATTTTTCTTACACTTTGTGATGACTTACTTTTTTTTAGTTAGTTTTTAGAATACAAATGTAAAAGTTTTCTGAATTGTATTTATGTATTAGTTAATCGTAAATTCAATCCTTAATATATAAATATAAAACTGTCTCTGCTGCTTCACTAACCTGTGTTCTCGTTATATTTTTCGTCTGAAAATTTCCGTTGCAATCGCCACGGGACTCGTAATAATAAGTGTTGTAGCATTTTAAATTTCTCGTTGTATTAATGAAAAATTTCCCACAATTTCCGGAATGGACGAAATTAGAATGTTCTCGGGGGATGGTGAGCTAAATTGATCGTAGACAATATTTCAGAAGCACTGAGTGGGAAAGTTTACGAAAAATTATCACAAATTACATAAATTTTTAGGAGTACTTTTCTAAGTTCGTGTTGCCACAGCATTTACTTTGCTTATTTGGTTGTACTCGATTTTAAACACAATCAATGGGAGGGAAGATTGGTTCACGTGAAATTTTGTTTCGTGTGGTCATCGTATCCTATTTCACGTGGCCATGCATTGCTGTGATTTATTCATTTATTTTGTTAATTTAAAAAGGGTAGCTAACAAGACAATACATTACACTTACAACTAAAAACTAGATTAGGCTTAAATTAAATGCTGTCTTAATAACAGGCCACCACGGCATGCATCGTGGTCGAGTTTAAATACTTATGATTATATTATAATTTAACTGTACGTATAAGTAATTATAATTAAGTGTAGTATATATGTAAATCTGGTATGTATGTATAGTAAAAAAGAGAGATTACAAAAATATTGTAATTAATTGAATGCAATTAAACCTGCAATAAATAATTATGGAGTTCTTAAATTTACTAGTGATATACACATACGCTATAAAAAAACCTTTTTATACTCATAGCCTTACACAAGAATTTTCTGCTGTGTCATACATGACGAACACATAAACATCCGGACTCAGAACAGAATTATAACTTAATACACAAGGTGGTAGATCCAGTGTAGTTCGATCGGGGAAGTACAACTGCCACACCTATTTATAGCGTGAAGCATTTCTTGCGTTTCGATAGAAGGGTGTGGTTGCCGGCACACTTTCACATGAGGCGACCAGCATAGTCCTCGGGAGTGGCAACGCATCTGTGATTGACTTCAGATGGAACTCATGTTCTGTATGAAGTTGATTACAGATGTCCATGGGCAGCAGTGACCACTTACCATCAGGTGGACTGCATGCTCGTTTGCTACTTTAGTCAAATAAAATAAAAAAAATATTTGGATATCTGTCTGATCAGTGATCGAACCCGAAATGCATGATCATCTGTAAACAATCCCAGATAATATCATTGTTCTCTCATTAACTCATTATTGTTCCACTACTGGGCATAGGTCTTCTCTCAGAATGAGAGAGTTTAGGGCATAGTCCACCGCCCCGGCCAAGTGCGAATTAGTGGACTTCACACCGAGAACTTTTTTTTTAAAAGTACTCTCGGGTGTGTAGGTTTCCTCACGATGTTTTCCTTCACCATAGAGCAGTGATAATTAATTTCTAATACGCACATAAATCAATGGTGCGTGGTGGTTTGAACCTCGGACCTCCCGATTCTCTGTAACCATCTGTAACCAATTCCAGTTATGATCGTTGTTACCAGAGGTTAACCACAAAAAGCTCCCCCTGAAAATTAAGTTGGAACGTTTTGGATAAGTATGTCTCTCTTACCGCACCTTTAGACCAGAAGTAAGGAACGCATGACACTGCGGTTATCATTAGAAGATCATTCGTATCGAAATATATCTTTATGAAAAATGAAAAGTGACGATCCGCGTGGCGTAGCGGTTACCATACCGGTCTGACGCGCAATGGGTCCCGGGTTCGATTCCCGGCCAGACAGGTATCTGAATGATGAGTTTAGATTCATGTTCTGGGTCTGGGTGTTTGTGTATTCGTCTTGTGTGTCCATGGTACCCACGACACAGGAGAAAATCCTAGTGTGGGGCTATGAGTGTAGAAAGCGTGTTTAAAAAAAAAAAGAATAAAAAAAAAAAAAAAAAAAATTGAAAAAAGTGTGTGTGTACATAAGTACTATCATAAAGTTTTTTTTTGAAAAACTTCTTTATGATAAAAAAAAAGAAAGTGTATATACGCACGCGTTAGAAGTTAAACTTCGTTGGTGAAAAAAGATTAAAAATGTTATCTTTCTCCTTATTCTACGTTTTTAGAAAAAACGATACTAGCAATAGAGAACCTTGAAGTTGTGCGTGCGTATCGTAAAACTAAAATTTTGACTATAGCTAACTTGAGGGTGTCGGTTTATCGTGACGGTGTTCGTGCGTATGAAAAAAATATTCTCATCATTTTTCCCAAACGCGCCACAAAATATAACTTTAAAAACGTAAAACGTAACTTGTCAATTTATAGCTTAAAATTTTGCAGTTTCCAATAAAAAATTCAAAAAACTATTATTGATACCACTAAAACTTCGAAAGAGGAGGAATTCAGGCGGAATTTTCAGTTGTCACCAATTTGTGCACGACTGGCCATTTGGACATTCTCTTTGAAGCACTAGTTCCACGAATTTTGAAAATTTTTAAAATTTTGCCGGAATAAAACATGTAGCTAGAACAGTGTTCATCCGTGCTCGAAATTCAAAGGCAGCACTCTTTTGAAAACTAATTTGAATAGTATTTCAGCATCCGTAAATGCTGTAGATTAATTAGTTGTAGAGACATGATATTAAATATAATTCTTTATAAATATGTCTTTTGTATTTATGTAAAACACATCGCCGAACATAATTATTTTAGTTTAAGGATCGAAAATTGTTTGTTTATTAAATTAGCAATATTTAGTGATTTTAAGAATTGCAATTTAGTTTACCCTCCATAAATTTGTTATTGTCACACCACCAAACATTGTTATAAAAAGGCGAGCGAACGCCGGTAGAAAAAGATTCTTGTTTAACCGTCGAAGCGAGCGGATCTCCTCAAGTGTGAATAAATCGAAGAAGTTTACTCCTGTGTTTTACTTGAAATCTTCAAGAATGGAAAGTAATGAAGACCCCTGACCATCCTGTTATCGCACTTACTTCGTTATATATAATATGTGGACGTGGAGCAGTGTGACATGACATGTTGATATGTTATGTAGCACATAACCTAATGGTTTAAACTCAGTTTCTCAAACGAGAGTCCGAGGTTCGAATCTCAAGTTTCGTTCAGATTTTTTCCATCACACCCACACACACGCTTTCTACACTCACAAACTAGGATTCTCTCCTGTGTCGTGGGTACCATGGGCACACACAAGACGAATACACAAACACCCATACCCAGGACATCAATCTAAACTCATCATTCAGATACCTGTCTGGCCATGAATCGAATCCGGGACCCATTGCGCGTCAAACCGGTATAGTAACCGCTTCGCCACGCGGGTCGTCTATCAGTCAATTGTTTTTAAGAAGTATGATACTTTCAAGGTAGAACGAACGGTTTGGCCGGGGAGGTATCTCATCCATGTATACATATTTCTAGGGTTAATGAGTTCTTGTTTCGGTGGAAAGGTATGATTGTTCACTATGAGGCGAAGCGAATAAGTGACTATCTTATTTCTCAGGAGTAGCAACGCATCTGTGAATGACTTCAGTTAGAACCCCTATTCTGTGTATATTTTTATATTTTTTTATCTATATATGTATATTTTTTATCTCACTGAAGTAGCAAACAAGCATGCTGTCCACCTGATGGTAGGATGGTAGGTCACAACCGCCCATGGACATCTGTAATCAACTTCATACAGAACATGGGTTCCATCTGAAGTCAATCACAGATGTGTTGTTACTCCCGAGGACTATGATGGTCGCCTCATGTGAAAATTTGCTTACATATCCATGGGCGGTTTCGACCACGTACCATCTGGTGGAATGCATTATCGTTTGTTACTTCAATAATTTAAGTAATAGTAAAAAAAAACTGTTAAAAATTGACTTTATTAAAAAATCGTTGCTACCTGTACATTGCCTAATTTTGTACCAAACGAACCCATATAAACCATGGGAGCCAGTTAAATCGTCTATTTACGACCAATAAACGTTTATATCCCGGAATCGAAAGCTATAAACTGCTTGATATTACTTTCTACGACTTTTTAGGTGTTTTCAAGCTAAAAAAGGGTTGGTACCAAGTTCAAAACTGTCAAAAAATTGGTGTGATATATGTTTAATTTTTACCGATTATCGCTTGGAGAGCAGGTAAATCTCAGAGGGAGGATGAGCTTCAATGTACATTGGTCAACCGTGCCCAGCAACGGGACAGTAATGGGTTCCTTGTATCATGGCTAATGTGTTACTTTTAAGTTTTTTATATTATAGAAGTAGCAAACTACCATGAACTTTAAGAAAAAAAATACACGCTTCATAGCCCCATACTAGGATGTTATCCTGTGTCGCGGGTACCATGAACACACACAATGACAAATACACAACACTCAGACCCTGAACATGAATCTTAACTCATCATTCAGATACTTGTCTGGCCGGGAATCGAACCCGGGGCCCATTGCGCGGCAGACCGGTATGCTAACCGCTCTGCCACGCGGGTCTAGAAATAAGGTGTGGCGTTGGTACTTCCCCCGTCGAATTACACTAGTTCTACCTCCTTGAAATAAGGTTTGATAACTTCAAACATGACAGGCGCAGCCGCTTACCTGTAAGGAGCCCGATGGAACAACGCACTCAGAGTGCTCCGATTGCGTTTCTTTGGAGAATCTGGAGTCCTATTCGGCCAAGGACGGCCCCCAGAGAAAAAAAAAAAAAACACGCTTTCTACACTCATAGCCCCACACTAGGATTTTCTCCTGTGTCGCGGGTACCATGGACACACACAAGACGAATACACAAACACCCAGACCCAGAACAGGAATCTAAACTCATCATTCAGATACCTGTCTGGCCGGGAATCGAACCCGGGACCCATTGCGCGTCAAACCGGTATGCTAACCGCTCTGCCACGCGGGTCTAGAAATAGGTGTGGCGGTGGTACTTACCCAATCGAATTACACTAGTTCTACCACCTTGAAATAAGGTTTGATAAGCACTTTAAACATGGCAGGCGCAGCCGCTTACCTGTAAGGAGCCCGATGGGACAATGCACTCAGAGTGCTCCGATTGCGTTTCTTTGGAGAATCCGGAGTCCTCTTCGGCTAAGGACGGACCAGAGAGGGTTTTAGTGTGGCTTTTACCCCACATATCTCAGCGCTCCCTACACATTGGGTACCTTCTGAAGGTTTCCCCTCGAGAGCAAAAAATCACTTTAAACGTGACTAAATTGAGTGGCCTAATTCTTATCTCTCTAAGATAGGCACTTATGATGAAATTAGTTTTTTATTGACACGAAAAAGGCCATTGACGGTGTAATTGGATAATAAATTGTCTAATTGACGTGGATGGTCCTATTAAGAGTGAAATATTTAGGTCTGACATAGACTAAGGTGGAAGTAAACGTAATATTGTTAAGTGTCGAATGACCAACATTCCCCTTATAAATTGGAGGTAGCAAATGGACATGATATCCATCTTTTTTTTTTATTTGACTGAAGTAGCAAACGAGCATGCAATCCACCTGATGGTAAGTGGTCACTGCAGCCCATGGACATCTGTAATCAACTTCATACAGAACATGGGTTCCATTTGAAGTCAATCACAGATGCATCGCTACTCCCGAGGACTATGATGGTCGCCTCATGTGAAAGTGTGCCGGCAACCACACCCTTCTATCGAAACGCAAGACCTGCTTCACGCTAGAAATAGGTGTGGCGGTGGTATTTCCCCGGTCGAACTACACTGGTTCTACTACCATCTGGTAGTTAGTGGCCACTGCTGAAAATGGTCAACTGTACTCAATCCCTCAATAAGTTAGCTGACGTTAGTCGTAGATGTATTGTAACTTCTCAGAATTAAACTGGGACGCCTTGGAACCATTACCATACAGAAAGAGCCCTTACTATATTCCTTCAAAACAGAATATAGCAGCGCATAAAAATAGGTGTAGTGGTGCATTGACGACCCGCGTGGCGGAGCGGTTACCATACCGGTCTGACACGTAATGGGTCCCGGGTTCGATTGCCGGCCAGACATGTAAAAACCAGGCCACACAGGAGAAAATCCTAGTGTGGGGGGCAATGAGTGTAGAAATCGTGAGAGTAGAAAGCAAGTATTGTTAGTCGATTAAATTCGAACCTTTGCTCCCAACGTGATATCCTTAATTTTAAACTACTATGCCATCACTTCTTTAATTCTATGTTCACATAACAATATTCTTCTATAACCAGTACAATGAACTAATGATGTATGTCGGCGCGACACCGCGTATTTATGAAAAACACTTCGCCGAAAATTATTATTTTAGTTATTTTAAAGATCAAAAATAGTTTGTTTATTAAATTAGCAATATTTAGTGATTTTTAGAATTGTAATTTAGTTTACCCTCCATAAATTTGTTATTGTCACCTCTCCAAACATTGTTATAAAAAGGCAAACGAACGTCGGTAAAAAAAGATTCTTGTTTAACCGTCGAAGTGATCGGACCTCCTCAATTGTGAATAAATCGAAGAAGTTTACTCCTGTGTTTTACTTGAAATCTTCAAGAATGGACAGTAATGAAGACCATCCTGATATCACATATACATATACACATATCACTTCGTTGTGTATATTCTTTGAAAATTATGAAAAATAGCTTCCACGTTTTTATTACTTCAACGAATGAGAATGAGACGTAGCCTCAAGCCGGATATCCGTCGCTAAGAAAAAGTACCCGGACGTACTTATCCGGGAGTTGAGTGGGATGCTTGTGTGCTTGTGTGTGCTTGGAGACATTATAATAATGTGTAACAAACATTTGTTTTTTGAAAAATGTAAAAAAAATAAAAATAACAAATCTTTCAAGGTGGTAGACTACTAGTGTAGTTCGACCGATGAAGTACCACCGCCAGACCTATTTCTAGCGCGAAGCATTTCTTGCGTTTCGATAGAAGGGTGTGGTTGCCAGCACACTTTCACATGAGGCGACCATCATATTCCTCAGGAGTAGCGACGCATCTGTGATTGACTTCAGATGGAACCCATGTTCTATATGAAGCTGATTACAAATGTCCACGGGCGGCAGATACCACTGATATCAGGTGGATTGCATGCTCGTTTGCTACTTCTGTCAGATAAAAAAACATTTTGTTAAAACATACCAGCATTTTTCGTATTTATACTCACATACCTATAGGTAACATTCTAAACACAAGAAAATAAATTGATTCAAGAAATATGACTTTATCAGAATCAATTAAAAGTTAAGTTTTGCATGGCACGATTAATTAGTAATCGAAGTTACGTCTGGAACATTCAATAGGTGGTTACTTAACAAATCATCGTAGTAGGTTCTACTATCCTTATCCCTGTAGTTCCGGGATCAGAATAGGGCTACGGTATACCTTGCCTGTCGTAAGAGGCGACTAAAAGGGACTTCCGGGGTTGCGGGCGGTAAGAGTGGGAGCTCGAACCGTCCGGCCAAGCGACCCCGTGTAGGACGACGGCATGTGTAGCCACATGCTATCGTAAACACCAGAGAGGCGTACTGAGTACAATGCTCACTGGGAAGAGCCCGAAGAGGGCATCGCGCTCGGAGGACACCGGCAGCGGTCCGTTGGAGATCCCGGTATCCTCCACACAGAGCCAAGGATGGCCACCGGGGGGGGTTTTAGTGAGGTGAAAATCCCACATAACTCGGCGTTGCTCTCACGGCGTCGGGTACCTTTCGAAGGTTTCCCCCTCGATATCAAAAAAAAAAAAAGGTTCTACTATCCTTATAGATTACTCAAGACTATGATGGTCGCCTCATGTGAAAGTGTGGCGGCAACAACATCCTTCCATCAAAACGCAAGAAATTCTTGACGCTTGTGTGGCGGTGGCACTTACCCGGTCGAACTACACTGGTTCTACCTGCTATTATAACTGGTAGAACCACTGGTATTATAACGCTATTCAATCCACTCCTAAATCTAATTCTCTTCCAAGAAAATCAAAACCACCATTACTGATTTATTGACCCTGTAAATCCTGAATGGGCAAATCCATAACGCGATTACAAGATTCCCGTGGGAACTTGCCCGTTAGAGCAGACGTCTCGGAAGAGGTCAGTTAAACCCCAGGCTTATGGGTATAACATCTAATACATAAAATTCTCGTGTCACAATGTTCCCGTACTCCTCCAAAACGGCTTGACAGATTCTCATGAAATTTTGTGAGCATATTAAGTAGGTGTGAGAATCGGCCAATATCTATGTTTCATACCTCTTAGTGATAAGTGTTGTCCAGCCCTAAAATATTTTTTGATTTTTATGGCAAAACAACGTTTGTCGGGTGAGCTAGTTTTTTTTTATAATTAGTAGTAATTTATAAAAAATTGTTATACCCCCAGTATGAGTTTATACACGTTTTAAACATGTAACGTAACAAACTTAACGTTTTTTCATAACAATCATTGTTTACATTTTGGTCCATAGATCCAAATGTACATTGTACGTTTACGCTTTTATTATCGACAATGCTATATTAATTAAAATTTCTTCTTTGATACTATAAATTATATACTTTCTCACAAACAGTTGTTTACATATTCGTCCGATATCCGAGCAGCTCGTCACGATCTGTGCGAGCCTCGCTCTGTCCTACCATATACATACACGTTAAGCGAATACACGGTAGGCGGAGTAGGGGAGTGTTAGCTTTTTTTCGTTACAAAATTTCTTGATACATTCGCCACGCTCAAAGTCCGGGATAAAAGCTATGCAATAGCTTAATAATAGGGCGAAATCTGAGCCTAGATGTGAACCCGGAACTATCCACTCCAAACGCTGAAACTTACACACATACCACTAGGCCATTGCCGCTGTCTTATATTCTGAAATAACTACGTTTCGGGAATAAGAATTTCTCGCCACGAATTCTATTCTCGACAAGGAAAATGGCTGGATGTGGAGCAAATATTTACTCTGGTTTACGTCAACACTCACACGTAGATTCAATACGTCAATTTGGATCTCTTTGTTCCATAATAAGATAAAGGGAAGGCTTTCCAAAATCCAGATTTTCCGACATAAGTCTGATAAGGATTTTAGTATACATTTTTGCGTGTTTTCTTTAAGGATTTTTTTTTATCTGACTGAAGTAGCAAACGAGCATGCAGTCCATCTGATGGTAAGTGGTCTCTGCCGCCCATGGACATCTGTCATCTTCAAACAGAACATGGGTTCCATCTGAAGTTAATCACAGATACTTTGCTACTCCCGAGGACTATGATGGTCGCCTCGTATAAAAGTGTGCCGGCAACCACAGCCCTCCAGCGAAACGCAAGAAATGCTTCACGCTAGAAATAGGTGTGGCGGTGGTACTTCACCGGTAGAACTACACTGGTTCTACCACCTAAAGACCTATGTTCACACATTTAATATCTTAACGTAATTACTATTTGAACCCTACATTTTCTTGTTTTTATCCTAGCTTTAACTTCGCATCGTTAAGGTTGTCTGGAAGAAATCGCTGATAAGCGATAAGACCGCTTTTTGTATCATTTGAAATTGTGTTTTTTCTCTGTTATTGTTTTGTGTTTTTGTGTGGGTACAATAAAGTGTTATATTATTATTAATAATAATAATAGCGCTTAACGCTTTGTTATTAGGCTGAAATAGATGTGACGGGTGCTTTCAAAGTCGAACCAACATAAACCTACAAAATAATAAACATATTTGCATACAAAGCAGAAATCTTAGCACATAACTGATAACTTATCTAAGTGAGCTGAATTCATTACAAAAGTTATAAAATATGCAAATATTTCGACTATTCGCTAAGTTTGTTAAAGAATTTATGTCTGTTCCAAACTTAATTCGTTCTGTTAAAATTTAAATATTCCCCGAGATAATACAAAGTTGTACAATTGGATTTAGGCATTTGAATCACTTTTAAAAGTCTGTAAATTATATCGAAAAAGGGATAGCAGTCCGCCGTCCGCAATTAAAACAATTATGGCAGTTTGAAACTTGTAATGTCGCTTTTCTTTTGTTGTGCTTACATTAAGACCAAAAGTTTAAAAGTTAATTATAATTGTTTAACAAAAGTAATAATCAAGGAATATTTAGTATTTGGTGCGGAATATTTTTAAGGTAGATGTTGCGGACGACGAGCAGCTTCCTTAGTTATTAAGTAAAAATAGAGATAAGATAATAAAAGGGATACAACCACGTAGATTAAGTATAGATTAAGTATCGATAAGTATCGATAAGTATTAAGTTTTAATACAGTGCACTACAATAGAGTTATTCATAGTTTGAAATTTGAGGTATTAACGTCACACCCCTTGTTTTTCGAGACGGCATTCAAAAGGTACCCAAAAACGTGGGAGCGACATCTGGTCATGTCACTGTTCACACACAGTAAGCCACCACACAAACAAGCTTTACAGGACTCCCCGACTGGACGGTTCGAGCTTCCACTCTTGCTATCCGCAACCCCAGAAGCTCCATTATAGTAGCCTTGCGACAGCCAGACATGCTGTAGCCCTATTCTAATCTCACCAACGTCACAATTATAGTCCACTAGCTGAATCCCGCAGCTTCGCCCGCGTTAAAAAATCGATGTATCCATTGTCCCGTGGGAATAAGATATGTTCCCACAGTAAAAAGTAGCCTATACGTTAATCCAGAATGTCAGCTAAATCCTTAATTTTTTTATGAAAATGGCGCCAACTGTTTAGACGTGAAGAAGTAACAAACATACACAAAAACTTTTGCCTTTATAATATTAGTAAGATAAGATTATTCCACCACTTTGTGCCCAAATATTTACTGGTGCACTATAACATGTGTTTCTTCAAGAAAGGTGCTAAAAGAGTTCCTCTTCAAAGTCGCAGCATTGCTAATTCCTTAGGTGTTTCAAATGGATGACGACGATACCCACTTTTTAAAGAATTCTCCAGGTTTTCCTCACGAACTTTTCTGTCACCTTAAACGGTGTTGATTAAGTTCATGAATTTACAAACATCAGTGGTGTATGCCTGGTATTTTGAACCTAGCACCCTCGATTGAGTGGCAGTGTCTCAAAGATTACGCGTTCAAGGTACTTACGGTGTATTTAGCCCGAAAAGGTCAAGGCTAACATCAATTAAACGGGCGGAAGAGAGTTTTTTTTTTTTACAGAACATGGGTTCTATCTGAAGTCAAACACAGATGCGTTGCTACTCCCGAGGACTATGATAGTCGCCTCATGTGAAAGTGTGCCGGCAACCACACCCTTCTATCGAAACGTAAGAAATAGATTGAGTTGTAGATACAGGAGAGCAGCCTACCTATGGACCCTTAAGGGATATTTGAAAACATTATTTGTACGAAGTATCCAGAGTAATGAACCTTAGTACCACGTTTTACGAGTACCTCTACCGTTCGCTTCGGGCAATACAAGTTGTACCGCTAACTATGTCTAAACTAGTACTCAAAGTCGGTAATCGTTCCGTGAAACTTCACGGGTTATAGCACGGGTAGCGCAGACGAGCTACTTTTAGACGGAGGGCTATTTTTTATATATATTTGAATTTTTATTAACTTGTAATGTTTAGAAGTATATGCTTAAGTTAAGCCTTGTAAACTGAATTAAAAAAAAAAAACGCTTTCTACACTCATAGCCCCACAGTAGGATTTTTTCCTGTGTCGTGGGTGCCATAGACACGCACAAAGACGAATACATAAACACCCAGACCCAGAACAAGAATCCAAACTCATCATTCAGATACCTGTCTGCGTCACTGCGTGACAGACCGGTACGGTAACCGCTGCGCCACGCGGGTCATCAAATTTAACTTGTCCGGTTCCGATTGGGTTGAAATTTGGAATATATCTCGTTAATTATTCTCTTTTATTCTGACGACAATTAATATTGTTTTAACCCAAATTAGCTGCCACTATAAAACGGTAAGTTTAACATATTTTACTGCAACTCATATGGATATAAGACAAAGAGGTTTAATCTGTAGAATACAATACATAATGAAAACAAATTAATATTTTAGATGGCTACCATTAAAATGGCGGATATTATAATGTACCTCACTTTATGGGGAGTGGCCATTTGCAATGAAATTAAGATAAGGCGTCGTTCCTGAGTAGACCAAATTTTGTTTCGAAGCCATTAGGACTAAATTGGTATGGTTTGTAAGCCCTTTATAACGCGCGTAACCGGAAGGTCATCGTTCCTTTTAACCACAGTATTAGTATCATACAGTAATCTAACTCTGCCCTGTCCTTGAATTTTATACCTACAGACGCGCTGGACGAGAGTATGCGTAGGGCTACCCGTCTAAAGTATTTTAATACATATGTATACGGACTTTCTTTATTACTTATTATGTATATTATTCAGTAGATTAAGGTATTTAACAACGCGTTCTTTTAATATTTGAGAGACTTAATAACAAATCGTACACGTAGGTACAACTTGCGTTTCGTGCGTTTGTAAGAAGTTAGAATACTGTAGATACTAGTACTGTGGTTTAACCTTCTGGTTAGACGAAACGATGATGCGCTGCTACATGTCGTAGCTTCATCTCGTAGCGGCGTTTTCTTGATGGTTATATACCATAAATATATTTGGTTGTGTTTTCTCCGTAGTTCATACTCGTCAACCCATTAATGTCTCACTGCTGGGCTCAGGTCTTTTATCGGAATGAGAGAATTTAGGCTATAGTCCATCGCGCTGGCCAAGTGCGAATTGATGGACTTCACACACCTCCGAGATTTTTTTAAGCATTTCTCGGGTGTGTAGGTTTCCTCACGATATTTTCCTTCACCGAAAAGCAGTGATAATTAATTTCTAATACGCACATAATTTTATGAAAAATCAGTGGTGCGTTTGGGTTTGAACCTCGAACCTCCCGATCGAGAGGGCAAGTTTCAACCATTAGGCTGTCACTGCTCTCTATTCCGTAGTTCATTAAATACTAATTATCACTTAAAAAATGATTGAATTGACGGTAACATCTACCGAAAATTAAAGTGCTAAGAAATCATAAATTTGAATGTGAAACATAAATCACAAAAAAAAAGTGGCACAAGAACCTTGTCTATCTTGCCCATAAGGATATGCGTATCTTGGTTATTTACACACATACACACACAAACTCATTTTCTACACTAACACACAGCAGGATTTTCTCCTGTGGATGATATGGACATACAAAGACGAATACACGAATATGGGTCTCGGCCATAAGAGGAATCTAAATTTATTATTCAGATACCTGTCTAGCTGGAAAATCGAAACCAGAACCCACTATTTGTCAGACCGGTATGATGACTGCTGCTATGTGAGTCATCATATAGTATCACGTATCTCGTCTATATTACCGAGAAGAATCAACACTGTAGCTCGTCTGTACAACCTGATGCCCGCGGCGTTATAATCAAACTTCTTGTAAAACTCCACTCAACTTGTATACGACACCAATTCCTGCTTCGGCGAACTTAAGTTAAAGTTGAGTAACTTAATGTTAAAAATGTTACGTTAAAGTTAATTAACTGAATTCAGATGAGCAGCATCTTCTTGAGTATGATTAGCACACACACACATCAAGGTGGTAGAACCAGTTTAGTGCGACCGAGGAAGTACCACCGCCACACCTATTTCTAGCGTGAAGCATTTCTTGCGTTTCGATGGAAGGGTGTGGTTGCTGGCACACTTTCATATGAGACATCCATCATAGTCCTCGGGAGTAGCAACCCATATTCTGTATGTAGTTGATTACAGATGTCCATGGGTGGCAGTGAGCAAGCAAATAGCAAACGAGCATGCAGTCCACCTAAAGGTAAGTGGTCACTGCCACCCGTGGACATCTGTAATCAACTTCATATAGACCATGGGTTCCATCTGAAGTCAATCAGAGATGCGTTACTATTCTCGAGGACTATGATGGTCGCCTCATATAAAAGTGGTCCTGCAACTACGCCCAAAATAATGTATATTTATGTACAAGATATTAAGTTCCTTGTTTTAAGACCAGAGTATTTAAGTATTATTAGATACTCTCGCCCAATTTAGGATTATTAGGCAGGATTATTGCTAATTAAGGATAAAGTTAGTTAAAATGATCACGAAGACGGATTTTGTCTAAGTAGAGATAAGGCTTACAAGTAGAAAATAAGGTTATTTAGACGGTCAAAACATATAGATAGTCTCTATTTCTTGCTGTTTTGTATCTATATATTTTCAAAGGCTGACCCGGCGTACTTCATACCGCCTAAAAGCCAAAAATCTAAAAATATCAGTGTTCCTCCACTATATTATTCCTCAACTATACATAAAAACCTTCCTCTTGAATAACTCTATCTATTAAAAACTGTATTAAAATCCGTAGCGTAGTTTTAAAGATCTAAACTTTTAACTAAACAAGCTTGTTCCGCAAGATACGCTACACTTTAACATTTAATTAACTATGAAAATATATTGCTCAGTCCCAAGCTGTTATATCTATTTTTACGCGACTTCTTTGAGGATATAAATAGCAGAACAACTTCATAGTTCCAACTTTATTCCAGGAATAACGTACCAAAAATGTCACGAAATGTAACAGAAAATGTGAAAATTTTCAACAAACATTCACTGAACTAACAAGACGTGCACAAAGCATAGCAAAGCTCTTTGTCAGTAAGTACTTTGAAATTCCCCTAAATAGTAATTAAGGGGACTTTCCTGTCATGCAAGGAACCAGTAATGTCACATACATTTTGTATGACAGTGATGGAGAAATGTTTGAATATGATATTCATAATCAGTTTGGGGCATGATATATGCTATATTTTTTATTGCTTATTCGAATTGCTGGACATCACATACTTTTGAGAACTTTTTTTATAAAGAACTTTCGGATGTATACTTTCGGATGTATGTCTTCACGATGTTTTCCCTCACCGAAAAGCAGTGTTCATTAATTTCTAATACGCACATAAATCAGTGGGGCGTGCCTGTGTTCGAACCTCGGACCTTCCGATTGAGCCTATCACTGCTCTAGACTGTATGCCTACTCCAATTGAATAAAAAATAATAATGATAGGTACCTACTACATCGTTTTTTTCTAAAAAAACTTGTTTGTTTCAGAGCAGAATTTCTGAAAGGTCTGGCTTAGCAGATAAGAGGCAGACACCAAACCGCTTACTTATCTTTTCTGTTGATTTATCGATGTGACCTTTCGCTTCGCTCGTAAATATGTCGAAGTGAAATCATCGAGCCTTAAATCGTTTCGCACCAAATTGAATTGAATATATATTTCTAGGTTGAATGTATATGGTTCGGGGGAGGCACAGCCAAGCCTTTTTAACCTGATGCATTTCTTTTGTTTCGGTGAAAGTGTGTGATATCCACTGACGAACCATACTATTCCTAACATATTGCATTTTCCATTTAATGCTACTAATTTCGTTTAAGCCAGAGAGTGTCATCAACTCATTATTGTCTCACGGCTGGCCCGTGCCCAGCCCGTGCCCGTGCCCAGCTCTTTTCCAAAAATGATTTGAGCCAAGTCATTCGCGCTGAAAGGTCAAGTTCGAATTTGTAAACTTAATATAAAAGAAAAAATACTGTATAAATAAATAAATGAATATAAATTAGATGATAAAAAATGCTATGCAACAGCTTTACCGCGGCAGTCCTCGGGGACTGACCTCAAGCGCTCGGGTGCTACACGTTTTTTTTTCTTTCTAAACGGGAACTACCACGTGTTACTGTCTACGAACTAGTATCAAAACTTAAGAAATTTTTGCTTTAATTATCAATGAAACAGTTAAAATTGAACGACTTTTCTATCGACTATCATTTTCTACGCGATTTACTTACAGATTTATGTAACTACGACACACGAGCGTGATTCTGTCATTAATAAAGATCAAAGAGAAATATCTGTTACATGATTGAAATTTTACTGTCGAAGGAATATAGGTCTTGTGGGTATGAATTAGGGGCGATTTTGCTGTAGCATAAATAGGTGTTAGGCCTTTTTGGTTCTTATTAAATTGTATGTAAAGTAAGAAATAATAGAGCGCGCTAATTTTTTGCGTCAAATGTATCTGTTAACAAAACCTACTGAACCATTTCAACGTTTTTGAATTCTCTTGACGAGGGTACAACGATGTAGGGTCTACAAAATAATAGAAAGTTTTAAACTCATAAGTTCAAAATGTATTTATTTGCACCCTTGTTCAGCACAGTTGTTTTTTGAGACCGATCTAGTCAGATTAGGTAATAAGAAAAAAGTGAGTGGCCACTGGTAAAATTGTTTAATCTGCAGATTGGTTAAACATAAGACTCGGAGGGATAAAAGATATTCTAAAATATTTAGTCTCATCATCGCATCAGTATTGACCATCAGGTGGACTGCATGCTCGTTAACTACTTCAGTTACATTAAAAGAAAATGCAGTCCACCTGATGGTCATTGCCACCCATGAACGTCTGTAATCTACTTCATAAAGAACATGGGTTCCATCTGAAGTCAATCACAGATGCGTTGCTACTCCCAAGCACTAAGATGTTCGCCTCATGTGAAGGTGTGCCGGCAACCACACCCATCTATCGAAACGCAAAAAATGCTTCACGCTAGAAATAGGTGTAGCGATGATACTTTCCCGGTCGAACTACACTGGTTCTACCACCTTCAAACTTAAATTTGTATTGATTTGGCACCCTTTCTTTTGGTCGTCATACCGCAGTTTTATATTCGCAAAGCATTCGCACAATTCTTGCGAATGCAATGTAAAAAAAAATCGTTTTTTTTATAGTTGCACTTAACGATAAGGAAGACCGGCCATCTGATGAAAGCAGTCACCGTCGCCTATGAACATTTGCAACACCAGAGGAGTCGCCAATGCATCGCCGGCTTTGAAGGAGGCCTTTTTGCACCTTTCTTCTTTCATATTCGCGAATGCAAAAAATCATTACAAAACTGGAGTCTAGATTTCGTAGCTCAATATTTAGGCCCATATCGGCGGCATTGCAGAACTAAATCACACTATAAATTATTCCGCGCTCTCTATTTCAAGCATTACGTTAAGTTATCAGCAATTTTGCGTATGTCAAGCCTTATTTAACTAAATTAACGATTCTAGAGGATTACTAATAAACCAAATAAGCCACGCGGTTCCTATCGGGTTTTAAAATATACAAAGTAAATAGATTTTTTACAAAATAAAGTACGAATGATACTTGAAGAAGTGTTATATAAATATAATGTTCAGTGCAATAGAGTTTAGTATTAAGATTGACACGATTTTAACTGTGTATTTATGAAATCGTATCATCCCAAAACTACTAAATAAGAAACAGACGAAAATTCTAAAAATAAAAAAAATAACTATTATACCTTATTCTCTAAACTATTTATTCTATATATTCAAGGTACAGACCCTTGGAACTTATTTTAATTAGATGTATAGTTTAGAAGACCGTCCCATGAAATATTTTGCCCGTTTCATGGTTAACTTACCACTGGCATAAATTTCTCTTTAGGTTCTGAAGACTTTTACACTCTTAAGTACTTAGGCAGCTGCAGCAGCAGCAGGAGCTTAGGAAATAGTCTGGATGCGCACAGAAATTCCGGTTGTTTGATCTAACACCAATATAAGAAATTTGTACAAAAAAATATACATGAAAAATAAATAACCACCTTTTTCGGAAGTCAAAATCAATCCTACTTTTCTCACGAAGTTTTTTTTTCACTATTAGATAACGCTTTCAGCACACATAAGGATTTTTTCAGCCGCACAGAAGGATTTTTTCCCTATCGAGGGTGCTACACAAATAGATGAAATCACGAACACCCAGATCCAGATTAGAATTCTAAAATCAAAATCAGACATCTGTCTGGCCAAGGATCTAATCCGGAATCATTTGCGTGTCAGAACGATGTGCCCTCCGCTCCGCTCCTCCGATTGTCAAAACAAGTAGATAATAATGTCCCAATTCGCATAAATACCTCATACTCATCTTTATAAAGACTAGTGGTAACGCATCTGTGATTGACTTCAGATGGAACCCATGTTCTGTATGTAGTTGATTATAGAAGTCCATGGGCGGCAGTGACCACTTACCATCAGGTGGACTGCATGCTCGTTTGCTACTTCAATCAGAAAAAAAGACTAAACGTCATATTGTCCAAAGTAGCATCAATATTTCTCTAATATATGGTAATAATTTTCAAGTTATTTTAAATGCACTGTGGCGACCTCCCGCTACTCATCAAGAGATGGCGCTACTAGTATTCTGAAACACGCTATGGAAGTATTCTCAGAATCCTGCATATATACAAGTTCCGAACAATGACTGTCGGAGCACGGCCGCTCCCCAGGCATGATCACCTAACCTGGCGGGAGATCTCCCTTTGCCAAATTGGTGACCCCATCATTATTTTGAAGCTGCATTCAAAAGCAATAGCGGATATTTTGACAAAGACATTTGACGTTATGTGATTTCAGAGTAAGACATTGAATGAACTATTTCGTTTATTATGAATGTGTTTGTGTCAAATGCAAGGTAGTGAGTGTAATGTGTTTTAGTTGATTTTATGAATGTTTTAAGCATTATTTGAAAAAAATATTAGCATTCCGCTATCCTTTTATACACCAACTATAACCGTGCTTAATTTTGTACTGCTCCTGGGGCAAGTATCTTAAAAACAAATCACAAGTGTTTGCTTCACGTATTAATATATAGATTATAATACTTAACGGGTACTCACGATATGCGGTTTATGAATTCTTATAGAATTCTTTTTGCCGATATTATAATGTATCAATTCCGCGATAATACTAGTCTAAAATCATAATATATAGATGTCATAAATAAAATACTAAAGCAGAAATAGGAACTTAGTCGCCAGTCGGGTACAAATGAGGCAATACAGGTAATTTGTGACAGCGACCCGTCTGCAATATTGCATGTAGTTACGCCAAATAGGAGAGTATATATCTTTTGATATAAACCCATTTGTTGTTAGCACATCTGACGCTGGTTGCATTATAGTTGGTAAGATAATAGATTAAGTCTTCAATATTTCATCAAAATATTTAATCAATATTTAATAATGTAAAAAAAAAACATGATAAAAAAATACAACAACAAAAAAAGACAAATCCGCTGAGTTTCTTGCCCGACCTTCTCGGTTGAAGTCGTGTTCCGATCCGGTGGTAGTGTAAAAAAAATGTGTAACTGTCAATTTTTAAATGCCTCTGTGGGCCTATACAAAATAAAGACATTTAATTTCAACCGTTTGTTAACCTCAGATGTAAAAAGAGGGGTATTATAAGGTGGACCGCTATGTCTGTCTGTGGATTTGTAGTTACTAAACGGGTAAACCAATTTAGATACGGTTTACTTTGTTGGAAATAATGTTTTCCGGTGCTAGTTATTAAATATGTTTTGTTAAAATCAGTATGAAGGATGAAAGTGGAGATAAAAAAAACAAATATTGTTAATCATTCTCAAGTATCAAACACACATATACCTTAAGGTGGGCATTCACGTTACAGCGGTCGTACGGACTGTCGAACGGACTTTCGCAACGACAGTTCAAGTTGAATACTTCAACGCACCTGCGACATGACCATGGTCGTACAGTCCGCCTTAGGACCAAGCCGTTCACGATCGAATTTGTCGCATACGACCGTAGTTCGTGCGACAGTCCGTGCGACCGTCGTGACGTGAATGCCCACCTTTACACTTAGACATTTCTTGTTAGGACATCTAACGCTATAGCCCAGTCATATTAGGTAAAAAAAGGGGTCAACCTCGGAATGAAAGATAATAAGCTGCAAATTGGTATGAACCTTTGTTTTGTCATTCTAAATGTTGTCTCAAAAGTCACAATCGTTATCGTGTCCGCGTCTCAAGATATTCAAGGTCAAAGGTCACAAAAATCGGTTTTTCGCGAATATCTGGCTTCCTATCGGTTAAATGAGATTTGCATTTATTATAAAAGTTGTAGGCTATAAAATTCCCTACAACTTTTGTTTAAACTTTTTTTTCATACGACCAACCGTTTTGAAGGTAGAGCGCGAAGAGTGCACATCGTACAGTCATATACGGCCTAATGCAAGGTCAAGCGTGAGTTATGCTTATCAGTACGTTATAAAGTCAATTATTTACTTGGAAATTATAAATATTAAACAATGCCTATTATTTATGTACTAACTATTAATTATTTATATTTAATTAAAGTAAGTAACTTGATTATTTATATATAACTATTCATATTTAACTATTTAAGTATAAAATATTATTAATTCTGGATTATATATTTTAGTTTTATTTTAATATTTAGCGTTATTACCTCCAGCACCAGCCGAACTACTAAACGTAATATTTTGCAATTGCAAAAATGGTTGTGGTTCCCGCTGTGGATGCAGAAAATCAGGGCTACAATGTTCTTTAGCTTGCGGCCAGTGCAACGGACAAGCTTGCCTCAACGCTTCACTGTATCCAAGTAATCCCGATGAAGAAAATACATATGATCCCGATATTCTGGAAGGTTTGGAGATGAACATGACAGATAATGAGGATGATGACAATGAATCGAACATTTTTGAGCGACAAGAAGAAGAAGACGACGAACAAGAAGAAGATAATTAGCTTCCATTTCCAATTTCATTACAATTAAAATCAACAAAGATACTTTTGATATTTGAACTCACATTTTGATAAATGTATATTATGCCGTATTTAATAATAAATAAAAATATGTGTAAAATATATACTCTTACTATAATTTTAACTTAAAATAAAACTAAAATATATAATCCAGAATTAATAATATTTTATACTTAAATAGTTAAATATGAATAGTTATATATAAATAATCAAGTTACTTACTTTAATTAAATATAAATAATTAATAGTTAGTACATAAATAATAGGCATTGTTTAATATTTATAATTTCCAAGTAAATAATTGACTTTATAACGTACTGATAAGCATAACTCACGCTTGACCTTGCATTAGGCCGTATATGACTGTACGATGTGCACTCTTCGCGCTCTACCTTCAAAATGGTTGGTCGTATGAAAAAAAAGTTTAAACAAAAGTTGTAGGGAATTTTATAGCCTACAACTTTTATAATAAATGCAAATCTCATTTAACCGATAGGAAGCCAGATATTCGCGAAAAACCGATTTTTGTGACCTTTGACCTTGAATATCTTGAGACGCGGACACGATAACGATTGTGACTTTTGAGACAACATTTAGAATGATAAAACAAAGGTTCATACCAATTTGCAGCTTATTATCTTTCATTCCGAGGTGAAAGCCCTAATATGACTGGGCTACTAGCTGCGTAAAAGTTTGTAAGGAATACAATATGTCTTCAATATTTAATAGAGCAGTGATAACGTAATGATTGAAACTTGCCCTCACGATCGGGAGGTTCGATGTTCAAACCTAGGCATACACCACTGATTTTTCTAAAACTATGTGCGTGTTAGAAATTAATTATCACTGCTTTTCGGTGAAGGAAAACATCGTGAGGAAACCTGCACACCTAAGAATTCTTAAAAAAAAAGAAAGTTCTTGGAGGTGTGTGAAGTCCACCAATTCACACTTCGCCAGCGCGGTGGACTATGGCCTAATACTCTCTCATTCTGAAAGAAGACCCGTGCATAGCAGTGGGACAATAATGGGTTGACAAGATTTAATGGCAGAAATTGTGGTTTGACATATGCGTCCACATCTATTTCTGCCTAATATGTCAGTATTAAAAGCTTTTGGTGACAAACAGAACGTTTGTTGTTTGTTTGAAGATTGTGGTAAGGGAGATATACATCAGAGACATTTGAATTTCGTCCTAAGTACCAGGTGTTATGAGTAGAACCAGTGTAATTCGACCGGGGAGATAGTGCGCCTATTTCTAAGACGAAGAAGTTTTGTGTTTCAGTAGACGGATGTGGTTGTCTGCTCATTTTTATATGAAGGAATTATCTTAGTCCTCAAAACTAGCAAGATATCAATCACAGAAGTACAGGTGTACTGATGATTTTACATAGAACCAGTGTTCTTTCTTATCTGATTGAAATAGGACACGAGCGGACTGCATACCACCTGATGGTTAGTGGCCACTGCCGCCCATTGACTTTAAGCAACTACGTTTATTATATTCTGTATTAAGTCTATCACAGATGCGTTGCTACTCCCGAGGACTAAGATGGTCGCGTCATATAAAAATGTGCCGGCAATCACATCCTTCCATCGAAATGCATGACATGCCACAAATAGGTTTGTTCATATTGAGATTCACAATTTTTAACTATGTTTCGTTTATACGTTTATTCACTTGTTATTTTAACAGACCCATACCTATTTACTTAAGATTTGCAATCACAGCCCATACAAACCGTTTGATGTTTCATTGCCGTCGGAAAATACCCCACTTTCAGGGGATCAGTGGGTTCAATTGGGATCTATCGGTAGTTTACGTACAACATCGCTTAGCCAGCTGTCACACTACTAGCTTTGAGAGTTTTACTTCATGAGTCCTACTGGGAAGTAAAAAAAGGACTGTATAAAATATAGGTTTAATTGCTGTCAAAATTAGTTAAATATCCCGGTCATCTAACTATGTATTATTATAAATGTGCAAGTTCGTGGGGATGTATTGATGTTTGTTACACTTTCACGCAAAAACTAGTGGTCAGATTTGGCTGAAATGTGACATAAAGATAATTTATGATCTAGATTTAACATATAGAATACCTTACGGTGATAATCATGACGAAAGCGGGCGAATATGTTAGTAGAAAAAAGCGGAATCGTCGATGGCTGATGGAGGTCGCGATGGCGAGCGTTCGGTTCGTCCTGCTTTTCTTTTACGAGGGGGAAACCTCCGGGATGATTCAATTTTATATAACTCTAGCTTTGATAAACGTACATAATGTTCTCTATGTAATTTGAATATAATTGGAAAAATAGTTATCACTTCTTTTTTGTTTATTATTTAATCTGTAATTATGCATAATTATTGTCTCGTTATTTATAATCTTTATCTTTAGTGACTTAATTTAAATTATAGAACACAAGAACAATGTGTCTACCCCCTTATGTTAGAACAAAGAAGTGCAGTGTCAGTGGACGCCTCCTTCAATATACAATTATTTAGCAGTTTAAGTTAGATTAGAATTACTCATTAGCCTTATATAAGGCTAGATTGTAATTGATATGGAGTACCCTATTATTCAGTCGGTACTTTATATGTAACAATTATAATCTGTGTACTTTCTGCCACGGACGTGCAAGATGTGGAACGAGCTTCCTTCTGAGGTATTCCCGGGGCGTTATGACATGGGGCTCTTCAAAAAAGGTGCGAAAAGAGCTCTCCTTCAAAGCCGGCGATGCATTGGCGACTCCTCTGGTGTTGCAAGTGTCCATAGGCGACGGTGACTACTTTCCATCAGGTAGCCCGTCTGCCTTATCGTTAGGTTTACGTATAAAAAAAAAAACTTTCTTGTTGCTCTATATATAAGTACTGCGGTGACTAAAAGTAAGTAGTTGGTTACCTTCCCATTTTTGACCAAAATGGCTTTAGCTGTGGAACTATGATCATTGCGCTAACTAAATTATTGTCACTAATTTTATTTTTGATAAAATTTTGGTACTTGATAAGATATTTTGAGAGGAAATTCGAGCCCAATATTAGGATTGTGGGTTTTGTTAAAAATTACGATTTAGGAGAAATTGTGTGTTATTTTCCAATTCGCACTTGGCCAGCGCGGTGGACTATGGCCTAAACTCTCTCATTCTGAGAGAAGACTCGTGCCCAACAGTGCGACAATAATGGGTTGATGAGAGAGTGTGTTATTTTAATATTTTCTATATATGATACTACATTTCCGTTAAAAATCTTTTATAGTTCTTTTTCGATGCCAAAGTTTAGTAACTAACTCCATTTTCATACTGATTTATTTCCATTGAATTTCCTCTAGGAACGCAGTTTTTATTCTATATTTGAAGTTGATTCTGAGAGCATCTACATTTTGATCGAAAAATTGCCTATCACGATTCCATTTATATGAAAAACAACGTTATCTCATATCACCCAGATAAGTTATTCTTAAATTATATGACAAAGAAAATGAAATTGGGTTATATATCCATTGTTTTCTTGTTCCATTATTGGCAAAGGGTTCTTCCGAAAACGGAGCAAAGACTGTAGTTTTTTTTATTATCTGATCGAAGTAGCGCTTAATTGCGCTTTTTAAATCTCCGCAGACGAGAGTACTCTTGGAAACGTCTGCATTATCATGATTGCTAATTGGCTTTGAAGGCTTCGTTCTATTCATTTTATGCGAGTTTTAATAATAAATAGATTCATCGTTCAAATAGAAACGCAAAAACTACTGCAAAAATTAAGAAGACTCCTCGTTTTTTTTTTTATTTGACTGAAGTAGCAAACGAGCATGCAGTCCACCTGATGGTAAGTGGCCTCTGCCGCCCATGGACATCTGTAATTAAATACATCCAGGACCTGGTCCATCTGAAGTCAATCACAGATGCGTTGCTACTCCCGAGGACTATGATGGTCGCCTCACATAAAAGTGTGCCAACCATATCCTTCCATACTTCCTAGTTATAGGTACTACAACCATTCTCCCTCCATCTATCTCCATGAAGCTTCTCCAAATGTATGATATACGAATAATTCGTATGATTTTAGACTAGTATTATCGCGGAATTGATACATTATAATACTTAACGGGTACTCACGATATGCGGTTTATGAATTCTTATAGAATTCTTTTTGCCGATATTTCGACCCAGTTGCATGGATCGTGGTCACGGCCAAACTGCGGTAGCGAGGAGAAACCGTTGACAAGCACTAGTGGTAAATTAACCTATCTACCCTACGTCTAGTTCGTTTTTCTTTTTTAGGTTCCATATCACGACACACAACACTAACTGTATCCTTACGCACCACACTTTGCACTATTTGCGATTTACATAAACTAACCACCGGATTCCACGCTTGTGCAAGTTTAAAACCATCTTCTCTGTTAAAATTCTTAGGATGTTTTTTGATCTCTATAGCTTCTCTTACTAAACGTGGGAAGTAATGACGCTCAGCGGAGATCACCTGAGGTTTATGCAGTTTGATCCAGTGGTCTAACCACTGGATCGAAATGACGCTCAGCGGAGATCACCTGAGGTGTATGCAGTTCGATCCAGTGGTCTAACAGTGGTCTAAACGAACTAGACGTAGGGTAGATAGGTTAATTTACCACTAGTGCTTGTCAACGGTTTCTCCCCGCTACCGCAGTTTGGCCGTGACCACGATCCATGCAACTGGGTCGAAATATCGGCAAAAAGAATTCTATAAGAATTCATAAACCGCATATCGTGAGTACCCGTTAAGTATTATAATAATTCGTATGATCCTTATGTTATTTATCATAGTCTGATTGTAACGAGCAGTCTTCTTAATTTTTGCAGGGGTCCTTGCGTTTCTGTGAAGAGTGTTTACCTACAACGTAAACTTATCATCTGTGATCGGTTCAGGAAAGACACCAGTTCTATTAACGGTAGAAGGTATATAGTTTTATTTCATTGTTGTTTAATTATTGTTTTTAGCATTCCACGTTATTGTGTTTAAAATAATTTATTTTATTACATTTACAGAAAAGCTCGGCAAAGTTGTCGCTGTTGTCGAATACAGTTCGCATAATTTTATTTCTATCTAGTTTTTATCACTATTTAATACATTAAAACTCATTAACCGACTTACCAAAGAGATAAATTAATAATCGTTGATGCTTGGCTTGCTAATTATTTAACGCAATCAACAATCTTATGCCATATTTAACCCATTACAGATAAAATGTAAAAAAATACGTAGCGGGCATTCACGTCATAAAATCAAGCTATCGTCAAAATTTCATAGATCTAACATTAGTATCATAGGCTCCGGGTTAATTAATCAAAAGTTAGTGTTCCTTGCTTTATTTTTATATCACCTGTAGTTGATCATAGGCACAATATAATTCCTTCAAATATGTTTAAAGCAACTTAAAACGTTGCATATTTCAACAACGATGAATCTATGTATATTAAAACTCGCATAAAATGAATAGAACGAAGCCTTCAAAGCCAATTAGCAATCATGATAATGCAGACGTTTCCAAGAGTACTCTCGTCTGCGGAGATTTAAAAAGCGCAATTAAAGTCGGTGCAGATTTAAAATGTAAGCTTAAGAAAAGGTAAGAATACCGTTGCAAGTTCTACTAACACTAATAAAGTCACTGACATTTTTCAAGACAGGATTTAGGCTGGTTACACGCGCTGCGACTTTGCGACCGAAATAGCAGTAATTAAATGGTAACTAATTATTCCGATTCTGTCTTTTTTTACGAAATTAGGGTTACAAATAGCACATATTAGTAGCCATTGCCGCCTATGATATTTATAAAATACCATAAATGAAATTCTACATAAATTTTGTCACAAATGCATCGCATACTCCGAAGACCAGGTTGGAACGCCTTGTTGTGACCGCTTATCACAATCTTACATCAATTCAAAATAGCGCTAAAGCCAACCGACGTATATGACCGACTACATCCATAAGACCAATAGTACACGGTAATGTTGAAAAGCCGCTCTAAAATCGTGAATAATTCGCGCTCGTTCAATCAGCTTTCCTTTCTGTCCAACAAAAAAGAGCTAATTACACAAATATTTCCCAGTCCAGTTGAGCTAACGAGGCGAGAAGGAAGAAGTATAATTTTAGGAATAAAAATCATCCTGAAGGACTTTCTGTTACAGTGATTTATTTTTCAGCTGGTCCCATTTTTTCAGAAGTTGGCATTCATGCATAATAATGTGAATTTAGCGCTGGGAAATGTGAAAATGAAGATGATATTTGTGTGTTTGTATAATTCATACATAAGATTCTAGACATTACCAAATTGATCTATTGCACCTTACCTCATATATTTATTATTGCTTTAACTCCATACTCAAAGGTTGCCTGGAAGAAATCGCTGTTTAGCGATAAGGCCGCCTTTTGTATCGTTCTTTTAATTTGTAACTACTTTGCTATGTATATTTTATGGGTACAATAAAGAATATTATTATTATTATTGTTATTACCTTGATTTCAATAGTAACAAATATTATTACACTGTTATTTCCTCTTAGTTGCACGGATTGAAGAAACCGGTGACAAGAATTCGTGTTAAATTATAAAATGTAAAATGTTTATACTCCAGGATATTTTTTAAGTTAGTGAAATTAAAAACCTAGCCTACTGACGTAAAGCAATTATTGCGTTTCGATGGAATGGTGTAGCTAATGGCACATTTTTATTTGAGGCGACTATCTTAGTTTTCGGGAGTAGCAACGCACCTGTTATTGACTTCAGATAGAACCCTTTTTTTGAAGTTGCTTTAAGGTTCGTAAGCCGCAGTGACCACTTACTATCAGGTGGAATGCATCAATGTCAACCCATTATAGTCCCACTGCTGGGCACGGGGCTTTCCTCGGAATGAGAGAGTTTTAGGCCATAGTTAACCGAGCTGGCCAAGTGCGAATTGTGGACTTCACACAGAGACCTCAAACTCCTCTTCGGACCTCAGAGATTTTTTTTAAAGAACTCTCGGGTGTATATGTTTCCTCGCGATGTTTTCCTTCACCGAAAAGCAGCGGTAATTAATTTCTAAACGCACATAAATCAGTGGTTCGTGCCTTTTTTTTTTGTTTTCCAGGGGAAAACCTTCCAAAGGTACCCGACGCCGTGGGAGCGACGCAGGGTTATGTGGGATTTTTACCGCACTAAAACCCCCTCGGTGGCCGTCCTCGGCGCTGAAAAGGAGGACTCCGGGATCTCGAAACGACTTCAACCGGAATCCCCCGAGCGCGCTGCCCCATCGGGCTCCTCCCAGATGGGCGGCTGGGCCCACCGCTCCGTCTAGTCTTTACGACGGTATGCGACCACACATCCCGCCGTCCTTCCCGGGATTGCCTGACCGAACGGTTCGAGCTCCCACTCTAGCCGTCTGCAACCCCGGAAGCCCCTTTTAGTCGCCTCTTACGACAGGCAGGGGATACCGTAGCCCTATTCTGACCCCGAGGCTACAGGGACCAGTGGTTCGTGCCTGGGTTTGAACCTCGGACCCCCGATTGAGAGGGCAAGTTTCAACCATTAGGCTATCACTGCTCTGCATACACGTGGAGTGTAATGCATGTGCATACTCGTTTGCTACGTCAATCAGATAAAAAAGTACTCGTGACGTATTTAATTAGGTCACGCTATAAATAGAAATAGCGATACTGGTCCGGTCAGACCAAAACATAACTTTACTCCGACATAATTACTTTTCTAGCTTAAAATCAGTTCACTCAAAGATTTGGGATAACCTTCCTGATAAGAGTTCCTCAAATTTGTTAGTCCATGGCTTCATTCAAGGTTCATTAAACTAATTAAGGAACGTTATGTGAAATTTTGCTTACCAAGTTTTAAAGTTACTTTGGCGTACACCTACGTCATTGTGTAGAGTAACAAAACTTCTTGTAAAAATAATGGACGTTAGAACAAAATGTATATATTAGGCACGGATTTTTGTTCCAGGAAAAAGTCGGTTTGCAATCTCGTTTTTACCACGGACGTGCAAGTTGGGCAGTAAGCTTCCTCCTGAGATATTTCCGGAGCGCTATAACATGGGGTTCTTCAAGAAAAGTACGAAAAGAACTCTCCTTCGAAGCCGGCGGTGCATTGACGGCTCCTCTGTTGTTGCGAATGTCCATAGGCGACGGTGCCTACTTTCCATCAAGTAGCACGTCTGCCTTATCGCTAGGTTAAAGTATAAAAAAAGATGTCAAGTACTTACAAATAATAACGATAATGTATTAACAAACTATAATAACAATAATAGGACTCATTTATTGATTTTTTATGGTTCACTTGGAACGAACACATAGAAAACCTATCCTCGAAAATTAGTCGTTTTGTCTATCCATTGTGGCGATTACCGAAAATTTGTAATTTAACAACGGCAACAACCTGAAACTCCTAACATTGACGAGTATATATATATATTCGAAGTATGCGTTTTTGTCAGGACGCACATGCATCTGTTTGAGAAAAAAGGTCAAAAATGAAAATTTGCAACTCGGCATCCAAATAGACTATGCTTACCACCCTCTCGAATAGCTATGCGGTCTAGAAACGCATATCTTATATGTGTGTTACTATATATAATAAAATACCAAATAAATTTAAAAATTTGACTGTAAATAAATTTAAAAAACAACTATATGAGCGGCTCGTTGAAAAATGTTTTTATACTCTGAAAGAATTTATGCCCTAATCATTATTATATTCTATTAATATTATAATTGGCATTAATTAAACAATACCACTGACTACTACTGACTACTACTGACTCTATAAAAATTTATTTTGCATGCCAAATATGGCAAATGTGAGAAACTTTTAAATTGTGTACAAACGTTCTAACCACATTTATGTAAATAAATAATTATGACTTATGACTTATGGCAATAAATGTCATTTTTAATAAAGGAAAATAACTATTTTAATAAGGACTGGAGCATGAAAATGGCCGCATTTCTTTTTCTATTGCCACTTTTGAATCAAATATTTATCAATTTTATCGTTCTCTTAATTGTCCTCAAATTTGAGCCGTCTCTGTAACACAACGTACCTTGTCACCCTGTGTCACTTTATACAGTGGAACATAAAGTTCCACTGAGGTACGGAAGACCTTAAAGGATGACAAAGGATTCTTATTAAGCACTAGTATCTCCTGGCTTCATTATACTTACTTCCTTGTTCTTGATTACGGCTTTTTTACGACTTCCCGACAAACTGAGGGAAGGATTCACTTCATACTTAAATATTTTATTATTTAACCTGTTCTATCCTATTGCTGGGCAAAGAGGTAGAAAGGGTATTGCAGTCACAGTTATGTTCAGGATTTACTGTGCTCTATCCCTGTAGTTCCAGGATCAGAATAGGGCTACGATAACCCCTGCCTGTCGTAAAAGGCGTCTAAAAGGGGCTTCCGGGGTTGCGGGTGGTAAGAGTGGAAGCATGAACCGTCCAGCCAAGCGACCCCGTGTAGAAAGACGGCCATATGCTGTTGTAAACACCAGGAGGCGCAGAGAGTACAATGTTCACTAGGAAGAGCCCAAAGGGGGCATCGCGCTCGGAGGACTCCGGTTGTGTTCCATTGGAGATCCCGGAGTCCTCCACGCAGTGCTAAGGATGGCCACCGCCCCCAGTGGCCAGGTATCTGAATGATGATTTTAGATTCATTTTCTGGGTCTGGGTGTTTGTGAACTCGTTTTGTGTGTCCATTGTACCCACGACACAGGAGAAAATACTAGTGTGGGGCTATGAGTGTAGAACGCGTGTGTGTTTTTCTTTGCAGTGCCAAAGACGGTAACGGCGGGGAAGTTCAGTGAATAAGAATACCACATACTCAAGCTGGCGTCACTCCCACGACGACGGGCACGTGTTCTCGAAAACAAAAAAGGTACAGCTATAATAGAGGTATATGGTCCCCAAAGATTCCACATAGAAAATTGCAACATTAAATGAATAAATACTGTACCGAAAATTTAATATCGTTAAAAGCTCAGCGATCGTTAAGATGAAAATAAGTGTAGAATTATTCTACGAATTATTTTATCAAGTGAAGTGAATGTAAAAATGCTTTGTATTTTAAGACCTTAGGAGTAGGTATTTGTCGTATATTTAGCGAAAAATAAGAAATAATGTTACAAGAGTATAGTATTGAGCATCTAAATTAAATCGGGTTGCTTTTTTGTTTTGAGGGGACGATTTATAAAAGTACCAATGATTGTGGGAGGGACGCAGGGTTATTTGGGACTCTTACGCCCAAAGGCCGCCCATGTCCGTCCTCGGCGCTGCAAAAGAGACTCTGGTATCTCCTAAGCTACACAATTGGAGTCTTCCAAATGCGTTGTCACGACAGGCTCAGCTAATAAATGCGTAATAATTCACCCCAACGTCTGGCTTTTACGACAGTATTCGGTATTCGAGATTCCACTCTGGCTGTCCGCATCCTCTGAAGCCCCTGATTCGAGTATTAAATCCGCCAAATGCAACTACATCGCACTCGAAGTGAGGAGTCGCGGTGATAAAATAATAAATAATAGGACTACGGCATCCCCTGTCTGTCGTAACAGGCGACTACAAGGGGCGGGTCGGGCGACCCTGGGAAGGACGGCGGTATATGTGGTCGCATACAGACGTAAAGACTAGACAAAGCGGTGAGCCCAGCCGCCCATCTGAGAGGAGCCCGATGGGGCAATGCGCTCAGAGGATTCGGGTTGCGTTCCTTTGGAGATCCCGGAGTCCTCTTTATAGCGCCGAAGACGGCCATCGAAGGGGTTTTGTGCGGTAAAAATCCCACATAGACCTGCGTCGCTCCCATGGCATCTGGTACCTTTTGAAGGTTACCTCGAGAGCAAAAAAGGGTTTTGAAAGCGTTTAGCTTTTTTTCGCGAACCTTATACGATTCTTAGCTTATTGCTTACAACTCACTATCAGACATATTTTGAATTAAGGCGCGATGTGTTTTATCGGGGTCCATTATGTAAAATTTTACGACTTATAGTAAGGCCTTGCCTAAAATTGTAAAACTTCGAGATTATGTTAAACTGTATCGCGTAATTACTTTAAAACATCTTATCGTAATGGTTGGAAGTTTTTGTGCCTTGGGTTTGTTTAAAGGGATTAGGGACGGCATTGAGCTGTAGAGCCACTAATCAAATTATTTAATACATTTAAAAATTAAGCTAATGGAATAAATTATAAGTCAGTTCTTTTTATTTCTATATTAAATGGACAGTACGTCTGTAAGTGGTCGATGGACAGAGTGCCCTATCATGAGTAGCGTTTCCTCAAAACAAACATTTACGTTTTCTCCTCATGGATGATTCTTTATCATGGATTGTTTGTATAATTCTTTAATAATAATAACGGTTATTATGCTCAGAGCCTCACAATTACAATTCTCGTGTGTTATGTGTTTTTTTGGGTAATAGCTGGAATCAGATGCCTCAGGACCGGTCGAAGTGGCGCAGATTAGAGGAGGCCTCTCAGAGGCCTTTCAGAGGCTGATAGATGGATGGATGGATGGACATGAGTGCTAGGGACATAATAATAATAATAATAATAATAATATACTTTATTGTACCCAACAAGGAAAATAATACAATGAAATCTTAATATTAGAATACAAAAGGCGGCCTTATCGCTCAACAGCGATTTCTTCCAGGCAACCTAAGGTTATGGAGTTAAGATTAAGGTGAAAATAGAGAATAGGTAGGGTGCAAAAATCAGATTAATGAATTTAAAGCAACGTACAGATTAATAAGAAAAGTAAAAGCGAAACTAGTTTTTTAAATAACAACAATTGTGAAAATAATACAGTTTAAGGATAGCAAAAAGCGTAAGGAGAGGATTGGAAAATTAGAGCTTAAGGTAATGGGACTTCACAAGATTTTTAAACGAGTATAGGGATTGGGCAAAACGGATTGAAACAGGAAGGGAGTTCCATAAATGTATAGCTGAAACAGTAAAGGAGTTTTTGTAAAATGAAGTTGAGTGGGAAGGAGTGTAAAGAGTAAGGTTATGAGTGGAGCGAAGGGATCTATCATGTGATAGGTGGAGAAAGGGGAAACGTTCCTTGAGGTATGGTGGAGAGGCCGGATTAAATAATATACAGTACAGAAGAGATAGAATGTGAGCATTTCGGCGAAGACGAATTGGGAGCCACTTGAGTTTAGCGCGATACTGTGACACATGGTCATATTTCCGTAAGCCGAATATGAACCGTATACAAATGTTTTGAAGACGCTCAAGCTTATTTAATTGCTCCTCGGTAATATCAGGATAACACACATCAGCATAGTCAAGTATTGGTAGAAGTAGAGATTGCGCAAGCGTAATTTTTGTGGGTATAGGTAAAACATTTTTCATATATAAAGACAAATACAAAGACAAAAATGTAGTCACAGACCTGGAACCGAAATCGTCGAATCGAATTCGTCATCCACGTGTTTACCTGACCGGGGGTTAAACCTGGAACCCATCACGTATAGACTAAAATAATAGTGAACGTTCTATCAAGCAAGTTGAAAAACTTCGAAAATTAAAAGAAAATTAATATAAAAGTACCTCTTTGGTCTGAGGTCTTGCGTATGAAACCGTGAAGCATAAAACTTCTCGCCTTGGAATTGCTTCTAAGACCAGCACGCTCTTATAAATATTTGGAATTTTACTTTTAAAAATGTTTAAGAAATGGGAATAAGTTATGAGTATTTTATAATTTAAAAAATATTTTTTTTCAAGACAGTTTTTGATGAATCGTTACAGGGTGAGACCACCGTTTTATCTGTTTCTAGCGTGTAACAGTTCTTGTGCTTCGATGGAATTGTGTGGATGCCGGTTGACTCACATAAGAGGCAAAAATTTTAGTCTCACAACATATAATTAATATACATATAATTTTTTTATGTTTGTACTAAAGGAAGCCGGGCCACCTGATAGAAAGTAGTTACGCCTATGGACATTTGCAACACCAGAGTAGTCGCTAATTCAACGTCGGTTTTGAAGGAGAGTTCTTTTTGCATCTTAAAGGTAGAACCAGTGTAGTGCGACCAGGGAAGTATTAGCGCCACACCTATTTCTAGAGTGAAGAATTCCCTGCGTTTCGATGGAAGGGTGTGGTTGCCGGCACACTTTCACATTAGACGACCATCATAGTCCTCGGAAGTAGCAACGCATCTGTGATTGAATTCAGATGGAACCCACGTTCTGTATGAAATTGATTACAGATGTCCATGAGTGGCAGTGACCACTTACCATCAGGTAGAATGCACGCTCGTTTGCTACATCATTAATTTAAAAAAAGCTTTTATAAAAATAAAAAATATAAAAATGATTGGTATATAGTTAGAGAGAAAGTTCTTCAAAACCAAGTATCCATCAACGAAAAGTACTGCTATGTTTGTGGTTGGACAGAAATGGTCCAGTGTACTACGAGTTGCTGAAACGGAAATCCACGCGGATCTGTACTACAATCAGCTAGATAAAAAACGCCAGAATTAGCGTCCAGAAAAGGAATAGTGTTTATAACGTTTAAAATACGACAGAACTTTCCCCCAATCTTAGTTGATAATAATATATATAATAGATATTGCAGTACCTAACACAAACAAGTTATAGTCAACTATAGTAGAAAAGATCAGAAAATATACAGAATTACAGGAAGAAATTAAGAAAATATGGAAAATGAAGACTGTTACTATAATTCCTATAGTAGTCTCCACTACCGGAGTTATCCCAAAGCAACTTTTCCATAGCCTTAAAGCAATAGACCTCCCAAAATTCACATATCTTACATTACAGAAAGCTGCAATACTTAATACATGTCGAATAGTCCGAAAATTTCTTCAATTAGATACTGATAATAACACATTACACGATACAAACATCACCAATCTGAATTAAAACTTGGCTGTGCCCGTGTTATTTCATATTACCTGGCAAGTCCAGAGTGTCAAATATATAACAATAATAATATTAATACTCTTTATTGTATTTACCCAAAAGGAATAAATGACATAGAGTAAATTTAAATAACGATACAAAAGGCGGCCTTATCGCTAAACAGCGATTTCTTCCAGACAACCTTATGGTAAGCAGTTAATGTAAAAAAATAATATTTAAATAGGTGAGGTGCAAAAAGAAAGTTTTAAGAGTAGAATAACAAAATGATTTAAGCAATGAATAAATAAGAGAGGATGTCATAAGATAAAAAGGGAGAAAGCTATACGATTGAAGCAGAGAAAAAGTCAAGGGCTTATATAATGCAAGAAAAGTACCCATGGGTATTATTTAAATTAACTAGAAATTTTGTAGTAAATGTCACGACAGCCTATTTCATTATGATATAAGTAGGGTCAGACTTCACAACGACATTTTATCCAGACATTTTAAATTTTTACGTCCAATTGCCTCCGGCCTCATAGTCTATTACAGCATGTTTTGTAAGGGTTTTATAGAATTTTCCGACGTGTGCAAATATTTTTGCTTGTAAAAAAAGGTAACGTTGCTTGGTTAATGTTCTAATAAAAACATTTTACGTACAATATTGATCTCGATATTTATACTTTTTATTAATAACTAGGTTAATTCCGCAGCTTCGCCTGTTTTAATCATGTCACAGTAGTGAGGGATACTCACGTTATATGTGTTAATCTGTAATAATAATAATAAAGTACCCATAGTTTTATCATCCACTGGTATAGTACCCAAAAGTCTTACTCAAAGTCTCGAGATCTTACGCATGCCAGCACACTCATATTATTTATTTCAAAAAGCTACCATCTTGAATACCTGCCGCATAACACGCAAACGCGTCACGCTTGTCTTAGGTCCGCATGTGGGCCCAGCCGCCCATCTGGAAGGAGCCCGATGGGGCAAACCGCTCGGAGGATTCCGGTTGAAGTCGTTTCGAGATCCCGGAGTCCTCCTTTTCAGCGCCGAGGACGGCCACCGGGGGTGCGGTAAAAATCCCACATAACACCCTGCGTCGCTCCCACGTCGGGTACCTTTTGAAGGTTTCCCCCTCGAAAACAAAAAAAAAGGTCCGCATGGCACATACTTCACCCCTCCAAACGAGGGAGATATACATACAAACAACATAATATAATACTTTATTGCCCTAAGAGCGCTTTCACATTAGGTCGCAAGTAGCGTGGCCGCAGCGCGTCAGCCGCATGACTGCAGAGAATGCTTTTTACGACTATACACTAAGAAAGCATCCGACCTAATGTGAAAGCGCTCTAACACATAAAGGTTGGAAAATTATAGAGAGGTAAAAAATAAAATGTTACATTTTTTGAGAGGTGGCTCAGCATTTGCTGACATAGGATAGAGGTCCCGTGCAGCGCTGTTTTTCAGCCATATTCTTGTCCCTCAATTGTTGTGCGGGATTAGGTATTCGCCGCCTTTTATAATAATAATTAAAAAAATGTTTAGTCTAATTAAATCAGTGCATATTGAATTAACGCTATAGATATTCAAATTCAAAGCAACCCCTGTATCGATGGCAGAGTTCCTAACTAGATCTAGGCAACTAGTACACAAGAGAGCCCGGAAACACTTTGGGATGCGAAATGTTTGGACCCTCGATGGCTCAATTTATATTAAACTCCCTGGAGGTGGCCGGGCGAAAATCTTCACTAATGAGGAGCTCGATGCACTCGTCGCGAAATACCCGGAGCAACTGGTGGGACAAGCTTGTCCCAGTGGCAACGATGCTGGTCCCAGTGGCAGTGGTAGTGGCGAGTTTGCTAGCACGGTGGGATCCAATACAAATCGCCAAATTGATGTGCGTCGCAAACAACTTCCCGTGGGAACGCCAGTCGAGGACAATAAACGGATGAGACGCGCGGCTCCGAAGAAATAGTCACCATTTGTTCTTCATTAACCGTGATATTTTTTCATTTTTATCTTTTCTTCATCTCTCTTTCGTGCTGTTGTTTTCTTTGCTTTTTTTTATATATTCAATTAATCGGCTTGCTGTGCTATGTTATTAACAATATTTAGTGTTTGTTTTGTTTCACTGAAATAGATTATATTAACAACTCAGGAGGTAAACAATAATAATTAATAGATTATTAGCAGTATCTGTCACTCTAGTGGCGTACGTCATGATTTTTTAATTGATTTTACGGCCTTGGCTTCATGCCTTTCAGCCTAACGACGTACGTCATGAGACGTAATCAATGTTTATTTTTTTATTTTTTTATTTTTTAATTTTACGGCCTTGGCTTCATGCTTTTCAGCCTTCAATTTTTAATGATTTGGGTGCGTTCAATATCTGCAACTTTTCTTAACCTGTACCCATGATATTTTGTTAATTTGTATTATGTTGCCTTAAATATTAACGTTTAAATTAACGTTGATACTTGCACAGACTGTGGATAATGAATGCAGTCATTCTTTTTGGTTCAATCATTTAATAACTTTGATTACGCATGTAACTATCTATTCTGCCAAATGCATTTTTTTTCTTTCTTTTTATTTTTCTTTTAATTTGTGTTATTTGCATAATTTTGTTGATTTTTATTATACTTTGACTTTGCCTGAGTAATATATGAGGTGTCGTTTTTAAATTGTAACAGTCAGCTGATGGGTTGGTGCTTTAAATGTGTTGATTAGTATTTTTTTGTTTTTTTTTTATATGTTTGTTAATTCATTGCATTATTATTTATTACCTATTTTATTTTTATATATATTCGTATTATTATACTATATTTTTGTAAATGTCTGATGACTCCTTTTGTTCATACTTCTCAGCGAACGACTCTGATGCTTCCTATGTCTCCTGCGAAGATACTCTTGACTCCTGCACATTAAAAAATCAACTTGACTCTGTATTCTGCAATGACAATAGTTTGAATGTGTGTCATATTAATGCCCAAAGTATACCGAGTCATTACATGGAACTTGAATGCACTTTCTCGTGTGATCACATTCATGCTATTCTAATTTCAGAAAGTTGGCTAAAACCATCGCTTCAATCGTCAATGTTTCCTTTACCAGGCTTCATTCTTATACGAAATGATCGAATAGGAAAAGGCGGAGGAGGTGTGGCTATTTATCTGCGAGCTTCGATTGCTTATAAAATCGTCTTAGCCTCTCCATCGAGTTACTCCTCCTCTGCCGAATACCTATTTTTAGAGCTTGATGTGAAGGGTACCAGGGTGTTACTAGGTGTGGTCTACTGTCCTCCTTCCATTGACTATTTTATTAAGCTGGAAAGCATATTCGATTTCTTTGGGTCCGCATACGCTCATCACATAATAATGGGTGACTTCAACACCGACTTACTGAAAAAGTCTTCTCAAAGTCGAAAGTTCAAATCCATGGTGGCTTCAGTTAATTTCTCTATTCTTCCACTGACAGCAACACATTGTAATGTTGGCACTGATCCCACCTGGATTGACATGATTTTAACGTCCTCAACAGATCGCGTTTTAAAGCACGGTCAGCTCTCTGCTCCGGGTTTCTTACGTCATGATCTCCTTTACCTATCATATAACTGTAAACCCCCAAAATCGGAATATAAATTTCTACAACTACGGAATTATAGGAAAATGGACACTAGGAAGCTGCTGAGTGACGCGTCCAATATCAATCTGGGTTCAGTGGTTGAAGCATCCTCAATTGATAACAAGGTATCTTTATTTAATAACGCCATTAGCATGAGGAGGCGGAATAGGACTTTCCGTGCTTTTAAAAGGGACCGAACAGACTTGAATTGGTTAAACTTTAAAAAAGCTAGAAACAGATGCAACCAGATGGTACGAACAGCTAAACGCCGCTATATTCATGAAAACATTTATAATTCTTCCCCCGCTGATGTGTGGAAATTTCTTCGCTCTCTTGGTTTCTGTAAACCACCGAATTATGGTTGCGGTCCCTCACTTTCTCTTGATTGTATAAATGAATATTTTGTCACTACTTCAATGTTCGACCCTGCAATCAGATGTAATACTCACACCTCAATTGCTGCTATGCAATCGCCCTGCATTCCCAACTTTGAATTTTCTCTTGTGACACAGGAGGAAGTAATGAAAGCTATTACATCAATTAAATCAAGGGCCACTGGGTGTGATAACATCAGTAGATCTATGATATGTCCTATAGTAAGGAGTTTATTACCAACTATTACACACATTATTAATCATTCCTTGCTATCAGGTCAATATCCGTCTCTTTGGAAAAAGGCTTTTGTGCGACCTCTTCCCAAAATCTCAAATCCATCCCTTACAAAACATTTTCGTCCAATTTGTATACTTCCATTCCTTTCTAAAGTTTTGGAAGCCTGTGTTCATAAGCAAGTCTCCTCTTTTGTATGTAAACATAACCTACTGAGCGTGTATCAGTCAGGGTTTCGTCGCGGTCATAGTACCACTACTGCGTTGATTAAAGTAACCGATGATATAAGGAAGGCTATGGATGACAGAATGGTTGCAGTAGTGGTGCTGATTGACTTTTCAAACGCTTTTAACACAGTCGACCACGAAATTCTCCTATCCGTTCTTTCAAAACTGAACTTCACACCAACTGCCCTTAAGTGGTTTTCATCATATCTTCGCGACCGTCAGCAGGCAGTTCGTATTGAGCTAGAGAGCTCTAAGTGGGCTAACCTTAATGCTGGGGTTCCGCAAGGCGGGATACTTTCTCCTTTGTTATTTTCGTTGTTTATCAACTCCATCATTTCTCTTATTAATTGTTCGTATCATCTGTATGCAGATGATCTGCAATTGTATGTTAAATGTAGTATGAGCAATATTCATAGTGCTATACACACCATCAATAAAAACCTAGAAGCTGTAAAACGTTGGTCTAGTCAGTACGGTGTTTCTGTGAATCCCCTAAAATGTCAGGGGATCATAGTGGGTAGTGGAGAGTAGACGTTGCAAATTTACCTTCGATTGTTTATGGCAATAGTATAATCTCCCTTTGTAACGTCGTGAAGAACCTTGGTCTCTTCATAGATAACAATTTCTCTTGGCGTCATCAAATAACTGAGATAAGTCGTAAGGTGAATGCCACATTGCAATCTCTATATCGTCTTAAAAATTTTCTACCTTATAAGACTAAAATCATGCTAATACACAGTCTCGTTCTACCCATCATAGATTACGCGGATGTATGCTATCCAGACTTAACGGATGAACTTCTTGATAAGCTAGAACGCCTCCTTAATAATTGTATCAGATTTATCTTTAATCTTCGTAAATATGATCATATCTCTAATTATAGACGTCAGCTTAAATGGCTAACTATTCGTCAAAGGCGTAATTCTAGAATTCTCTTGGTTCTGTATTCTATTTTACACGATCCAGCTTCTCCGTTTTATTTAAAGGAAAAATTTCAGTTCCACTGCTCGTCCCACGGCAGTGGGCTACGTTCTTCCAGAATTTTAAAAGTCGATATTCCACAGCATAACAGTAGTTATTTCCGGTATTCCTTCAGTGTACAGGCGATACTACTCTGGAACGCCCTACCCGAAAACATCAGAAAAGCCACATGTAAGAGCACGTTCAGGAGGCTTGTACGGGAGCATTATTTACAACTGTGATGAGAGTATCGACATTTCATATCAGTCCATAATGTAAGTATATATATATTAAATATTACGTTTTATTAGTATTATTGTATTTATAGATATCTTGTATATATTATTTAGAGATAAAGGTAGATGTATACATACATAGTATATATATATATATATATATATATATATATATATATATATATATATATATATATATATATATATTTATATATATACTTGTTTTATATTTTAAAAGAATGATTACTTTAGCAAAATTTCCTTTTATAACATTTATATGCCTACCACAAATTATCGCCATCGCCCAGGGTTGACTGGCAGAGAATGACATTAGGCATTAAGTTCACCCTTGTAACCCTTAGTATAAGGTGTTTCAAAAGTTTAAATAAATAAATAATATTTTATAGAGAAATAAATTTCGTTACAATTTCACTACTAATTCAAAAGAGATCTATTGAATGTCAATTTTAATGCAATGTCAACTCAATTACTCTATTAATTGCAAGTAAATTTAAAAAGCAGAGAGCAGACCCAGGCACGCACCATTGATTTTTCTAAAATTATGTGCATATTCGAAATTAATTATCACTGCTTTTCGGTGAAGGAAAACATCGAGAGGAAACCTGCACACCCGAGAGTTATTTAAAAAAAAATCTCGGAGGTGTGTGAAGTCCACCAATTCGCACTTGGCCAGCGCGGTGGGCTATGGCCTATAACTCTCTCATTCCGAGAGAAGACCCGTGCCCAGCACTGGGACAATAATGAGTTGATGACACGACACAAATTTAAGAATCTTCAATATATTTCTAATTCAATTTCTAATTCAATCTAACAGTAGTTTTTGCGTGAAAATAGAAGAAACACATTCACAAAATTTCGTATTAATGAGATTATACGCAAAAGTCCGATTAAAGTCAGAAAGTAGTCTTTTTGCAGTAAGCATGCTGTTTGCTGTCATTATTTATAAGAAAAATGAACACTTAAATTCTTTTTACATTATTTAAAAACTATTCAGTGTTCTTAAATAAATAATTTGATTCGTATATAACTTTAGTTGTTAAACCGAAGAATAATTAACTGCTTATTCATGCAAAGTCAAATAATGCACTAAACAAAACATCAACTAACTAGGTAAGTTAAGCTGCATATTTGACTAAGTAATATTCAGAAACTATGTAGGTACAGAGGAATTAACTATGCAGTTAATCGGATAGCTTATACTTAGGAGTTTGGGAATGTGGAATGTTATAGTTAAACATAGTAGCGTAAATAGAAAGTTAAGTGAACAGGATTATAATACCCAGTTATCATAAGTAGTCACTCGTCGTAATGGTCGAATTTCGAACGTAATTTAAATTAAGAAACGAATCTTCATTTTGTCCAAAGTAGCATCAATATTTTTGTAATTAAAAAAAATGTTATAATTTACAAGTTATTAAGAACGCACCCGTTACAGTTAAAAAGAGGTTTATTAACTAAGCTGTATTTAAAAGCAATAGCGGGTATTTTGACAAAGACATCTGACATTTTTGACGTTATGTGTTTTCATAGTAAGACATTGAATGTTCTATTTCGTTTAAGTATGTTTTTGTCTCAAATGCAAGGTAGTGAGTGTAATGTATTTTTAGTTGATTTTATGTATGTTTTAGGCATTATTTGAAAAAAATATTAGCATGACGCAATCCTTGTCTACATCAACTATAACCGTGCGTAATTTAACTATAACTAACTCGGAGTACTCCTCCGCGATACACGATACGAGTTAGTAGATTCGGCCTGTTTGTATGTCATTTTTTAATACTGTTGATCACTGTTTTCGTGACATAAGGCGGAAAATAACCCCCGCGAATGAGGAGCTTTACTGTATTATCTTTCAACTCCCAAATACTTCAAGAACCTCGTAATTTAAACTCCAAGTAACTTTAATTATTTTTCTTTTCAACCGACAAATTTGAGCCCAGTCAAGAGGATCCTTGTTAAAACTTGCGGGATATAGGATTACAAAAGAAATAAAACATGGCGCTCTCATTTTCGCAAAGGCCCGAGTTCTTGTCAATTTTGGTCTATATCCCTTTAGAATAAGAGTATGCGACGTCTCGTGAAAATGGGGCTTGAGAGTGAGATTGCGTCTATTTTATGACCTTAATTTAAGGACGAAGATATCAACACGTATCTCTTAGTACATTTTAATGTACGAGTAGAATTGTTACTTAGTGTACTCGGTTTTTTACCCGAAGAGGATTAACAATTTTCGAGGGTATCTATGTACGTATTAATGTATGTATATTTTTAGCTATTGCATAGTTTTTATTGCGGGCTTTGAGCGCGGAAACCGAATCAAGAAATTCCGTAACGAAAAATTCTAACACCCCCCACTCCGCCTACCATGTAACGCGGCCGAGCGTTCGCTTATCGTGTATGTATATTGTACGACAGTACGAAGCTAGCCACGGATCGAGACGTGCTGCTCGGAAATCAGAAAGAAAATGAAAATTTAAAAAATTAAAATCCTTTGCAATAGCTTTACCGCGGAGGTCCCTGAGTGCCGCAGGATTTTGTTATCTGATTGAAGTGGCAAACGAGCATGCAGTTCACCTGATGCTAAGTGGTCGCTGCCACCCTGCGACGTCTGTTAGCAACTTCAACATGAGTTCTATTAGAAGTCAATCGCAGATGCGTTGCCACTCTCGAGGACTATGATGGTCGCCTCATATAAAAGTGTGCCGGCAACCGCACCCTTCCATCGAAACGCAAGAAATGCTTCACACTAAATAGGTGCGGCGGTGGTACTTCCCAGGTCGAACTACAATGGTTCTACCACCTGCGTATGTAAGAGGATGTATGTTTGTATGTATGAGTGTAATTTTTTTTGAATCAACTCACTTGACGTAGGCTATATCATTTTTAAAAATGGAATCAGTGATCAGAGAAAAGGGAGTAGTAATAATAATATTCTTTAGTGTACCCATAAAGTATACAAAGAAATAAAACATTAAAAGAACTATACAAAAGGCGGCCTTATTGCTAAACAGCAGTTTCTTCCAGGCAACCTTTGAGTATGGAATTAAAGTACCAATAAATATAAGAATAGGTAATTTGATATTATCATATAAATAAATAGGTTTCAAATGATAGTTAAACAAAAACCCGAATGCGAATTCTATTATAGAAATCGGATTTTTGTTTAAATAACGTATATTTTTTATTTCTTTATTGCCGATATTTTACCCAGTTGCTTCAATAGTGGTCACTGCAAACATTTTCATCGTATCCTCATCATCAAGGAACTGCTAACGTCGCTTACCCTGCTAATTTAGATCAAACGGTAAATTTAACTCAGTGCTAATTTAGCTCCAACTGCTAAATTAGCTTAAATAATAGTACTAAGCTTAATATGGTAAGTATATTTGATAATCCAACCACAAATAGAATACCACGACTGGAAAAATCCGAGAAGTAGATACAGAGACGCAAAGATAGATTGTGTCTACGGAAGTGCATTCATCCATTTATATTCATGAGTCGTCGTTTGTAAGCGCAACGCGAGCCGAGGTTTTCTCGTCTCATGATTCAATGTTCACCTAGTGTTTTATTTGCTGACTGTATTTCTTCGCTATATTTTGTCATATAGAGGGAGCAAAACATGAACCCCATAGTAAGTGGCTTATGTTCAATATAATGATTAAATGTGAGAGCGGGTGAAGGAGTTTAACAAAGTAACAAAAAGTGTAATAGTGAGAAATGACTAAATAAGCGGCTGATTTAATAAGGTTATGATTGAGAATGTGTGTGTAAGCTACACTACATAGTTTAAACAGATATAATAGGTACCAGTAGTAATTGATGAAATTATATTCATTGTTAAATAAATTACTAACTTAATTTAACCCTCCAACGAAACTGCAAATTTATCTCAAACTGCTAATTTATCTTAAATTTCTAACTAAGCTTAAATTTTTAATTTAGTTTAATATGCTAAGAACATAATGTTATAAGCCGAACGCTAATAGAATACCACGACTGGAAATATCCGATAAGTAGATACAGAGACGCAAAAATAGATTGTGTCTACGGAAGTGCATTCATCCATTTATATTCATGAGTCGTCGTTTGTAAGCGCAATGCGAGCCGAGGTTTTCTCGTCTCATGATTCAATGTTCACCTAGTGTTTTATTTGCTGACTGTATTTCTTTCCTATATTTTATCATATAGAGGTAGCAAAACATGAACCCCATGGTAAGTGACTTATCTTTAATATAATGATTAAATGTGAGAGCGGGTGAAAGAGTTTCAGAGAGTGACAAAAAGTGGAATAGAGAAAAATTACTAAATGACCAACAGATTTTTTAAGGTTACGAGTGAGAATGTGCGTGTGTGTGTGTAAGCTACACTACATAGTTTAAACGGATATCTTAAGAACCAATAGTAATTGATAATTTTATTATTAAATAAATTAACAACCTAGTTTAACCCGCCGATCAAACTGCTAATCTATCTCAAACTGCTAATTTAAATTTCTTACTTAGCTTAAATTTCTAATTTAGCTTAATATGCTAAGAACATAATGTTATAAGCCGAACGCAAATAGAATACCACGACTGGAAAAATCCGAGAAATAGATACAGAGACGCAAAGACAGATTGTGTCCACGGAAGTGCATTCATCCATTTATATTCATGAGTCGTCATTTGTAAGCGCAGTGCGAGCCGAGGTTTTCTCGTCTCATGATTCAATGTTCACCTAGTGTTTTATTTGCTGACTGTGTTTCTTCCTATATTTAATCATATGAAGGAGCAAAACATGAACCCCATGGTAAGTGACTTATCTTTAATATAATGATTAAATGTGAGAGCGGGTTAAGGAGTTTCAGAGAGTAACAAAAAGTGTAATAGTGAGAAATGACTAAATGAGCGGCTGATTTAATAAGGTTACGATTGAGAATATGTGTCTGTGTGTGTAAGCTACACTACATCGTTTAAACGGATATCTTAAACACCAATAGTAATTGATAATTTTATTATTAAATAAATTACCAACTTAGTTTAACCCGCCGATCAAACTGCTAATTTATGTCAAACTGCTAATTTAGCTTAAATTTCTAATTTAGCTTAATATGCTAAGAACAGAGTGTTATAAGCCGAACACAAATAGAATACCACGACTGGAAGAATTCGAGAAGTAGATACAGAGACGCAAAGACAGATTGTGTCTACGTAAGTGCATCCATCCATTTATATTAATGAGTCGTCATTTGTAAGCGCAACGCGAGCCGAGGTTTTCTCGTCTCATGATTCAATGTTCACCTCGTGTTTTATTTGCTGACTGTATTTCTTCGATATCATATTTACACTCGCGTGGAGTTGAATCGATTCACCCATACAAAATAGACAAAAAGTGTGTTATTTAAAAAAAAAAGGATATAAAATGTATTTTTTTATTAAAACCGATTCCGCAGTCCACCTGATCGCCATGTAAGAATCTTTAAATAGAACAAGATTTACATTCAAGTCAAAATGAGCCGGCAAATCTGGAAGCATCTTTAAATAGAACAAGGTTTCTATCTTAAGTCAAGAAATGAGTTGCATCTCTCGAGGGCTAAGATGGTCATATACAAAATGAGCCGGCCAGCAAGCCGATCACAACTTTTCAGCGAAACGCCACTGATTCTCCCACCAGTTAAAATCAGTGTATTTCGAGTAGTGTGTGTATGTGTGTGTGTGTGTATGAATGTCTGTGTATGTGTGTGTTAATAAAACATAAAAAGAACAATGAAATGGTAGCAGCTCTAAATTAAGAACGAATGGTGCATCTTACAATTTAAACGCTTTCTACACTCATAGCCCCACAGTAGGATTTTTTCCTGTGTCGTGGGTGCCATGGACACACACAAAGACGAATACACAAACACCCAGACCCAGAACAAGAATCTAAACTCATCATTTAGATACCTGTCTGGCCGGGAATCGAACCCGGGACCCACTGCGTGTTAGACCGGTATGGTAACCGCTGCGCCAGGGGGTCGTCAAAATTAGTTGTTCCGACAACAAATCTCGAATACAATTCACTTTTGCCAAAAAAGCTGCCAAAGTAATCGCTATTACAAAGCCCTTGTTTTCATAATTTAAGACAACTTTATACTAAAAAAACGCTTACGCAGGTCACCTTACGGCCGAGCCTTTTTTGTATGCAAATACTTCGCGCAATATTACCTTTTTAAACATTAGGCTTACGTCCCTTATTTCATCCATAACTTAGTTCCTAAGGAGATTATAGTCTGGGAGCCTGCTAGGGAAACATTGCATTTAAATAATAGCTTTTAGTTAGACATCGCAGTGACTGTAACCTTAAAATAAAAGCAAGTATATGGCTACGTACTAAGTAACTTTTTTTACAATGGTACCAACCCATTACTGTCCCACTGTTGGGCACGGGTCTTCTCTTAGATTGAGAGTTTTAGGCCATATTCCACCGCGCTGCCTAAATGCGAATTGGTGGACTTCACACACCTCTGAGAACTTTATATAAGAACTCTCGGGTGTGTAGGTTTCCTCACAATGTTTTCCTTCACTGAAAAGCAGTGTCACTTAATTTATAATACGCACATAAATCAGTGGTGAGTGCCTGGGTTTGAACCTCGGACATCCCGATCGAGAGGACAAGTTTCAATCATTAGGCTATCACTGCTCTTTTTACAATATGGAAGTAATAAACGAGGTAGCAATCCATCTGATGGTAAGTGGCCACTGCCACTCATGGACATTATAAGCAACTTCATATCGAACAAAATTGGTATCTAAAGTCAATCATACTACTCCTGAGGACTAAGTTGCCGCCTCATATATAAATGTACCGGCAACCTCAGCATACTACTGACAGGTAATACTTCACGCTAGAAACAGGAGTGGCGGTGGTACCTCCGCGGTCGAACTACACTGGTTCTGTCCTTTTTTTTTTGTTTTCGAGGGGGAAACTTTCAAAAAGTACCCGACGTCGTGGGAGCGACGCGGGTTATGTGGGATTCTTACCGCACTAAAACCTCCCCGGCGGTGGCCGACCTCGACGCTGCGAAGAGGACTCCGGGAACTCCGATTGACCGCCGCCGGTGTCGTCAGCGTGTGCCCCATCGGGCTCTTCCCTGGTAGGCGAACTGCTCACCGCACCTACTGTTTTTTACGGCAGCATGCAAACACACAGGTCACCGTCCTTCCCGGGGTCGCTTGGCCGGACGGTTCGAGCTCCCACTCTTCCCGCCCGCAACCCCGGAAGCTTCTTTTAGTCGCCTCTTACGACAGGCAGAGGGTACCGTAGTCCTATTCTGGTCCCAGAACTACAGGGACACACTGGTTCTGTCCTAGTAGGACTCCATTACATCCACTGACAATTGTGCTGTAATGGGGTCCTCTCTACCGGCGTAGACGTGTTGTGCAGTATGTCTGTTTGTCAGTAGTCTCTCATCCGAATACTGGCCTTTCATAATGCTTACTAATACCTACTTTTAAAATATTTTTGCTTATACATTTACTTTTATATTATGTTAGAGATAATTAATCAATTTACCATGATATACGACCTCATTCATATTATAAGAATATTACCACGTCAGTTGTTAATGTCAGGGAATCAGTCAATAGCGCATGTGATGGTTTTGTCAATAAATACGACAATTTGCCTAAAGTTTAGGCAAAAGGAGTACAGGTCGCCCCCCTACCAAGTGGACCGATGACCTGAAGAAGACAGAGGGAGACCGTTGGATTCAGAGGGCACAGGACCGGTTGGAGTGGCGCCATTTAGGGGAGGCCTATGTCCAGCAGTGGACATGAAAGGGCTGATGAAGGGATGGATGGACGACAATGGCGACTATTCAGATAAAAATCCATTGGATTCTGCGACATATATAAGAATTACTTTTACTACCTTTTACAATGCATTCTTTCATTTACTTATCTATAGTAAATAGTTACTCGTATAATATTTACCTACTTACTGAATTAATACTAGCTGGTTGGTGATAGAGTTGAAATTTTTTTCTCACCGCATTATTTAAACCAGACCTAGCAAAAAATAAAACCTTAATCCTTCTAATTTTTAGATTATATCACTCTCATTTCAGAATATTTGAACATTAGAAAACAAATTTGAATTTAGAAATCTCTGAAGCGGTCGTCAGATTTAAATTAGGTTTAAGCAAACAGTTAATTAGAGCGGCACTTAATTAAACACTTAATTAGGCTGACGACGTTATTTCATTAAAAAAATACAGCGCGAAATACGTGCAGGTGTTTTGAAGACCTGTGCTTCTCTTTCTAAACGTGGAAAGTAATGACGTTCAGCGGAGATCACCTGAGGATTATGCAGTTCGATCCAGTGGTTAGAGTCAGAAGCAGTAGGGTATATAGGTTAATTTACCATTAGTGCTCTCCAAAGGTTTTCCCCGCCACCGCAGTTTGGCCGTGTCCACGATCCATGCAACTGGGTCGAAATATTGGCAAAAAGAATTCTATAAGAATTCATAAAACGAATATCACGAGTATCCGTTAAGTATTAAAACGTTAGCATTAAATTCATTACGTCAGCTACATTCTGAGAAGTTTCCCTCTCAGTGGTGTTCGTGCAGAACGCACACAAGACATCTCGAGGCAATAACAACTGGAATTGAATTGTCCCTGCCACAGTGGGCTTATGGGATTGGGATAGAGAAGCTTTTACATATCGTACTCATTAGCGTGATAGACTTGTTCGAAGCGGCAAAAGCGGGAATTAGGTCTCTCTCTCGTCAACCCATTATTGTCCCACTGATAACCACGGATCTTCTCTCAGAATGCTAGATTTTTAGGCCATAGTTCACCGCGTTGGTCAAGTGCAAATTGGTGGACCTCACACACCTCTGAAAACTTTTTTTTAAAAAACTCTCGGGTGTGTGGGTTCCTCACGATGTTTTTCTTCACCGAAAAGCAGTGATAAATAATTTCTAATACGCACATAATTTTAGAAAAATCAGTGGTGCGTGCCTGGGTTTAGACCTCGGACCACCAGATAGATAGAGAGCAAGTTTCAACCATTAGGCTGTTACTTCTCTTAATTCTGGGAATTAGCTAGTAAGCTAATATTATGTAACTTACAGTTTTCCTAGACACGTGCCAGAATAAAAAGTGGCCGAAATTGGCAGGCTCCATACATTTTCGAATTTCTTTTTCAGAACTTTAAAACTTTTTCACATTAAGACAATTTATCCAAACCCTTTTTAGATGGCGTGACCTTTTTCGAAACCGCGCATTCATTAACCCTTAACTGCTCATTAATTTGGTCCCGTTTGTGCAAACTCGATAATGGAGTTGGAAAGAAAACTTGTCGTTGACGGGTTAGGTGGGTGGAATACTGATTTTCAATTATCTGGATCCTGAATTTTAACGTTTAGCTGTTTAATTAAATATAACGCAATTTTTTGGGATAGTTAAAACATATTTTATTACAGGTCCTTGTATCTTGTGTCCTCATGGCCTTTTTTAATATTGTTATGCAAAAGCGTGTGAGGACGTACTAAAATGACACAATCGTTTTACCTAGACTAACATACATAACTCTTGTTGACCAAGCCGCGGCAATAACTTAGTTATTTCATAAAATAATTGATGGTTATTGTGTGTTTTCTCTATAGAAAGGAGAAAACATATAATGATTTTATATACGAAGTAAACATGGCAGAATAAACCATCGCCACACATATTTCTATTTAAACACCCAGATTTTTTTTTTGTTTTCGAGGGGGAAACCTTCCAAAGGTACCCGACGCCGTGGGAGCGACGCAGGGTTATGTGGGATTTTTACCGCACTAAAACCCCCCCGGTGGCCGTCCTCGGCGCTGAAAAGGAGGACTCCGGGATCTCGAAACGACTTCAACCGGAATCCTCCGAGCGCGCTGCCCCATCGGGCTCCTCCCAGATGGGCGGCTGGGCCCACCGCTCCGTCTAGTCTTTACGACGGTATGCGACCACACATACCGCCGTCCTTCCCGGGATTGCCTGACCGAACGGTTCGAGCTCCCACTCTAGCCGTTTGCAACTCCGGAAGCCCCTTTTAGTCGCCTCTTACGACAGGCAGGGGATACCGTAGCCCTATTCTGACGCCGAGGCTACAGGGACGTAAACACCCAGCTACATAATAATTTGGCGCTGCAGGGTCATTGCGCGTATTTTGTCCAATTTTGTGTTACAGAAGTAGAATTGGATGGCCAAAGTAAACGACACATTATGTACAACATTGTTATATTCTCACGATTTTACACGTATACAATTTCAGAATACATTCGAACAGAGTAACGTCTTACACTTGCGAATTATTAGAATGACCCATATTACGATAATACCCTCCCTTTTATACTAAAAATGGCAGGCGTTAAGGAAACCGTCACAGAGACAAAAACATTACTATTAATCTATTACATTATATAAAATTAAATATATGCATTTATAATATTTATTTATATAACCATTTATTTATGATGCGACTTCTATTGATTTATGATATTTATAATAACATAGCACGATCAATTTAAATACAATCATTATATAGATTCTTATTGATGTTTATAACTAATGTAGTCACGAGTTTAACAGTAGTGTCCCCAGGCAAGCTACTTGTTGGTTTGTAACATTTGTTACAATTTGCAGAGCAGTACCACCGCCACACTATTTCTAGCGCAAAGCAGTTCTTGCGTTTCGATGGAAGGGTGTGGCTGCCGGCACACTTTCACATGAGGCGACCACCATAGTCCTTGTGAGTAGAGACGTATCTGTGATAGACTTCAGATAGAAATTTTAGATGAGAAATTTGAAATATTATTAACTTTAAAATTTTGAATGTTTTGTATACCCTATCGGGTCGAATATAGAGCTCACCATAAATTTAACCCAAACATCTGTATAACCTATATTCACGAATAAAGATATTTGTATTTATAGAATCAATGTTCTATATTCATTTTCTTACAGATGTTCACGGGCACCAGTGGCCGCTTACCGTGGGACTACATGCTATCATCTCTTCCTATTTCAATTATATAAAAATGTCTAAATACAAATGCATTACAAACACATTGAACTTTTGCTTTTAAAACACGTAAGATCAAGCAAAAATAATTTCTACCTCGCATTTAGTATTCAGGAGAGAATAATAAACACGTTTTAAAATTGAAACTGTCGCGCACACACTGCTCTTAAGCAACTTGCCAAGAAATATGTCACTTGAATTGACAATGAGCGCCCGAGGTGGCTAGCTCTGCAGGATTTTATTTTATCTCACTTTTTATTCTGAAGTGGATATTTGCATAACCCTTTTTATATTCTCGTTTGAATGTCATATCGATGAATTTGATTATTTCCTTTAAAGTTAGTATCGGTTATTATTATTGTATTTTTATCGTGTTTGTTACGTTTCGTTTTTTTTATCTTTGTATTTATTTATTTATTCTTTTGAAACACCTTAAACTAAGGGTTACAAGGGCGAACTTAAGGCCTAATGGCATTCTCTGCCATTAAACCCTAGGCCAAGGCTCGGAAACCGGTTCTATTTCTAAACCGGTTTCGGTCATTGACCCCAAACCTAAATGAATATCGGTTAAAGGTTGTACCTAACCGGTTATTACCGGTTTATGCGAAGTACCGGTTTTTCACGAATTTAGGTTTTGGTTGCCATAATTAACCGGTTAAAACCAAGTTTATTAATATTCTACCGCGTTTTAGACATGCTCACTATCACAAAGTATACGCAATCGCACGCGCTTCAATTTTTAACCGACTTCAAAAAAGGAAGTTTCTCAATTCGACCGTATATATATATATATATATATATATATTTTTATGTTTGTTCGCGGATAACTTCATCGTTTATGAACCTATTTTAAAGATTATTTTTTTGTTGGAAAGGATACATTCCAGGAATGGTACCATGATAAGGAAACCAGGATCTGATGATGTCATTCTAGAAAAATCGAGGGGATATTTCAGAAATCGTAGGGGTGACTAGTGCGTTTGTTAATTTTTCTATTAAACAATTTAAAGTACTATAATATAATGAAGGCCTGGAGTCGATCTGGTGATGGAGCCGAAAGACAGTCGAGGGAAATCGCTAACGATTTACAGCAATTACCTTGTGTTTGAGCTTGTTTAATTTGTATTGATGGAAACGTTACAACTGATGATGAAGACGAAATACAGTTAAGGAACTCTTCAACGGTTTACAGTAGCTACCTTGTGTTTGGGCTGAATTCATTTATATTGATGAGAACTTTGCACCCATATGGATTTTAAATGACATTATTTAAATACAAATATCACTATATAGTCACTAAAAAGCGTGAAATAAATTTTTTTAACAAAAAATATCTACCGACTTCAATGTCACTGAAAGTCTAAAATAATTTCTATTAATTTTGGTTTAGAACACACTTAGTACTTAGTACATAGTCCCGAAGTCGGCGCTCATATAGTGCGTGCGTCCAGCGATATTTGTTTAGCGGAGCCCTGAGCCTCCGAATGAGGTCTACAGTGAAGGACAACGTTTTAGCGCTGTAGGCCATCACTGGCTGTTCCGGGGTTGCAGACGGCTAGAGTGGGAGCTCGAACCGTTCGGTCAGGCAATCCCGGGAAGGACGGCGGTATGTATGTACTAGACGGAGCGGTGGGCCCAGGCGCCCATCTGGGAGGAGCCCGATGGGGCAACGCGCTCGGAGGATTCCGGTTGAAGTCGTTTCGAGATCCCGGAGTCCTCCTTTTCAGCGCCGAGGACGGCCACCGGGGGGGTTTTAGTGCGGTAAAAATCCCACATAACCCTGCGTCGCTCCCACGGCGTCGGGTACCTTTTGAAGGTTTCCCCCTCGAAAACAAAAAAAAAAAAGGCCATCACTGGCAACACACATTGCTTCAATAACTTAACTATTGACAAATTGAATTGTGGACGAGAAGATACTACGTAATTTCCCGAACGCAGCCCAGCCGAGTTGGATTCTTCGAGTGACCTCCCTCTCAAACTTGGACTTACCCATCCGTTTGTCCCAGGCAAATATACTCGTCAACAACTTCGAGAGGAGTGCCGTCAACAACTACCAGTACGGGTGTGACATGGACATTAGACATGATTTTTGTCTTGTCCATGTTCATCTTAAGACCCACCCGTTGTGAGGCACTGTTAAGGTCCCTGCCGAGATAACTATATCATCGGCAAATCGTATGCGTGTGACGTGTTTGCCATTGATGTTAATGCCACGACCTTTCTACTCCATCAGATTGAACAAATCTTCCAACGCAGCGGTGAACAGCTTCGGTGATATGACATCGCCTTGCCTGAATCCCCACTAAGCTCAGAAGCGCAATGGGCCTGTAGTTCTTCAAAAGGGTTTCATCGCCTGTTTTGAAGAATAGCACCACTACGCCTTTGCCTTCTCTTCCGGGGAGGTCCCTCTATTGACGACAGAATCAAACAACTTTTGGAGCGCCACTAGTACCGGTTTACCACCAGCTTTTAGCAGCTCTGTTATGATTCCGTCTTCTCCCGGTGCCTTGTTGTTTTTCAGCTGTTTGAGGGCCTCTCTTATCTTGTACAGGCTGACGTCCGAGAGGTCCTCAGTATAGTTTCGGGTCAATTTGGCACGTTTGTCGACCGCCATATTACTACTACTGTCCGTAGTGTTTTTTAATTTCTCCCAGAACATCGGATTTAGACGAAACTATGGTGTTCGAGTCAGTCTTCAACTTCGTCAGCAGGCTCTGCCCAACGCACAGGTCCCTGGCGAACACTCTTGAGCCTGGGTTTTCGCTCAATAGCGTCTTTTATGCGATGGGTGTATGAGCACGCCAATCGCGTCGCCTACTCTGAGAAATCTGATTATTGAGCAGTCTGTATTTCGACATTGAGGTTGGAGACTCACCTCTCCCTCATAAGACCGAGAGTATGTTCTGAGAGAACCCGAGACCTAGAGACACCACAGAAACACTTTCGCCCTGTTCTTGAAGAAAGAGTTCATCATAAACAAGTCTTCCCTCTTCAAGAAGTTGGCAAGCAAGTGGCCTCGGTGGTTCCGTTGTCCAATTCCAAAGGGTCCGACCTTCCGCTCACCATCATTCCGTGTGCCTAATTTGGCGTTAAAATCCTCCCATAACAACGGTTAAGTGCGTCTTTGAGGTATGTAGGGCTCTACTTACGTCCTCATACATTATCTCGACCTCATAGTCTGGGTGTGTCGAAGTCGGCGCATATATGTATGTACCTGTATTACCTTCAGCGAATACCGTTTAGATATTCTGAGTATAAGATACGCTACTCTTGGCGACACACTGTCGATTGTTACCACGTTGTTGACGAGGGATTTGTGGACAAGGAACGCGTCACCACCCTGGGACAGATGTTCGCCCTCCCGGTGATAGAACAAGTTGCCTGAATTTAGGATTATCGTGTCTTCTCCCTGTCTTCGGACTTCAGACAATCCCAAAACACTCCAGTTTAACTTGTGCATATCGTCGTCCAGCTCCTGTATCTTCTCGTCGGTAGTCAGTGTCCTGGTGTTGTATGTTGCCAGGTGCAGAAGTCGTCGATTGCGGTAGACGGATCTCTGCCGGAGATTCTTAGCACCCCCTGCCCCGCCGTTACCTTGGCCGCTACCGTAGCCCGGAATAGCGGGGCTGCTAGGGACTGGGGGCCGATTTCTCTGCACCTGTCATTTTGGGGATTTTGCCGATAGTCACCGCGCCTGGCAAGCGAGTTGGTGACCGCAGTAAGTGTAAGAATTACGCAAGGAGATGCTGCTGCCCATCTCACGGATTTTTGTTACTTATTCATTTCTCTTCTCCTTACCAAATTTGAGTTAGAGTCTGAAAAAAACGCGCCTACAGAGTTATACGAATTTAACAAAAATTTTCTAAGAATATATTTACAATAAAAAAAAAACATGAGAATCCGGTTAACTTTGGAGCGCTGTAGCAGCGTTTTAGATGTATAAAATAAAAAAAATATAGTGAATAATTTTCCTCAAAAAATCATCTACAAGATGGGTCTGAAGTATTTCTTTTTTTTTTGTAAAACATATAAAAGTTGTAAAAAAATAAAGAAAAAAATTAAAAAAAATTCTTACTTTTTTGCTTATAACTTCTTTAATTTTTTAATTAGGGCAAAAAGTTATATAAACATATCTGTAGGCGAAACAATTTGCTACAAATTATGACGTATAATTTTTTTTGTAAGATGCATAGTTTCCGAGATATCGCGCAAAAGTGTTTTTACCCTTTTTTCGACCAGTGGCGACCCCACAAACTTGGGGTTAAGCTTCTCTAAAAAATGCAAAGCTCATGTAACATTTGAATAGACTGTTATTATTATGATTAAATTAGAGTTTACTTCCACTGTCCTGTCAAAATTTAACGTTTTTATATTTTTTCTGAAAATAAAAGACATAAGTGAGAATTTTCTTAACACTTTTATTTCGATTCTTCTACTTATATTAGCTAGGTAATAGTCACCATTATTCTTATTCTAGTTAATAGTCACCTTTATTTGGCATGTAGTAAATTACCTAACTTAAATTTAAATATTCTTTTTAGGTATTTACAAAAATAATGAGATGGTTACTGAAAGATAAAAGAGGCCCGAACGACGACGTTATACAAAATTGAAGCGTGCGCGATTGCGTCTAAAAACTTTGTGATAGTGAATGTTCATTATGAGGCACGTCAAATCAATACGAATAAACTAACAACCATCCATCCATCCATCCACCAGCCCTTTAAGGTCCACTGCTGGACATAGGCCTCCCCTAAATAAATCCAAGTGCCTTCTGAATCCAACTAACAACAATGGATGATAATAGTATGCGCCCGATGCGATGCTTCGGCGTAAACATTTCAAAACATGAATCTATCCGATTCACTCCAGTTTATTAAAATAGGAATTATGGAATTAACCGGTTAATTTGGGTGACCAAACCGATCGTACAAAAGTAACCGGTAACCTTTATCATTTGGGTTAATTATAAACCGTTCACCTGTTTAACCGGTAAATGAAAGAACGATTATATTTAATGAAATGAAATGAAATGAAATGAAATGAAATGAAATGAAATGAAATGAAATGAAATGAATTTTTATTCGGATCTGTTACAACACACAACAAAGAGAAAATAAAAACAAATAAACACAAAAAAAAATACAGAAAAAATAAAAAAAAAACAAAAACATGTATAGAAAAAAAACTAACAAAAGTAAGAAATACATAATATGTGCTGCAACAGCCGCGAAAAGGACAGACTCAGCTAATATCATGAGCAGGAGTTGCTACTTCATGATGCTGATTTTCAGCCTGCCCCACTAATCGAGGCCACTCGGACGGCTGCCCGCCAACTGGTCACAAGTGTAGCAACTGTTATGGTATATGTACCTGAATAATAATATGAGCTAAGAAATTGTATTAGAATAATAATGATTATATTTTAAGGGAATTAAAGTTATATTATATTTATATTTAAATTAAAGCTGGATAAATGGAAAATTATTTTAAAGTACGTACTGTGGGGATAAACTGAGAATAAATACTTGCATAATAATGTCCTAAACTGGAACCTCTATATCTACTGATATCATTAATATGACAGAACAATGTTTTCCGGGTCAGCTAGTTACCTAAATATATATAATTTTGTTATTGTTTTTTTTGCTCTTCGAGTAATAATGTACGCAGCTTGTATTTAAAAGTACTTAATGCTTTTAGGCTCCGAAGGGGAGGTGGGAATGATTTACCGGTATTTAATCGAAATTAACCGGTATTTTTAAACCGGTTCCGAGCCTTGCCCTAGGCGATGGCGATAAATTTGTGGTAGGCGTATAAATTTAAATAGCAGAAAATTAAAATTTAATTAAATTAATAAATTAATGAATATATCCTGTTGTTATTTATTTAGTAGCTTGTTTCTGCGGCTCTACCCGCTTCGAGATTCACACAAATGTCACATTTATCATGGTAATTTGCTTGAGCATCCTATGGGTTAATCTAGGTGATAACCTGCTTCCCCCTCGAAAGGATCTTGTCGTGGATTGTGGACTAACCGTGGCTTGGAGCACCACGGTAATGAAAAGAGGGATCCCAGGGAGGGGACGCTTCGAGTGGGCTTGGCTGGGGGGCCCGCTCTGGATACATCCGAGGGGGCTGCGGGGGCCGGTGTTTCCTGGCCTCTGCAGCCAGGAGGGGTTGCGGGAGGAGAGGTATGTCGGTGCGTCGTTGCCGTGCACCCTGTCTCCCGCGACCGAATGGAGGCGCATTGTCAGATGCGGGGACGAAGAGGAAGAGGATATGCGGTGTGTCGTTGCCATCCTCCCTGTACTGTAGCCGTTTGGTGGTTGCGTCGGGATCAATGAGCGGATCCGCCGCTGCGTGTGGGAAGTCGGTACCTATAAGGTGTAGAATGTTTTTCCGGTGTCCGATTACCTATGCCCACGGCTCCTGGGTGGCAGTCTCGGGGTTGGTCTGTCGCCCTGCGCATGGGAGTCTTGGAGCTAAGATGCACTTTTGTGTTTTCTGGCGCGCCTTGCTTTTGGAGGGGAGCTTCATGCACCACGCAGAGGGGCAGCAGGAATAGCCAGGCACCAGCGGGTTTGCGGATAAATGCGAAAGCGTGTCAGTGCGAGGAGGAAACACAATGGGGGTTTAGCCGGTAAGAGTCCGGCACAACCCAGCTGCCGCCCCGGACGACGGTTATCCATGAGGATAACCGGTTTATGTCCCAAAATTTCAATTAAATCCAATTAATAGGATTTGCGTGAAAAATTGACAAACATTCATCCTCAAACTTTCACCTTACATAAATAATGGAAATTACATACATTGTACATACATATACATACATAAACATACATATACATGCTTACATTCGCTAGAAAAATATTAACCTCCTTCTAACGCAGTCGGGTAAAATATATTTAAAATCAATTAACCGTAGTGTAATAAAAGCATTATGTTATAACTGATATCTATACTGATATATATGATGCAATGAGCAGTGATAGCCTAATGGTTATAACTTGCCCTCTCGATCGGGAAGACCGAGGTTCAAACCCAGGCTGATTCATGTGCGTATTATAAATTAATTATCACTGCTTTTCGGTAAAGGAAAACATCGTGAGGAAACCTACACACCCGAGAGTTCTTTAAAAAAAAAAAGTTCTCGGAGGTGTGTGAAGTCCACCAATTCGCACTTGGCCAGCGCGGTGGACTACGGCCTAAACTCTCTCATACTGAGAGAAGACCCGTGCCCAGCAGTGGGACAATAATGGGTTGACGAGGAAATGTCAATCGAATGGATAATCAAATGGATTATCGCCATCCCTGTTTTAATCGTCATCAATCAAGTAAAATATTTCCAAAATTAGCCCTAAAAGGAACGAGATAATAAAAATGAAATATGACATCATTATGCCATGGTTTAGTAAATAGCCATCTCATAAATACATGTCTAAAACCCATTATAATCCTCCGTCCGGCATAACCTTGTCTTATATGAAAAAGTATATAGAGTACTACTTTTTCCCGTGGCGTTGCCTAAGTATTTACTTTTTTTTATTATTTCACTGAAGTAGCAAACGAGCATGCAGTCCACCTGATGGTAAGTGGTCTCTGCTGCCCATGGACATCTGTAATCAACTTCATATAGCACATAGTATAATAATTTTATGACTATATGACATTGCTGCGCCCTCACAGGGTCTCATGCTGGGCTATTAGTTATAGGAACATCAAATGTAATATGACGCATGATGCAATAAAGAATGATTATGATTTTATCTGAAGTCAATCACAGATGCGTTGCTACTTCCGAGGACTGAGATGGTCGCCTCATATAAAAGTATGCAGTCAACCACACCCTTCCATCGAAACGCAAAAATGCTTCACGCTAGAAATAGGTGTGGCGGTGGTACCTTCCCGGTCAAACTACACTCGTTCTACCATCCAGCATACCTACCACTTACTATCAGGATTGTATTCTCGCTTCCTACGTCAATGTTATAAAATAAAAAAGGAAAGACAATGAAATTGTTCTGTTAAATCCAGGGAAACATTTAACATTAGAAGAACTAAAAATGATTAATTACTGATTCGACCCTAGATGCCATTATTAAGAGCCTCCCAATTGCTTGAGGGTCGGGAATACTAATTATGCATCAGTATGCCGCTTGGGTTCAAACTCCATTGTTAGTTCCTCAAAAGTTTCCCGTTAATGAGCTTAGGGTACTAACGAAGGTACTTTCTACATGTGTGTGTGCTGTTAGTTGTAGGTGTAAGCGTCGCCGTATACGGGCCACCGGCTACAACTACAAAACGCCATTGGCATATTGCCTATAGTTTTGAAGGTGGTAGAACCAGTGTAGTTCGACCAGGAAAGTACCACCGCCACGCCTTTTTCTAGCGTGAAGCATTTCTTGCGTTTCAAAAAAGGTTGCCGGCGCACTTTCACTTTTCACTTTATTTTTCATCGTAGTCTTCGGAGGTAGCAACGCATCTGTAATTGACTTCAGATGGAACCCATATTCTGTATGAAGTTGATTACAGATGTCCATGAGCGACAGTGACCACTTACCATCAGGTGGACCGCATGCTCATTTGCTACTTCAGTTAGATATAAAAAAATAAAAAAAAGGTTCCATACATTTTATAGGAACTCGCCGCACACCGTGAACGCTTCTAGTGGCGTATGTGGCCGCCGCCAGTGGCCTGTTTGCGGCGACACTAAGTCTTACTATACATATTGATTCGAAAGAGAGTAAACGCTACAACTGGAATTAGCTTCCTCCTGAGGTATTTCCGGAGCGCTATGACATGGGGCTCTTCAAAAAAGGTGTAAAAAGAGCTCTCCTTCAAAGCCGGCGATGCATTGGCGATTCCGCTGGTGTTTCAAATGTCCATAGGCGACGGTGACTGCTTTACTGAAGAACAGTAATGTTTTTCTAGAGTATGTATGTTTATTTGTTAGTATCTATGTATGTCCATTTCTTTGGCAAGCGCTACAACCCAAAGGCCTTAATCGATTGTAACATATGTCATATCATTGGAATTGACTTGAGCGAAGTTTTCAGAATGACATATTCTACATATTTTTTTTTATGTGACGCCTGGGATCGGAAAAAAGGGGACGAGTTTTTTATTATCATGACAATATTGTAGTTACTAATTTGACCAGACCGAGTACTCATAAAAGCACGAAATTAAGTATACTATAAAAAAACAAACTGCTAACTTCGCTTTACCGGCCGGGATATTTGTATTCATAATAATTTCTTGTTTTCTCTTCTAAAACAAAAAAAATGAGCATACTTTAATATAACTAATATTGAGAATAATAAGAAGATGGGAATATTCTTCACAAAGGTAATTTGATGATTCGGGAATGAACGAATGGATCCCATTATTAGGAACATTTTGCTGGCGGGTCAGGAATACTAAGGAGTAGTGACTTGACGTAACGAACATTCGCATTCGAATATTCGTACGTTTGTTCTTATTCGCAAGGATTATGCGAATGTTTTCTGAATATAGTATGTATGTTTAATATTAGTATGTATGTCCATTTCTTTGGCAAGCGCTACAACCCAAAGGCCTTAATATAGTATAACATATGAAATATCAAATTGACTTGAGTGAAGTTTTCAGAATGACTTCTACATATTTTTTTTATGTGACGCCTGCGATCGGAAAAAAGGGGACGAGTTTTTATTATCATGACAATATTTTAGTTACTAATTTAACCAGATCGAGTACTCATAAAATCACGAAATTAAGTATACTATAAAAAACAAACTGCTAACTTCGCTTTACCGGCCGGAATATTTGTATTCATAGTAATTTCTTGTTTTCTCTTCTAAAACAAAAAAAATAGCATACTTTAATATAACTAATATTGAGAATAATAAGAAGATGGGAACATTCTTCACAAAGGTAATTTGATGATTCGGGAATGAACGAATGGATCCCATTATTAGGAACATTTTGCTGGCGGGTCAGGAATACTAAGGAGTAGTGACTTGACGTAACGAACATTCGCATTCGAATATTCGTACGTTTGTCGTATTCGCCAGGATTATGCGAATGTTTTTTGCGAATGCGAAAACTGTACAAATGTAAGTCGAACTGCAGAACTGCAGTCTACAAGTCTACCCCCCCCCCCCCCTACACTACTTTTGTATTTTATACCGATTAATAATCATCAAGGTGGTAGAACCAGTGTAGTTCGACCGTGGAAGTACCACCGCCACACTTATTTCTAGTGTGAAGCATTCTTTTTGTGTTTCCGTGGAAGGGTGTGGTTGCCGGCACACTTTCACATGAGGCGACAATCATAGTCCTCGGGAGTAGCAACGCATCTGTGATTGACTTTAGATGGAACCCATGTTCTGTATGAAGTTGATTACAGACATCCAAGGGCGGCAGTGACCACTAACCACCCTTTCATCGAAACGCATGGAAAATTTCCGTCTATGGTAACCGCTCCTCCACGCGGCTCGTTCGTCACATCACTAGTACGGAATACTTGTGTATCAGTATGCTGCCTCTGTTCGACTACATAGAGTACCAACGCTGGCATTAATGAGGGACTTAGTTATAATTCTGGACCCTTTTAAATCTTTGAAAGCTTTAGTGAATAGATGTTCAAATTAAGTAATGAAAATATTTAGTAATTTTAGAATGTATCACTGTTTAGTTAAGTAATATTTTTTTCCATTTCTTTTAAGAATAGACTAGTTGAACCCCGCAGCCCGCGTTAAAATCATTCTATGTAGCGATTGTCCTGTGGGAATAAGATGTTATTCCACAGTGAAAAGTAGCCTATATGTTAATCCAGAATGTCAGCTAACTCCCTACCAAATTTTATGAAAATCGCTCCAGCCGTTTAGAACTGAAGAAGTAACAAACATACACACTCACAAACTTTCGCCTTTATAATATTAGTATGATAAGGTTCGCGGCTTCTCCTGCATTTAAATAAATGTAATATATTTTATTTGTAATAATTTTTGATAGAGTAGATGAATTTTAATTAAATTATATGAATCATGAATATATGTTCCTTTTCCTTTAAATTAAATGCAGGACTTTCTTTTTATTTCGTTTTGTTTCTTTATATTTTTAGATACATATTGTAATTAATGATTCATTTGTCCTTTATCGTGTTATACAAGTTAATGGTTATAAATATTATTTTATGTTACTGTAATAAATAAATAATTCAGTATAAGATTTCTTGATGTACGTATCCACTGAGAATCTAGGTTCTAAACAGCGAATGTCTAGATAATAATCCAATAGTCGCTTGCCATCGCGTGAAGCTCATATGTCTAACCAAGGGCCATGAAAACTTCACTTCTAGCGTTATCGTTTATCGCTTGAAGCGTCAGCGTTGAGCATTATCAAACATTAAAACAAAAAACATAACTGGTTAAAAACGATTGATTTCTTTAAATTTTTATTAATCGTTTCTGAGCAGTCTTTTTTAAACGCTTTTACGTTTTTCCGTTTAACAAAATAGTAACTCCATTTATTAGCTTTAATTTGATACCCATATCTTCTTCTTCATAAAAATGAATGTTTGTCTATATGTCCTCTATAGTAATGCAATCGTATATAATAAATGTTGTAATAAATCCAAAATGGTCGATGCTACATAATAGTCCATATTCAATTTTACTCAGATCTATGTCTGTGGTTTCCTGGACTAATCGCGATAAGCTTTTATATGATAGAAAAATGTACGATGCAAAAAAACTATCATTTGTTTTTTGTTTTTTCCTTTTCTAAAAATAAATTTAGCTTGTTTTTTTTTTTTAATATTATTTTGTTGCTTTTGAAATACCCTAAACTAAGAGCTTAATGTCCAATGGAATTTTCTGCCAGTCAACGTGTGTATATGCCCGATCTTAAAACGCCATGTTTGCAAATTATAAGATACTCTCATCGCTGACTCTTGTGGCACCAAGCGAATTTCGTAGCCCAACAGTAAGTTATCAACTGACAGTGGATATATAACATTATAAATAACACTAACAGCATACAATGGACAATGTATTATTTATAAGCCTTGGTTTATCTAAATGTTCTTATGTAAATTAAATCTAGTGGCCACTGCGTAAGTAGAAGTAATAAATATAAAGTATCCCTTAAGTACTTAATTAATTTACTTAGTCCCCAAGAGCTCACCGCCTCTGTACCCTTAGTAAAGCTTATTAAGTTTCCTTAAAACAATCTTTGTGTACGTTTTTGTGTACATTAAATGTTTAATTTTTTTACTTTGCATTGTACATAATTTGTAAGCATAGGAGAAAACCCAAACAAGTGCGGTATGATCAGCTTCTACAATAGTGTAACAGCACTTTTGACATTTGGGGTACAACCCATTATTGTCCCACTGCTGGGCACGGGTCTTCTCTCAGAATAAGAGAGTTTAGGCCATAGTCCACCGCGCTGGCCAAGTGCGAATTGGTGGACTTCACACACCTCCGAGAACTTTTTTTAAAGAACTCTCGGGTGTGTAGATTTCCTCTAAATTCCTAATACGCACATAAATGGGTAGTGCATGTCTGGGTTTGAACCTCGGACCTCCCTATTGAGAGGGCAAGTTTCAACCATTAGGCTATCACTGCTCTCTTTTTGACATTTATTTAATGAAAATTCTATTACCATTAAAATTATTTGCAATTAGAAGGACTTCATGCTCGTTTGCTACTTAAATATTAAAAAAGTGCTAATACTGCATAGCATTTTTATCAACTCATTTTTTTCTTTGATATTAACTCATTTTTTTTTCTTTAATACTATATGTTGTTAGGTTTTTTCGTTACGGAATTTGTTGATTCGGTCGCCGCGCTCAAAGCCCACGATAAAAGCTATGCAATAGCTTAAAAATATATTTTTCTTGCAAAAATATGCTTTTTATTTTTAACACATGAGGTTTGTGCTTCTTACTAACTACTAGGTATAGAAAATACTCAATTTATTACATAACTGTTATTAAGGCTTTTAGAGAAGTTTTCATCATCTTTAATTTTATCACGAAATCAAATTATAACTGATTTTAATATTATTAAGACATTTGTATTGTTTTTACGAAGTTTCTCAATTTATCGAGTTTGGAATAATATTATTTGGAGATTTTTCAACACTTTTAAAATAAAAATATTAGCCGGCTGTCAGACCAAATTTATTCATTCATATTTATTGCGTATATATTTTTTTATTTTAAACCAGTCCTAAATATTTTTAATTCTATTTATAGCCAGAACAAAGCGTATAACATTACAAATGCGTGCCCAATCATAAATCATTTCAAATTATCTTTCAAAAGGGTTCGTAAACGATTCGTATAACTATGTATGTGACTGGGATTATGTAAATTTCATCCTTTAGGCCGTTTGTGGAAAAATGACTAGGTATTATGATATTCTTTCCCGTTTGTGCTTAATTGCCTGTTGAGCTGAATTTTCTGAACAACATTGTTGATTTGGGTCTTAAAATGTAATGTTTCATAGAAATTCCTTTTTTCCATTTCTTTTGTTTATCTGATTGAAGTAGCAAACGAGCATGCAGTCCACCAGATGGTAAGTGGTCAGTGGTCACTGCCGCCCATAGACATCTGTAATCAACTTCATACAGAACATAGGTTCCATCTAAAGTCAATCACAGATGCGTTGCTACTCCCGAGGACTATGATGGTCGCCTCATGTGAAAGTGTACCGGCAACTACACCCTTCTATTGAAACGCAAGAAATGCTTCACGCTAGAAATAGGTATGGCGGTGGTACTTCTCCGGTCGAACTACACTGGTTCTACCACCTTTCAAAACTAAATAATGTTTATTGTGATTTAAATCTAGACACAAATTAAAGTCTTACTTAGAAATATCTAAATATTTATTCAACATAACACTATTTAATCAAAGCATTATTTGATAAGTAAATATTTACAGGTAAGCCCGCATGATCTAAGTGGCAATAATTACATTAATAATACAGACGTTATGTATTTGTTCATAATAACAATATTATCATTTAACTTCCCTTAAACTTCTGTTATTGTTAACTTTATGTAAATCAGGAATTACATTACGTAGGCAAATTAATATACGTAATCAAATATGTTTACCGCTCGATTTTATATCAGGCGACCATCTTAGTCCCCGGGAGTAGCAACGCATCTGTGATTGGCTTCAGATAGAAGCTTTGTTCTATATGAAGATGCTCACAGATGTCCACTGGCAGTGATCATCTACCATCAAGTGGCCTGCATGATCGTCTGTTACTTCAGTGTTGTAAAAAAACCAATAATATCAGTAGGTAAATAAGTGAAAATCTGTAGCTTAATTTAACGGTAAATTTCATAACGGTAACAAATTAATTTGAATGGTATAATCATTTTAATTATTTAAATAAAAGACCAATTAACCGGTATAATGAATAATGATAACAATGAAATTTAATACAAATACGATAATGATTTACATAACAATATAATAAGCAATTACCGTAAATTATCGAAAATTTTAATAATAATGACAGATATTGGGAGAGGTTTCATAATTAAATACATTAATTGGGAATACAAGTATGAAAGTCATATGTAGAGGCAATAACATTTTTTTTGTCTTATATAATTGACTAGTTGAATCGGCGAACTTTGTTCCACCTAAAAGTCAAAACTCTAAAATTATTATCAGTGTTCCTCCACTATATTACACATGTATTTATACATAAAAACCTTCGTTTTGAATCAATGTACCTATTAAAAAAACTGCATTAAAATCCGTAGCATAATCCTAAAGATCTAAGCATACATAGGGACAGACAGCGGGAAGCTTTGTTTTATACTATGTAGTGAAGTATCAAACAAGCATGCAATCCACATAATGATAAGAGTTCACTGCTGTACACACATCTGTAAACAATTTCATTTAGAACAAGGATTATCTCTGAAGGCCATCATAGATGCGTTACTACTCAAGAGGTCTAATATAGTTGCGTCATATATATAAAAAAAAAGACTAATTGATAACCTCCTCCTTTTTTGAAGTCGGTTAAAATGAGCTGGCAATCACACTCCTTCACCGAAACCCAACTGGTTTACACAAGAAATAGGTGTAGCGGTGGAACCTCTCTCGAGTGATATACGTTCTATCTCCCTGCATTTTTTTATTTAATTCAATACTCAATATGTGTAATGGTGGTAACTTCTCGGTCGAACTATGAATTTTCTATCGCCTTACTCATTCATTCTCACTAGTCACCCGTCGCAACGCTCGAAATTCAACGGTAATTTAAATTAAAAAACTGAACTTCATATTGTCCAAAGTAGCACCATTATTTCTCTAATTTAAATAAATTATAATAATTTTCAAGTTATTTGGAACTAAGCTGCATTTAAGAGCAATAGCGGGTATTTTGACAAAGACATCTGACTTTTTAACCGATTTCAAAAAGGAGAAGGTTCTGAATTCGGCCGGTATATATTAATAATAAATTCGGCCAGTAATATTTTTATGTATTTTGACGTTATGTGTTTTCAAAGTGAGACATGGAATGTTCTACTTATTTCGTTTATTATATATGTGTTTGTGTCAAATGCAAGGTAGCGTGTGTAATGTGTTTTTAGTTGATTTTATGTATCCTTTATGCATTATTTGAAAAAATATTAACATTGCGCAATCCTTCTCTACATCAACTATAATCTTAAAAACGAATCACAAGTTTTTGCTTCACGTATAATATAATTATGTATACATTTCATTCAAAAGTCCAGAATCTCTCTAGATAGCCTCAATGTAAATAAGAGTCCGATTCATTTTCTAGATATTTTGCAGAATTATAAGAAACTAACTACAACTACAGGATCCAACACTTTTTTGTATTTTTTTTTCGATAATGAGGATGTCTTTAGATTTGGAGGCATGAACCCTCACATCCTCTCTCCCTAGATCCCAGTAACTACAGCGATTGGCGGTTAATCGTTTAAGTTTGTGTGTTTAATAAGAGTCAACTAGCTTTGTTTGATGACTTTGCTTCGGGTGTCTTAAGTGTGTGTGTACACTTACGACGTTATGTAATTAACGTTATGGAAATCAATATTGAGGCGTCTACTTTAAACTAATGTTGTCCGAAAGAACAGGTAGCTTAAAGCGGTAAGATTAACATAGTATTGTACATAATAAAAAAAAGCCACTTTCTACGCTCATACCCCCCACACTAGGATTTTCTCCTGTAACGTGGGTACCATGAACACACAAGACGGATAACACCCAGACCCAGAACATGAATCTAAACTCATCATTCAGATACCTGTCTGGCCGGGAATCGAACCCGGGACCCATTTCGAGTCAGACCGGTATGGTAACCGCCACGCGGGTCGTCAAACGTAACGTTATGGAAATCAATATGGAGGCGTCTACTTTAAACTAGTTGTCTGATAGGAAGCAGCTTGAAACAGTACGATTAACATAATATTGTACGTAATATTAGTTAGTTAGTTCTTAGTTAACATATATCGACATTAATGAATTGAAATCAAGGTCTAAAGGGCCAACGAGGTAATATTTCAAACTAACTAACTTGTAACTTGAAAATTATTACAATTTATTTAAATTAGAGAAATATTGGTGCCACTTAGGACAATATGAAGTTTAGTTTTTTTAATTAAATTACGGTCGAATTTTGACCGTTGCAACGGGTGACTAGTATACTACTAATAATATTAGTAGTAATACTAACAATAACAATATATACATATTATATCAATGATACTGTCTCAGGCTTAAGATGTATACGTTACCATTAGAACGCGTTTTCTCTAGTTAAAACTAGTTTTAACTAGAGAAAATGAGTTTTAACTAAAAAAGAGTTTTAACGGTAATATACACATTATTGCCTTGTATCGGCTCTGTAAGCTGAAGTATAGATACTGATTTGAGGGGTAAAGTTAATCAGATAATAAGTATGCATAATACCTATAAGCTTCTTCAATTAAGAATAAAGTCATTAAAGTCTGCTCCAAATATCCATGGAGAGTAACGACGAATTAAATTTGTATCATCAACCCATAATTGTCCCACTGCTGGGCACGAGTCTTCTTTCAGAATGAGGGAGTTATAGGCCATAGTCCACCGCGCTGGCCAAGTGCGAATTGGTGGACTTCACTGTCAGAGAACTTTTTTCTTAAAGAACTCTCGGGTGTGTAGGTTTTTTCACGATTTTTTCCTTAATCGAAAAGCAGTGGTAATTAATTAACACGCACATATTTAAAAAAAAAATCAGTGGTGCGTGGGTTTGAACCTCAAACCTCCCGATCGCGAGGGCAAGTTTCAACCATTAGGCTATCACTGCTCTGATTAAATTAAAATTAGATATATATAAATGTTTTCAAGTATGCACAGGTACAAAGTGATTCGTTCAATATAAGAATTGTCTAAATTCAAATCCTAGAGGAATAAAGACAAAAAGCCTTTCAAACTATTAATACGCGTATATCAAAACTCCTAGGCATAGAATTATCGCAGAGAATAGGCTAGAAAAAAATCCACGCCCAAGTCATTTACCTCACACTTTCAGACGATTTGCGAGCTCCGTATGATAGGAGAAAATATTTATGATCGCCGGCTGGAAGATATGAAAATGTACGCGATAAGCCCAAGGCAAGAGCCGTGAATTTGGAACGCATGTCATAACTTAGCTTTAATATTTGGAAGGGTTAACTCGTATGGCAGAATTTTCGCCTGTTTTACGTCTTTCGACGTATTTTCTTAGCTTCATGAGCATGGTGGCGGTAGGACCATGTAGTTCGACCGGGGAGGTACCACCGCCTATTTCTAGCGCGAAATAGTTGTTGCGTTCCGTGGAAGGGTGTGGTTACCGGCACACTTTTACAAGAGGCGGCTATCATAGTCCTCGGGAGTAGCAACGCATCTGTAGTCGACTTCAGATGGAACCCATGTTCTGTATGATATTGATTACAAATGTCGCAGAGCGGCAATGACCACTTATCATCAGGTGGACTGCTCGTTTGCTACTTCAATCTGATAAAAAAATTCGCATTCGCATTCGCATTCGCGAATATTTAAATAATGACGTTCATTACGTCACTTAGGTAGACAAAACACACATGACTAACTTATCAGACGCCGTGCGCTTATAGAATTGGACGATGTTCCCGTTTGGAGACTTTTTGGTGGTTTTCAGCTTACTATGACAAAGGTGATGTAGGACTTACTTATATCCTATATCCTATATCAGACATTATCCGTTACAACTTTATAATTAAATGATATTTTTTTTCTTATCAAATAAGTAAATATACGATAAATATAAAAAAAATAATGTTTGTCTGTATGTCCTTTAAAGTATCGTAAACTATTCATTGGATCATGTGATGATCTTTAGCAAAGTTGTTTTTCATGAGCTCGCGAAGGTTTCTTGTGTTTTTTTTGTGATGGCGTAGCAACGCGCGCAGGGTACAGCTGGTATAGGATAAATTATGTTTTTTTTATGGAACTGTAAACCAATTATCGGTTTTTATAGGTGTTTGATTTTAGAGTAATCGTTAAGTGCTATAATTTTTTTTTTTTGTTTGAAAATTTAATTACTTTTATCCCGGAATATACCTTAATATCACCCTAAATAAGACGTTAAGACACTCTCAGATGATGAAAATACTTACAATGTTATAATAAATACTTCCAGTATAAACGCTTTCTACACTCATAGCCCCACACTAGGTTTTTTTCCTATGTCGTGGGTACCATGGACACACTCTACACATGGAACACCCAGACCTAGAACATGAATCTAAACTCATCATTCAGATACCTGTCTGGCCGGGAATCGAACCAGGGGCCCATTGCGCGTCAGACCGGTAAGGTAACCGCTCCGCCACGCAGGTCGGGTCTTCCAGTATAAACTTATCATCTCGTATACATATTATTATATCGTTTAATATGAGGCACTACACCATTTTGAAAATTTATTAATCAGGATAGATTGAAGTAAATATACACGTTCACACTATTAACCCTAGTAATGTAGGCTTTATGTCGATATAATTAACAAGGAATGCTCATTACATATTCATCTTTCGTACGCATATTATACGGGAATCAATTCTTTTGATGTAAACTTGCGATTGTCTAATGAGCGACTAATAATGTCGCTTGTGTTGTGTGTTGTGCTTGTTTGTTGTGTTGTGTTGTGCGCTTAGTAAGCGTCGGAAACGACGGATGACGTCTGCAAGCTGGTAGAATACATATGGTTTGACCATCGAGACACCACCGTCAAACCTAATGGATGAAATTTGTCCTCTCCATCGGGAGGTCCGAGGTTACAACCCTGGCACGCACCACTGATTATTGTGCGTATTAGAAATTAATTATCACTGCTTTTCGGTAAAGGAAAACATCGTGAGGAAACCTACACACCCGAGAGTTCTTAAAAAAAAAGTTGTCGGAGGTGTGTGAAGTCCACCAATTCGCACTTGGCCAGCGCCGTGGACTATGGCCTAAACTCTCTCATTCTGAGAGAAGACCCCTGCCCAGCAATGGGCCAGTAATGGTATGATGAGAGATTAGCTTTGCACTGAATACAGTTGCTTACTTATGTCCGTAGTTGGCAGCTTATCCTTGCTACCCTCATTATCAGGTGATCTGCATGCTCATTTGCTACTTCAATCAGATAAAAAAAATAGATGTAAATAAACCTCGTGCTTTAGGAGTCGAACTACAGAAAGTTTTACCACTTTCAAATCCTCCAAACTTTTCTTCATTATGAAGTAAGATTTCTGCAATGTTTGAGTAGAACGATTGCAGCGACTAAAATTCGTTCGTCTACACAATTTTCCACAAATTGCGATGTCGAAATATCATTTATTAAGTGATCCCCCAAGCATTAACAATTCAAACACATGAGCAACCAATCATAATCCTTTGATTTGATGCGTCAATTACATCAAAGGTAGAAACTTTATGGTTAAGGTGGAATAATTGTAACAATTCTGCTTGGCAAAGGGAGATCTCCCGCCAGGCTAGGTGATCATGCCTGGGGAGCGGCCGTGCTCCGACAGTCGTTGTTCGGAACTTGTATATATGCGGGGTATTGAGAATACTTCGAGAGCTTGTTTCAGAATACTAGTAGCGCCATCTCTTGATGAGTTGCGGGAGGTCGCCACACTGCCTTTAGTGGTAAAACCAGGTAATAGGACCAGTGTAATCCGACTGCGGATATCACCAACATATTTATTTATTTATTTTTTATCTGACTGAAGTAGCAAATGAGCATGCAGTCCATCTGATGGTAAATGGTCACTGCCGCCCTTAGACATCTGTAATCAACTTCATACAGAACATGGGTTCCATTTCAAGTCAATCACAGATGCGTTGCTTCTTGCTGCTCCCGAGGACTAGGATGGTTGCCTCATGTGAAAGTGTGCTGGCAACCACTTTCTATCGAAACGCAAGAAATGCTTCACGCTAAAAATAGGTGTGTGCGGTGGTATTTCCCCGGTCCAACTACACTGGTCCTACCACCTTCTTAATTCCACCATAAAGCCGTCTTTACGTTTTGGTGGAAACATGTGGTTGCCGGCTCAAGGTCATACGAGGCGACCATTTTAGTCCTCAAGAATAGTACAGAGAAACTGGTTTAAAATTCAGTAGCAAGATTTTACCGTCATATACCTACAAACTAACAAGCCATGGTAAATAAAACTTTGTAAGAGAAGGTATTTGTATTTCATAAAACCGGCCAAGTGCGAGTCCGGACAGTAGTCTTAGTAATCTTCCCTGTAGTTCCGGGATCAGAATAGGGTTACGGCATCCCCTGGCTGTCGTAAGAGCCGACTAAAAGGGGCTTCCGGGGTTGCGCGCGGCTAGAGTGGAAGCTCGAACAGTTCGATCAGGCGACCCAGGGAAGGACGGCGGTATGAGTGGTCGCATACCGTCGTAAAGACTAGATGGAGCGGTGGACCCCGCTGGGAGGAGCCTGATGGGGCAACGCGCTCAGAGGATTCCGGTTGCGTTCCTATGGAGATCCCGGAGTCCTCCTTATATCGTCGAGGACGGCCACTGGGGGGTTTTAGTGCGGTAAAACACATAACCTTGCGTCGCTCCCACGACGTCGGGTACCTTTTGAAAGTTTCCCCCTTGAGAACAAAAAAATTCTTAGTCTTTGTAATATGGTTTTGTTTTTATCCTTTGGGTACGGAACCTCAAAAACGTCGTGTATTTCAAAAATCTGTTCCCAGGTGGCAGTAGTGTCGATTGCAAATGGAATGTTTGGTACAATCATAAATTCTAATACGAATGGGACGAATATGTCCCCAGGCGCTTGTACGTCGTAGGTACTTTATATTGTCCCAATAATTTTGTGTTCGACCCTGGTACTACACCGATGTAATATGGAATTGGAAAACAGAGACATTTTTGGACTTTTTTGCGTATTTGTAACATACTGTGTATGTTTGAAAAGAGGTAATAAGTATTTAATATAATAGACATTTAGATTAAACTAATATCGGTGCATTTTTTAGGATGGCCAATAATCAATAATCACTTTTTTTAATAAAGTCAAAAATATTAATATAAAAAAAGATTTAATTACTATGAACTGATTTTTTTTTGATAAAATGTTAACTTAAAATTAATATAGGTATAATCTTGAAGTGTGCGTATGTTCATGCAAAGCATAGATATGAAGGTCTACGAAGGCAATGATGTGACCTCACCATTTGGATCCTTCGGAAGACCAGCGCTGGCTGAAAATAATCATTCAGCATAATGCTGCGAAGGGTCAGTTTTGTGATGTATGCTACTCACGTATCTCATGTTAATTAGAAAGAAAAGACACAGTAATTATGTAGTAGATATTATTACTGTGTCTTTTCTTTCTTTCTTTTTTTTCAATTTGAAATATCTAAATATTTTATAATTTTTCATCAATTTCGGGTATGGAACTAGCAAATTAAGATCTCGAGGTCATAAGTGATCACTACCGCATATGATAATGGCTGAAAAAGTAACTAGCAATTGGCTTTTTGAAGTGAAACTTCTTTATCGGGGTTGGAAAAAAATTTAGTGTAACATTTTTTCGTTACGCGCCATCTTTTTCTGTTACGCGCCATCTTTTTTTTTTCGTTACGCGCCATCTTTTTTTTCCGTTACGCGCCATCTTTTTCTTATCCCTTCCACGCGTGATATTAGATAGATTATTATAGATTAGATTATTAGATAAAGTTTACTAAAAGCCTTTTATTAAACTTTATCTAATTTATCTTTATTTAACCAATTTCTGTAAAGTTGCATATAGTAAATTATTTTCTGAAAAATAACGTCATAAAGAAGTTTCACTTTTTACGAGTGTACGCTTGTACACGCACACATTTTTTTTATCTGACTGAAGTACCAAACGAGCATGCAGTCCCTGATGGTAAGTGGTCACTGCCGCTCATGGACATCCGTAATCAACATCATACAGAACATGGGTTCCATCTGAAGTCATTCACAGAAGCGTTGCTACTCCCGAGGACTATGATGGTCGTTTCATGTGAAAGTGTGTGGCTTTTCTGTTGCTATTTCCTTTCATTATATTTTAGATTCATTATTTATATGTTAATTAATTATTATTTTATTATTAAATCATTATTTCATTATATTATAGTCCACCAATTCGCACTTGGCCAACGCGGTGGACTGTGGCCTATAATTCTCTCATTCCGAGAGAAGACCCGTGCCTAGCAGTGGGACAGTAATGGGTTGATGACATATTTTAGATGCAGTACCTAACATCGGGCATTTACCTTTCCTAAAACAGTTAAGCAATTACATTTCAAATCGTAAGTTCCTGGAAATTTCAGTTACAAAAGCGTATTTTATTGATGGTCAAACTTTCCGTGCGTTAACCCCAACGGATTAGTGAAACTAACGGAATAGAAAATGGACCCTTAATAAAGTTTGTTGACATTTGGAAAATGGATGAAAGTTATACTCGTTTGGACGTATGGTTATGGGTTTTGGGATGTGATTTGTTATTGGATTATGCTGTATTCATTTCTCAAAGTACCTTCTTATTTTTTTTTATCTGATTGAAGTAGCAAACAAGCATGCAATCTACCTGATGGTAAGAGGTCACTGCCGCCCATGGACATCGGTGAGTAACTTTAAATGGAACATGGGTTCCATCTGAAGTCAATCACATATACGTTGCTGCTCCCGAGAACTATGATGGTCGCCTCATGTGAAAGTGTGCCGGCAACCACACCCTTCCACTGAAACGCAAGAACTGCTTCACGCTAGAAATAGGTGTGGCGATGGTACTTCCCCGGTCGAACTACACTGGTTCTACACCTTCAAAGTGTGGAGGTATTTATTTATATGACTGAAGCAGCAAACGAACATGCCGTCCACCTGACGGTGGCGTATGGCTTGTTAGAGCCGAAGGGCGGACATGCGACGACGGCAGGCGACCTGACATCATGATGCTCCTGGATAAATAATACTGGATAATTGATACTATAATGATAAAATTCTAATAGGATATAATAATAGTAATGTTTAAATATACTATATAAAATTGAATATGACTAGCGACATGACTTTAATGATGTATCGAATTAATGTTATATTCGTAATCTCTTGACATTCTCTTGTTAGTAAAATTAATTATTATAATATTTGTATGTCTTAATATGACTAGATATGACCGGAATTGCCTATTATTATGCGAACCACCTTGTTTGTACCCGTATCCGACAAATGACATGTCAATGACAAATAAACGATATGATTTGATTTGATTTGGAGGTAATATGGGGTGCTATTTGTGTTGACAAACTGGCACCCACCCATCTAGACGTCATCGACTTATCACTTGCTTTAACAGCACAAAATGAAAACCTGTTTAAGTAAATGATTGGTGATGCCCAAAACCTTTCTCATTAGTTGTAAGGATCATGATACGGAGGAGGGGGTCTCCTTTTTTGTTTTAAATAATAATAATAATAATAATAATAATAATAATAAAAACTTTATTTTCTCATCACAAAGCAGTATTTTGAAACTATTTCTATATTAAGTTCTAGGTTAGTACTATGCTTTGTGAGAGTCTGGAGTCCGTACTAGGTTAACCTGTATGACAGATCTCCAGGCCCTCGCCCCGGAAAGGTTGTATTTTTAGAACTATATTGGGTTAGGTTAATTATACAAAGAAAGATTGAATAAAACTATATGTTTGATGAGATGTGAGTTTGTTTGCGAGTACGTGCGTGTGTGTGAGTGTGTGAGTGTGTGTGTGTGTGTGTGTGTGTGTGTGTGTGTGTGTGTGTGTGTGTGTGTGTGTGTGTGTGTGTGTGTGTGTGTGTGTGTGTGTGTGTGTGTGTGTGTGTGTGTGAGTGTGTGTGTGTGTGTGAGTGAGTGAGTGAGTGAATGTATATGTGTGTGGTATACTTGTTAGGATAATACTGCTAACAGACTTTCGGTTGTATCGTAGTCCAGTGATTGTAGCCAATTTTGTGTAGTTATTTTGCAGAGGTGTTTGGACATTACATAAATATTAAGTTTGTTGTTTATCTGATTGTACAGGTGAGCCCCTATAAAACAGTAAAATCTACGCGTGATTTTTTTATTGAGTCGTTCTCTTGTGCAAAGCATATTACGCCTACTATAGTTCGATGTTAACTTCAAGGATTCAATTTCAGAGTGTTTTTTTAGTATTGTGTACAGAATAAATAGTTGTCGGACAGTGAGGACATTTGAAAGTATAAATAATTCGCGTGTAGGGAAGAATATAGGAAGACAAGAGCTGACTTTAAGTACAGCTCGTTGCGCCCGCTCAAGTTTAAGAATATAAGTTTTGGCCGCACCACCCCAACTAGTTATACAATAGGTTAAAAGAGATTGGCATAAAGCAAAATAAACTGTTTTTAATATGTTTTTATCAGCAACATGGCGTAGGTTTTTAAAAATATAAATCATTTTACGTATTCTTGTTGAGAGAAGTTCAATATGAGGACCAAAACTAAGGGTTTTGTCAATTATGATGCCTAAATACTTGATTGTGTTTGTTGGGGAAAGAAGAGGACATGAACAAGGAGATTCTTTATTTAATGTGCAACTGTGAGCAAAAATTCTATACTTGTCATCATTCATTAGTGTATTATTATTTATTGAAAAAGAAATGAATTTGGATTTATCAACATTCAATGTTAGTCTATTAGTGTTTAACCATGTTAAGACCTTGTTAAAACCGGCTTGAGCATATTCGAAGGCTTTATCCCACGTGTCAGCTTTAAAAAGTAGTGCTGTATCATCTGCGAAGGAAATAAGTTTGCCATTTGTGATCGGGAGATTACAAAGATCATTGATGTATGTAAGGAATAATGTGGGTCCTAAGATACTGCCCTGCGGCACGCCGTGACAAACTTCTAGATAATCACTGAACAGATCACCTATCCTAACTCTATGGAATCTATTTTTAAGGTAATCCGCGAAAAGTTGATGTTGTTTCGCCCTTACACCTAAAGCTTCTAACTTTTGCAACAGTAGAGGGACAGAAACTGTGTCAAACGCTTTCGCCAAATCAATGAATATTACAACTACCTTTTGGTTACTATCTAGGCCTTTTACTATAAAGTCAGTCAAATCATGAACAGCATCGTTTGTAGACAAGCCAGACCTAAAGCCGTACTGTGAGCTGGATAATAACTTGTTGACTTCTAGATATTTAATAAGTTGTTTATTTATGATCTTTTCCAATATTTTAGAAAGAGTAGGTAAAATCGAAATCGGTCTATAGTTATTGACACAGCTTTTGTCTCCACTTTTATGTATTGGCAAAATATGAGCCTTTTTAAATTCATCAGGAAATTTGCCAGTGCTCAGTGCAAGGTTACATATATAGACCAGAGAAGGAATGATTTTATCTTTATATCTTTTTAAAAATGTAGCTGTGATATTGTCCGATCCCGAAGCACAATTATTTTTTAGGTTTTGTATTATAGTGTCAACCTCATGGTGGTCTGTAGCAAGTAGAACGAAGGAATGGAGATGAGTTTTTTTTAGAAGCGGTAATACGTGTTTATTGTTAATTAAAATTCCTTCTGCGAGATTTTTACCGACGCTTATAAAATGTTTATTAATTTCGTTTATGGTTGTCTTAGGGTTAGGGGTCAAAATTAGTTCAGATGGTTGGTCTTTCAATTTATTAGTGTTAACAACTTGTTTTAGGGCTTCCCACAATTTTTTATTACTAGTTTGTGAAGCAATTTTGATTTGACATTTTTCATAATCTATTTTTATCCTTCTTAGTAACGAATTACAAAAATTCCTATACCTCTTATACGTGGTGCAAATAATTGAATCATCAGGGTATCGTTTCGCTTTTTTGTGTAGTTTGTCCCGATTTCGCATACATTTAATAAGTCCAGTTGTAATCCAGGGTTTCAGATTTTTTTTACGATTCGATACTTTTGTTGTTTTGGTATTAATAGATATTGCATTGCTTAGCATCTTAGTCAAAGAAAAAGCGGCGAGATCAACATTTGTAATAAGTAAAATATTAGAAAAGTCTAAATTATTCATATATTCATCTAGTTGCGGAAAAAGTATTTTATTAATTGTCGTTGGTTGAGAATTGCTTTTGGGGATATTTTTATGCTCTAATAATAACAGTAAAGTATCATGGTCAGTAAGGGATGTGTTGGCCACAAAACAATAAGCATTAAGACGTGTTTTTAAAATTATATGGTCAAGGCATGTCTTCATGTGTGTAGGGATAGTGTGTCCCGGCAACATCCCATGAGATGCTAACATATTTAAATATATGGCTGAATGAACATCATTGTTATTGGGAGCTATATCAATGTTGAGATCACCAATTAAAATTATGTTAGTATAATGTGAGTTACTTCTCAAAAAAACTTCAAGTGAGTCAATAAAAGTTGATACGTTTTTATAGCCGTACGGTCTATAGATACACATTAATAAAGTACCTCGTTCTATTTCAAGTGTAAGACAGTTAGCTTCATGTATTGTTGACGGTTCGAGGACTTTAAACTGAAAAGACGATTTATAGTAAACAACCACGCCTTCGTTTTGTGTGAAATTATTATTAGTGGATGCGTGTTTATATCCGTTATATATTGGTATAGTGTGTATTCGCTTTAACCAACATTCAGTTAAAATTATAATGTCCCAGTCAACTTTGGTTCTTTGTAGCAATATCTGTAAGCCCGTACTATTACAACCTATACTTCTAATATTTTGATGTATGATTTTCAAACACGAAGGTTGGTATTTAACAAGATTATTGCAACAATCAATTTTGCATGTAGAGGAATAAGCAACAGAGAAATTATCTAATTCCTTACAATATTCGTTACTATCGAATTTTAATGTCAAATAATTCATTAGTTGTAAATATGGAATCGCTAACACCTATTAAGATTAACAGGTTGTAAGGTGTTTTTACTAATAGATATATCAAATAGTAGCAGTACTTAATGTAACAAGTTCTAGGTTTTCTTAAAATAAGTGTTTTTATGTAAAGTGTGTATATATTTATGTAGTATATTATTATGTATTGTATTGCTTGTGGGTATAACAGATATAATTGTTTAGGATAAGTCGTCGAAGTCGCCGTCTGTAAGTTAATTAAAGGTCGAAAAATGTAAGTGTGTGTTACGTAAATGTGAGTTGTGTGTGTGTTGTGTGGGTTAATGTATATAAGGAATGTGTAAGAGTGTTGTAAATAATAGTATAAAGTAATAACTAAACTTAGATTATAATCATTGTATACTAAGTGAGTAACACTGTTAATCTTATACATAATTGCAAATACTGATTGCGAAAAACAATGATATACGATAGAACAATAAGGATAGTAAATAAAGCGGATAAAAGTAAATAGTCACTTAGATAATTTGGATTCAAGTTTTATGAGGTCCTCTTCACTGTTTATACAAAGTGGCGGGGAATTTTCTTTTTCTTTCAAGTAGACTTTTCCGTAGGATGTCCAGGAGCTGTGGTACTGGTGATCTTTTATGAATACTCGAGTCAGGTATCGTAGTCTCTTGGCCATGGCAGTCAACGATTCGTCGACGTAAATGGGCCGGGCAGCTCCAGGCAAGTCAATGTGTTTTGTATTTAGTCTATTTTGCACATTATTCTTGTTAAAAAGCTTACTTTTCTTTATTACATTATCTTTTATAGTTGACGTCGTAAATCTGACTACAATGTGATTGTTCGACTCAATTTTTGACTTTAATCGATAAACATCAGATATGTCAGACTCCGAGATGGGTTGTTCAATTTTACTAAAGACTTTATGCGCGATTGTTTTTAAGAGGTCTTTATTCTCAGACGGTTGTTTCGGAATGTTACGCAACTCAACCATACATGTGCGTGAATTTCTTTCAAGAAGTTCGATTTTGGCTTCTAATAATTGAATTTTCTTTCTGTTTGACATATTGTCGTGTTCGAGGCTCTTTATGTTCTCAATGACGTCATCATATTTTTGAGAGAGAAATTTCACACTATCTTGTAGGCAAGAATTTTGCTCCTTTATTGTGTTAATCGAAGCAAAGAGCGCATCAAAATTGTTGTTTTGTCTGTTTTCTAGGCTTTGCAATGCCGCTTTAATATCAGTTATAGCGGCCATTATTTCTAACGATTCACTGTCATCAAGTTTACGTTTTATTCTTCTCGTAACATTGTGAAGGTCGTAGCTTTGTTTTGCTAGTATATCAATTTGCGTGTCGGAACCACCGCAGATAGTGTCAGTAATAGACAAATTAGTGCAAGACGAAGTCTGTTTCGTTGGAGTTCGTGGAGTTGACGGCATATTGCAAAAAATGTAGGCCTATTTGCTTGTTTGTTATCACGACGGCCCGTGCGCTCGTACCGGTGCGATGCGAGGAACAGTGATAGGTGCTATTTCACTCACTCTTGGACGATCTCACTTTTACGCGCGAGACGATATGATATTACAAATTATTATTGTGAATTTTAAATTGCACTAGAGCGATACTTAACAGGGAACACGTCCGTTCACTACGCCGACCCGGGCGGAAGGGCCAAAACCGGAGAATTTTTTGTTTCAAATGGACTCTCATTTATTCAGGACCCTTTTTCATTCCTTAGCAGAGGTTGAGAAAAAGATAGGGACTAACGATTTTTTATTTCCTCGATCGGCAGTGTCGGACCTCTTCTTAACAAAGCCTAAATACGGGAAGAGTCCTGTACGAACGGTGAGAAATAATAGGGTTACAGCCTCTGTTATCTTAGACGCCCTACAATAAAGATTACTTTGATAAAACGGCCATAAACCTAATAAAGACGGTCTTGACTTCGCACGCATAATTTTGTGTATACCTACCAACCCAAGTACAGTTACTACTTACTACTAAGTGTAAGGAATTATCAGCTTTATTTCGATATACACAATGGTGATAATGGCGTACATTTGTTAGGAGGAAAAAGAAAAACTTGATAAGACAAAACCTTCGGTGAAATGCCAGTCACGTATGAAATTAATATGTTACAGCTGTGAAGCTTTTATGTTACATAAAGAATACGTGTGTTTGGATATTCTCATATTTATTGAACATTACGGCAACCAATTATTGTCAGAGGTTGGTTCAGTTTTCCGCATACTCGTTTGAGGTGAACAACTTAGTTCTCGATATATGTACTCTCGACAACCCATTATTGTTTCACTGCTGGGCACGGGTCTTCTCTGGGAATGAAAGAGTTTCAGGCCATAGTCCACCGCGCTGGCCAAGTGCGAATTGGTGGACTTCACACACCTCCGAGATTTTTTTTTAAAGAACTCTCGGGTGTGTGGCTTTCCTCGCGATGTTTTCCTTCACCGAAAAGCAGTGATAATTAATTTCTTAATACGCACATAAATCAGTGGTGCGTGCCTGGGTTTGAACCTCGGACCTCCCGATTTAAGTTTCAACCATTAGGCTGCTCTATATGTACATATAGCTACGCATCTCTGATTGACTCTAGATAAAACCCTTGTTCTATATGAAAATTGCTTTGATTTCATGGGCATAATGACAACTTTTCATCAGTTGAATTGCTTGCTCGTTTGCTACTTCAATCTTCTTTTCTTCTTCTTCTTCTTTATAAAAATGAATGTTTGTCTGTATGTTCTCTTTAGAATCGTAAACTATACATTTGATCATGTAATGATCTTTAGCAAAGTTGTTATTCATGAGCACGCGAAGGTTTCTGGTGTATTTTCTTTTGTCATGGCGTAGCAACGCGCGCAGGGCTGTACCCTGCGTAGTACCTAGTAGTACCTAGTCTTATATAAAAATGTAATATCAAATAATCATCAGGAGCGAACTAAAGTTTTATTACTTAGTTGAACTTATCTATACGAATTGGAAACCAATTCAGTCCGATTTAAAACAGCAAGGCTTCAGTAATGGGACGTGAAATGAGCCATTAACTTTGGTTAATCCTTGGAGGTTTTAGCAAAATCCATTTTACATATCATTTCTAAATGCTACAATCTATTCTCCTATGTAATAAGCTAGATAACAAATTACTTTGGCTTGTATTACCTTAGCTGAAGGTTTAAATTTACTTGAACTGGTAGGGAGTTACGTCATTTGAAAAATAAAGTTTTCATTAAGGTTGTCTGAATGCTTAACTAATCTGGATTGTATTCGAAACCATTTGTTAAAGTTTTATTTTCTGCTTAATGACCTGTAATCTAATTAAGGTAAATATATTTGTAGGTTTCGTCCTTACGCATTTGTATTAATGTAAAACAATTTAGGTGTCCCATAAATTGACGCAACCGCCATTTTCGCTTTTTTTTTTTGTTTTCGAGGGGGAAACCTTCAAAAGGTACCCGACGCCGTGGGAGCGACGCAGGGTTATGTGGGATTTTTACCGCACTAAAACCCCCCCGGTGGCCGTCCTCGGCGCTGAAAAGGAGGACTCCGGGATCTCGAAACGACTTCAACCGGAATCCTCCGAGCGCGTTGCCCCCGCCATTTTCGCTTACGACTACATTTTGATTGGATTACAAAAATATTTTTGTTTCGCGATAACATTCTTAAAACCCGAATTCACAAAATCGTAACATTTTTTTATTACGATTTAGCTCCTTACATTAATTAATAGTTATATATTTTATTAATACGTGAAACAAAAGTTTGTGATCCGTTTTAACCATATTTGCGGCAGACGGAGGACTATGCAATTACGCACGGTTAGTGATGTAGAAAAGGATTAAGTATACTAATATCTTTTAGTACTCATATTTTTTTCAAATTATGCATAAAACATACATAAAATCAACACATTACATACACTACCTTGCATTTGACATAAACACATACATAGTAAACGAAATAGAACATTCAATGTCTTACAACAAAAACACATAATGTCAAAAATGTCAGATGTCTTTGTGAAATACCCGCTATTACTTTTAAATGCAGCTTAGTTAATTAAATCTCTTTTTACCTTTAAACTTAAAACATGACAGATATGTTATACTACAGACCTATCCCTGCCATTTTTCTTTATCAAAATACTATATATTTGTCTATCTTCATGAACCAATCTTAAATAAATGACCTAGTTTTAACATTATTAACCCTTCATGACATACAGGGAATTATATTTCACGCAGAGGTTCTCAAAGTTATACTTCTAGTCTACAGACCAATTTATAAAACAAGTATTTTCCACTGCTTTTTGAGGTGATATCAATTTTGCCTTTGGTAACAGTTCGGCAAAGAGAATACCTTATAACAATAGTCCTTTATTTGGTAAAAAGGAAGAAAAAATTAACCAATAGCAATAAAAAATAACACATGTCGTCCTTAAACCCCTTACGCCGCTTCTCATTACAGTAATTTAATCTTTTGTAGCCAGCTTCCACAATTGAGTTTTATTGACTACTTTGAGAATCATTATAATACTTAACGGGTACTCACGATATGCGGTTTATGAATTCTTATAGAATTATTTTTGCTGATATTTCAGTTTGGCCGTGACCACGATCCATGCAACTGGGTTGAAATATCGGCAAAAAGAATTCTATAGGAATTCATAAACCGCATATCGTGAGTCCCCGTTAAGTATTATAATGTATCAATTCCGCGATAATACTAGTCTAAAATCATATACATTGAGAATTGTCTATCTGATCATATACAAAGTAAGGCGTCCATAAATTACGTGAGGTATTTTTTCGAATTTTTTGTCCCTCCATCCCCCTGGTGAGATTTCGTGAGATCCCAATCTCAGGTGATTTTTTTCAAAATGTGTTTTTTTTATGTAAACGAGTTGGATTATCGTAAAAAGAAAAAAATAAATTCCTTAAAAAATTACGAGATATTTACCCGCCCCCCCTCCAACGTGAGATTAGATGAGATTTGACTCGACCCCCTCCTCCCCTTAGATATTTCACGTAATTTATGGACGTCCCCTTAATGCTTAGGTAAAATACATTAAAACATAACGTATCTATATATCTGGATATAAAATTACAATCATCAAAAGGAAAAGCAGTAAAACTCACGTAGGGACAAAATCTAGATTCTTTATAGGTTACAGATACCTTAACAAAGGGGTAAGCCGGCTTAGATCTTAGATTTGTCTTTATAGCCTTGAATCGCTTGAAGTGTCTACTTAGATTGTACGATAATATCTTCAGGATGGTTCAGAACTGGCAAGGGATAATGGGCTTTGTAATATCCTAAAGTTCAGGTTTCTCGATTAGCTTTTATTACTCGCGTTATGCTGATTATCATTGTGGAGTTTTTTTTGTTGAAAAAGTTTTAACTACCATTGGTATGAAGTAAGGGAACGGTGATACGGAATTTTTATTTGCAAAAAGAGCTCTCATTCAAAACCGGCGATGCTTAAACGACTTCTCTGGCGTTACTATAATTAGTTTATTACTTATTATTATTAAACGTTCACTATAAAGTGTTTACCTGGTCATAGAACAACTCTTATTTCTAGCGTGAATTAGTTTTTGTGTTTCAGTAGAAAGGTGTCGTTGTCGTCTCTTTTATACGAAGCGGTCCTCGGAAGTAACAATGCTGTGATTGACTTTAGAACCCATGATTTGTATTAAGTTGTTGTTAACAGATGTCCATGGGTGGCATTGGCCCTGTTTTTTTTATCTGATTGAAGTAGGAAACGATATGCAGTCCACCTGATGGTAAGTCATGCCGCCCATGGACATCTGTAAGCAATTTCAAATAGAACATTTGAAGTCAATCACAAATGCGTTGTTACTCCCGAGAACTATGGTGGTCGCCTCATGGAAAACTGTGCCGGCAACCACACCCTTTTGTCGAAACGCAAGAAATGAAAAGAATGAAATAGGTGTGGCGGTGATACTTCTCCGGTCGAACTACACTGGTTCTACCATCTGCTAATTTGCCATTTACTGTTTTGCGGGCTGCAAGTTCGTTTGCAACTTCGATCTTATAAAAAAAACTTTTGATATGTTTGCCATAAAAAAATGCCATCTTTTTTTTTTGTTTTCGAGGGGGAAACCTTCCAAAGGTACCCGACGCCGTGGGAGTGACGCAGGGTTATGTGGGATTTTTACCGCACTAAAACCCCCCCGGTGGCCGTCCTCGGCGCTGAAAAGGAGGACTCCGGGATCTCGAAACGACTTCAACCGGATTCCTCCGAGCGCGCTGCCCCATCGGGCTCCTCCCAGATGGGCGGCTGGGCCCACCGCTCCGTCTAGTCTTTACGACGGTATGCGACCACACATACCGCCGTCCTTCCCGGGATTGCCTCACCGAACGGTTCGAGCTCCCACTCTAGCCGTCTGCAACCCCGGAAGCCCCTTTTAGTCGCCTCTTACGACAGGCAGGGGATACCGTAGCCCTATTCTGACCCCGAGGCTACAGGGACGCTCCAGGGCGCTTAGCTTAACTTTATCTATTTTGATCAAATAGTCATAATTTATCGCTGGCAATGATTACAATCCTAATGCCATTTTAAGCTCCAAACGAATAATATTTTAAGGTGTCAGACGATAAATGCAGAAATTGGATTATTGAATAAAGTGTATTCCATTCCAACTTTCCATTTTAATTCTCGCACGTAACGAGTATAAAAGATTATAAGATTGAAGTTGCAAACGAGCATGCAACCTACCTGATGGTAAGTGGAAAAAGCCGACCTTGAACATCTTGCAACTTCATACAGAACGACGATTCTTTTAAAGTGAAGCAGAAATGCGTTGCTACTTTCGAGGACGATGGTCGTAAATAAAAATGAGCCGGCAGTAATACCATTCCCCCGAAACGCAAGAACTGCTTCACACTAGAAATACGATTGGTGGAGGAACTTCCCTAGAACCACATCTTCAACCTGCAAGTACAGTCTGAAGATGCAAGATCGTCAAATAGCGGATTAAGAAACCTGAGTCCGGACGAGTCTTTTACAAATTACCTTGAGGATCCTGTTGGAACTCCCCGGAGATAGTGGATCACAGAACTCCAACTTTTACTCATTATATTTGGTCACTTTCATATGAGGCTACTAATTTAGGATATTGGAGTGATGTGAAGAAAGTTTCACTTGTTGATTTATTTATGATTAAATACCTCCCAGACCTACTTCAGTCGTGGAGAAAAAGCCATAAATACTCATGAATAGTCATAATAAATAATCACAGCAGGACACCCACGCGATGGACCGAACAAATCAAATCTGTTATGAGTGGTCCATTGAGTGTTCTAGGGTATCTGCTAATCGCGAAAAATGGCTACACATCGTGAGGCAAGCTACATCAGCAATCCAGAGAAGGACTAGATGACCACGACCGTTTTGCCAAGAGCATAACGAAAAAGAAAACTACATGCTGGTTTACTGTTTCCTTTACCTAAACGATTTCAAGCATTTACAAAGTCAGGTACACGTAACAAAACATAAGTTTTAAAGCTTCTC